>JAPTHN010000045.1:2063334-2432282 GCA_026936325.1 Platynereis dumerilii | reverse complement strand
TTTATTAAAACTTGCTTGACCTGAAAATCCCAATCAAAAACTCATCTATATGGACTCCTAAAATTTAATGTTGTTTACTTGTCTATAATATTTTCTCCTAATTTAAGCAACCCATTGTAATTGAGCTCTTTTCTCTTTGGCCTGAATATCATATACTTCGTTTTGTCTATATTTAGCGTCAATGAGTTACTTCTAAACCATTTATTTAAGTTTTCAATGTCGTTGTTTACTTTTTTGTACAGGAACTTAAGTTATTTCCTGAAGTATACACAGTTGTATCGTCTGCATATGTTATTGCCCTACATACTTTCAGACACTTTATTTAATCATTGATTGCCAGGATAATATAAATTAGTGGCCCTAGAACTGAACCTTGGGGGCTCCATATCCTATACTATAAGGATCTGAAATGTGACTCTTAAATTTAACTCTAATCTGTCAATCTAATAAATAACTTCGATACCATGCTAATGGAATACCCCTAATTCCATAAAATTCAAGTTTTTTAAACACCGTCTCGTGATTTAAACTATCAAAGGCTTTTGACATGTCTAAAAATAAGCATATCGTGTAATAATTCCTGTTAATGTTTTCGACAATATTACCAGTGAGATCTAAAATGGCGTCAGCAGTGCTTCTGTTTTTTCGAAACCCATATTGTCCCTCATAGAATACTTTGTGTTTTATAAGAAATTTAGTCACTCGAATATGTACAATTTTTTCCAAAATTTTTGATATTGTTGGTAGTAATGAAACTGACGATAATTGATTACATCTGATTTACATTTTCCTTTATAAAGTGGTGTTACAATTGCTGTTTTCATATTATTCGGGAATGTTCCTTCCTGCAATGACTTGTTGAATATTATTTGCAGTGCTTTTATGATTCCAGGATATATTTTTTTCAAGATTCTATTTGAAATTTGATCAAAACCACTGCTATTTTTTGCTTTTAGCCTATTGATGATCTTTTCTATTTCATCAGTTGAAACAGGGTAGAAAAAACAGTTATAAGGAATTTTATTTCTCATATAAGACATTGGGTCATTTACGCTCCCTGTTTCTTTAATTTTATCTGATAACTCTCAGCAATTGCACTATAATGCTTTGCGAAGGCATTACTTACTCTTTCAACATCATTCACTTTTGCACCATCTACTGTTATTTCATCAGGTAGGACCTGTCTACTTTTAAGCTTCCCTGACAAAGTGTTCAATATTTCCCAATCTTCTTGGTATTTTTTCTATGCTCCTGTATGAGATTGTCATAATACGCTATTTTAGCTTTTCGTCTAATTTTAGTGTACATATTTCGATAAATTTTGTAATTTTGAAATTCTGGACCATCCCTCGGTTTGTTAGCTACTTTATTGAACATATTCAAACACTTACGTGACGATTTTTTAAGACCTTTGTAAACCATGGATTATAGGCTTTTTTTTTATTAATGTTTCTCAATCTTTCAGGAGCATAGAAATCCATTACCACTTTTATTTCGTTTATCAATAGTTCGCTACTTTCATTTACATCAAGTGCATCAAGTATATTCCAGTTTCTATTACAAAGGCTCGCATTCATATTTCTTAAAACATCATCACTAATTTTTTCTAGTAGAAATAATGGGAATTTTTTTGTTGGTCAATAGATTCCCATTTATACATGACAAACACAGATAATGATCGGAGATATCACTTTTAACAATAAAAGATTTTACATTCTGGAAAAGGTTAGAATCAACATAAATATTGTCTATAAGAGTAGCAGTATTGTGGGTTACTCTGTAGGCTTGTATCAAGTGTCCCCAGTGCGTTACTAAATATGCCCATGGACATTTTCTGACTTTTTTTGCCATCTTTATTGTCATCCTTTTTGGAACCATAAAGAACTACCCCCCAAGTGAAGCAGGTGCCCCCTCTCCATTTAAAAGGGCCAATAGCCCTAAGCATATTGCCTGCGTTATGAGTGACGATCACTTTGGACCATTGATTCAATTTGATGGAATGACGTTTAGTTCTCAGAGGGCCCACCAGGAGGCCACAGGGCCCAGGGAGATGCATAATATAGTGCTATGGGCTTATAGCGTAGGAATCCATCATTTCTCCACACCAATGGGTCCTTTGCTTCCATGTCCTGTGAAGTGCCCTTCCGCTGCCTAAAGTAGTCCCAATGTGACTTGAAGCTTCAAACAATCGGAGGCCAATGACACATGAATGACACACCAGGCCCTTGAATACATCGTGAATGGCTCATCCACCGGCCCTTGTGCGCTCCCTTGTTTCCTCTCTTGTCTTGAGAGACAGGTTTTGCGCTTCACCGGCCAGGTGGTGTCATCTCCTGCCCCAGCCCTGTCACACTGTCAAGGGAGCGGGTGAAAAGTGTTGGAATAATTGGAGGCCCATTGGTGGCCCATTGGCAAGTCATTGCTCAAGTCATTGCTCACTCGTTGCTCCCCCCAAGTGGTCACTCAACCGACACTTGGCCTTTTCTTTGGGGAATTTTGAGAGAACAAAAACATGGGCATAATGCTTGACTCCTCTCCTCTCACTCTCTTGTCCTCTCTTCTGTCCTCTTATATATCCTCTCACAGTCCCAACTCCTCTCCAAGGAATTCTCTTCTCAATCGCCAACCTGTTTCTCTCAATGGGATCTTCTCACAAATGTCACTCGATGTCACGCTCGACAAGGGCCAGGGAGAAAGACACGATAACGAGAGGCAAATCTCTATATCCACTTTTCCATTGCAGCAATCATACTGACAGGCATAATGAAAATGGTTTTGCTTCAGTTAAACTGGCTACCTGCTATTTCAAGCAAAGCTTTCGAGTTTAAAATGAAGTTCAAACAAATTTTTGACATGTCAAAACATGAAAACAACAAGATTTTCTTCAGAAGTAAAGAACTCACAATCTCAATATGATCATATATATGCATGTGCAGGACAAGTTTTGAACCCAGGTCTCAGAGTGAACATTTGCAAGTTCCTTATCAGCCAGCCATTGTCATGCCATTGAGATTTTGATGTTTTGAACCCAGAACCCAAACAATAAACTTACTTCTTAACTGGAGCTCTGAGTTCGAACCCAAGACCTCACGAGCATCAATCTGCCTGCAGTTGAGCACAGCCCCCTCCCATATAGGCCTAGTGCATAAATACAAGACATAAAGCCTCAACCATCTATCCCACATCCCCTCTCTCAAGTAACACATTTCACTTGGGATGGTTGTGAAAGTGGATGAGTTGAGAAGAAAAAAAAAACAATCATCCGCAGGCAAATAAGATAAGACATTTATAAATTAATTCATGTGTGTACATAGAATCACCTGATGTGCTCAGAATTAATTTAATCTAATTGAAAATGCTAACAAGATTCAAGAGCATTATAATTGCACATCAGAAACCATCTGTGATAAATGTACAGGCTAGTTTAGCAGCATGATATATAGCTGGCACCTGGAGAATATAATGCATAAAATATTCAATAAAAAGTCCCATTCTGTAGAGCTCTGACAAAAAAGTTTGAATGCCTCATTCTTAGTAAAGTCAACTGCAGAACTATAGAGAACATAGCAGAATCCTCAACTGCTCATGAACCAGTCCTCAAATCAAGAGCATGGTTCAGAGCCACTCCAAGATTGCAGTGCTGTCTTTTGAGGAGCTTTTGTTAGGAAATTGTCCACTGACATGCTTGCTTTAGTACGCTCCTTATATGCTTTTATTATTCTCACAGCCTCCCATTTTCTCTGATTTCATTCAGACTTCTCCTGACAATAATTCTTCAAGAATTGTTTGGCAATA
The DNA here is from genome assembly GCA_026936325.1 of Platynereis dumerilii. Lineage (NCBI taxonomy): Eukaryota > Metazoa > Annelida > Polychaeta > Phyllodocida > Nereididae > Platynereis > Platynereis dumerilii. Next base: position 2,428,487 of record JAPTHN010000045.1, on the reverse strand, counting down.
TCTCTTAACAATTTCCTTTATCAATTTCTAATGGGCATTTCATTGGAGGGTGCTACAAATCTGAACAGTTAAGAAGAGTCAAGAGCAGCCAGGGACACCGAGGAGCAGTCAAAATGTGCAGCTATAAGATGCCTTTTATTAAATCTTTGCAGTAGAGTCACGCCTCGCTCAAGAGTGCTTTATCGTGACTCCTTCTGTAGCTCGTCTCAAGAACATGTTCAGTGCGTCTGAATCAATTGAGGGGGACCACCCCAAGAAGGGACTCGAAGAATCTTGAGGGGGGGGGGGGAGTCAGGAGACCCTCTAGTCACATTGGACACATAGCAAGGATCTAACTGCTCTTCGCCATGACTTACAGGCTGATATGCATCTGAGCTCTCATTTAAATCAACCCCACCAGCTACTCTGTATTCACAAAAACTTTAATGGATGTGGTATTAATTATATTAATTAAGTGCAAAATAAAAGCTTTTGTTATTTCTGCTACAATCGTGACAAGCCTTTCAGTCAAATCACATAAGACAAGGACATGTGACAATACATGACATTGTAGGGATATATACATGAATTGGATGTTTAAATCAACAAGTGCAGTCCTCCTTCTTTGGTTCTTGTTACTATCAAGGTTTTGTAAAACTATACTTGCATGGATCCACTGAGTGGTCACAGAAAGGCATTGTTAAGGATCATGTTTATTTATCAGACCTTAAAATGTAAACACAAAACAGTTACGTTCTGAAAATGATTTAGTTCCAGGTATTTCACCCCCCCCCCCATTCTGCAGACCTGGATCCGCCCCTGGGAGCATAACTATTACTCATGTGCCATCTCAAGTGTCCTCTTTTCCATGATCTGTTGTGTTTGGAGCAGACTTGGCTACTCTTGCGGACCTCCCTAGTTGACATGTGGACCCAACTGAGCGTCACAAGATTAATGACGTTGTGTCAAGACGCAAAACACGGCGTAAAGACGGCGTAAAGACGCTTGTGTCGCTGGCCACGACGTGAAGACGCTCCTCGGGACGTTCCTAAAGACGTTGCTAAATGACGTCTCCAGGGTCTCCAGGGTCCATCTGCCTTTGCAACCACAAACAGCGTAGGATGTCACCTGAGTTACCTCAACAATCCAAAGTTAAACTGACACAATCAGAAGGCCACCAAAGACCAATCTGCCTCTCCCAATGGGGTGCCAACCTTTTTTTGACAGCTGATTTAGAAACTTTGAGATATCAAACTGAAACATAAAACACAATTACAAAGTGTGTCAATTATAAAAAAATATTAATGGAATAGGAGAAAAATGTGACAGCTATAAATAATGCTTTTGCAAAAACTAAAGCTTGCCATATCACCCATCTGCAACAATTAAAAGTTAACAATCAGAAATCACCGAAAAATCCAATTAAATTGAAATATGTCTCCTCCCCCAGTTTTCCATTGAGTGCACGGTGCCTGCAACACCTGCTTTAGTTTTATGCCTTCCATTTCAGCTTCAATTTAATGCACCAAACCCAGTAGTCATGCATTTGGGCAGCTATAAATTTCCCATATTGCTCATGCAATTTTTCATTTCGCTAAACAGATCATGTCAGGACCGCACAGTAGTCGACCACTAAACATTAGGGCTATCTGAGGGCTATCATGGAAGCAGTCATTTTCAATGGCAAGGTTTTCATCATGGCTGGGGATATTTATCAATTGAGGAATTTTTGTCATCATGACTTGGATCCCTCTACACATACCCCACCCTCCAATGGCTTGCATAGGTGACCCCCAGCCCATAAATCCTTCCCTTAATGCTTCCAATTGTGACTTGCAAGCCACTAACTTGTCCATCTTGGACGGTCCCATAATTAGCTGCTCCTCTCGCCCTTTCTCGTCCATTCTCGGCCCTCGCGAGATTTACACTTGACACTGACTGCCACACAATGGGACGTCACTTGGGGCCTGGGCAGCAAAAATGTCTACCTGGGTCCATGCCTGCAACTGTAGGGTACACAGAGTTTTATCAGGTCCACTACCCCACTCATGAAATTTGAAAGTAAGCAAGAATGTGGCATCCTATTAAATACTTAATTTATGGCCCTCTTCCACTAAATGCTATCCCACACCGAGGCTACACCCAGAGATACTTGAGTGTCCCAGGCCACAAATTGTTCCTGAAAAAAGCAAACAAATAAATGTCAAATATCACTTCTGATTCAACCAAGCACTTCTAGCAAATGAGCAAAGAGAGTCAAGATGGTCCACTTTAATTCTGGAGACAATTAATAAAAAAAATGTAGTGGATGACCTTTGGTCTTTGTGTTGTTTTATATTGCTCAATAGTTATGGAAAAGTTGAGTTTTTTTTATTATTTTTTTTTATTAAAATCTAATCTGGATTTCTTCTGAAGCTGGTACATGTATATGTATTAAAGCTTACTTCACACAAAAGAGTGTTACATAATGACAGAGATCTACTTCTTGACATGGCCAACAGCCTGATCTCCCGGCCCCGTCACCGCAGAAACTTAGTCTCTCCCAGCTTAACGCCAGCTCCTAATCCACCAATATCCAGATCATGTTTACGCTGTCTCATTCATGCACAACTATGTACAGTGTAAATCGTGAGTTCATGCCAAACATTATATGACAGGATTGCCATTATCATTGCAATGGATTTTCTCAACAATTCAAGAACTTGGAAGTCGTCCCCTGCAGCTGCCATTTGGCATGGAGATCAGACACAAGCTGGTTCCTCTCATTTTGAGCTTGACATGAAGTTGGGGCCCATGGCTCCTGTATGTGATGTCTGCTAGTCTAGCCAAAGCAGTGAAATTGAATGGATGCATTTGAGAAAATACCATGTAATAAATCTGAACTTTCAGGAGTGCATGTTGGTGCCCAGGCTTGAAGTGCCTGCTGGGTGAAATACGTGGGACAAACTTGGGCAGGCTAAGCTACAGGCCCTTAATGCAAATGCCTGAAAATATATAGCTTATGCAAATGACTGATGTAAATGACTCCGGCAAATGGCTGATGCAAATGTCCTGTAAATGTCTGCTGGAGAATTAAAGGCATCTATAAATCGCAGAAACCTGATCTGTACACAGCAGAACACAGTGTGTTGGCATATGAGCTGCAGTATAAGGTGAATGATGGTATTTGAGGGAGTTGAGTTTAATTGAAACTGCTCTGCATGGGGTGTCTTGGGGAGGCCTGGAGGGGACCCGGGTGAGACTTACAGAGACTTAGGAGAGACCTGGAGGTGACTCGGATCTATCTGTTTGTGAGACTTCAGCTTATAAATCAGAGATGGTTATCTCCCCTACAAGAAGAGGGACAGCTAGGCGGACGGCCAATTTGTCCTCGCACAAAACCTGCCTAAAAAAGCTGAAATGTGAGAACATGGAAGGAGAAAGAGGGAACGGGGGGGAGGGTGTCTGATTCTTTCTTTCCAAATTTAAAAATACATGCACTTCGAATTTTGTCTGCACACAGGAATTCTTTCATTGCGAAACAATCATCTTCTTCTATTATGGTGTGGTCTCATGTTCGGGTCCAGAATCTCCCTCAGATTAGCCATTCACATTTGCATTGAGTCGCTTTGATATACAATTATTAAAGTGTATGTTAGCACTCTGAGAGTACTATACTCTCTAGCAGTCTCTCGCTGTATAAATGATCGGGATTTTACGTCCTGTATTTATGCTCTCAGAGGGCTAAGATGAGTAATAAAGGCAGAATGAGAACACAACAAAGTCTTTCGGAAGCGAAGGGTACTAGTATCCAGGTTATACAATAAAATCTTGAATTGCAGCAATCCAGGGATAGACTTGAATCTTTCAGAAGTTCAGAACCCCCCCCCCCCCCCCTTTGCCCCTTCTCACCTATTTCACACCCAGTAAGACCACACTGGGTTTCCAGTCGGGCTCCCTGGAGCATGCTCAACCTGCCTCGTCTCCAATTTCTCGTCAATTTCTCGTATTGCCTGAGATTTCACAATGAGTTCTCGAGCCTCGTTTGTGAGTGTGTTTTTATTGCTCTTGCTTGTGTCACTGGCTGTTTGGCCTTTGTTGCTTGACAAACATTTGCTACAATTCCACTGCTCAGTGACTGCTGCTGGCTGTGATTTCTGTGCTCCTGGTCATGATATCCCCATGTGGATACTCCCCAGGGTACAGTGTCATTTTCAACTTCTTTTATACAATTTGAGAATGCTGGGGTACTTCTTAGTTGGTGGTATGGTATAGTGTTCTTATATAAATGTACACTTATTGTGTAGGTGCCTTAAGTCAGTGTTTCTCACTACATTACAGTGTACGTTTCACTGTTTCAAGGGAGTTAGTTTTCACCTGGGTCCTCTGAATTCGTTTGAGGGTAACTCAAGTCTTTCAAGGAAACCAAAGCAGCCTTCCCACCCACTTAGCAGCCCCCACCGCCCATAAATCTCCCTCTCTGCCTTTGTACGGGGCCAACGGGCCGAGAAAATCGCTGTCGCCACACCTGGGTGGCTTGTAGCTTGCCGTGCCCCCCCCCCCTCGACTCCTATACCTGTGTGTTGCCCCCTGCTAGCTCTGTGGTCTTGTTGGAACTTCAGTGTGTTTGAATCTCCCGAGTCCATACCCATGTGGAGCCCAAGTCTTGCTTTACCCCTTGCTACAGTTGCCATACTCTCTCCACCCCCCCCCCTCTTCCAATGCTTGCTGTACCTCCCTCTAATAAAGCACAGAATACCCCCACAATAGCCCAGGACACCCCAACAGACTCTCCAGGCCCCACAACAGCGGGGAGCTCCCCCCAACCCCGCCTCCTCCCCTCCCCCGTCACTCCTCATATTCAGAATCAATTACATTTCTCTATAAGGCACCAGCCATCATAAGGCACTACCTCTGCTCACCTATCATCGTTTGTCCATCAAAATCTGGTAATATACTCCCAATGGGGCCATGTGGCAACCTTCACTTTCACTCCCCAAAAGGCCAGGACTACCATCCACTAACTAATATCATTATACAACACATACAATGAATCCAATGAACCATGCAGAAAGTAATTTATAAATTAGATAAGTCATAAAAATAAAGAGTCCTAAATGTCAACTCATACAGTTACTATTTCATTATCATATCATCATTACGTCTGCCAATGAGAGCTTCCTCATTCCTCCAAAAAATCAAATTAGGGCATTGTGAGAGCCGTTTATGTAAGGCATGTTCATTGGCCTAAAATCCTTGCTCAGTGATATCTGCTCAGTGCTCATATTGTATCACACCGCCCCCCCCCCCCCTCCTTTCCCAATTTGCTTGATAAGTCAAAAATACAGGACCTAAAGCCAAACCATCATCCATCGCTGCTTGGTCCAAGGAACAAAACGTTGTATGGACTAACACCCACATTTTGCAAAAATAAAATCATTTTGTTAGTTATCACTATATATATACACCCACAGCCTTTTTTTTTTTTTCTGCAGAAGTATCGATAAATACATGCTCATTTCGTGCATATATAATTGCTCCGCTTCAAAACAAAAATGGGACAAAATGTATGTAGACAGAACTGGGGTCCTAGGGCCAGCTCATTCCAAAAAGAGCACTCAAACCACTTCACCGTTGAATGGCATTTACCCTTTGGATTACAATTTTAAATATTCATATTCTTGTCATAAATAATTCAATTAACACTTCTACTTTGAGCTTTATGACATAAGTCTAAATCACTCCAATATAATACCTTATAATGGGCTATGGCACTTGCAGCAAAGCTGCATAAAACTTTTGACAAATTTGCACAGTATTATAAGGAATACATTCAATTTAATTCAGTCTTTGAAGTGTTTTTATCTCTCAGAGTTTTTCTTGGAGAGTTGCAAAAAGTCAACATTCTGCTAAATACATGGAGAGCAGCAAAGCATTGTGAAGCATTGTGAAGCATTGTGAAGCATTGTGAAGCATTGTGAAGCATTGTGAAGCATTGTGAAGCATTGTGAAGCATTGTGAAGCATGGGGACTCAGCGGACAGCAATAACAAATTGTTAGGAGCAAGTGACTTTTAATTCTGTGAGGACCACCCATCTAATATTCTCTTTAAACTTTTAAGTGTGTCTTTGATGTTGTCATAAGAGCAGTGGGCTATCTCCTTATTTCAATCACGAGTCACTTTCTAATTCTTTCTCTCTTGGAGTTCCTCTTCTTCTCTCTTAGAACTCTTCTTTTCTCCTCTGTCTTGTTAGCACCAGATTTATGTGACTCTGTTCCGGGCTCATACAAAAGACAATCCTCTACTCACCCCCACACTCAAAGGAGTTCTTGTGTTTATTTATAAATATAATCTAATTTCTGACACTTTCTGCCACATCCAATGTCATCCATCAAGTCTCAACCTCATCCAAGTCTTATAGGAATCTTGTTAGGGTTATATAATACCCCATCCAAGTCTTTATGAGGGTCTTGTTAGGGTTATATAATGCCAACACACGTCTCAAACACCCCAATAAGCTAAAGAGTTAACTTCAGTTAAGAGAGATAAAATTAATAGGAGGATGACCACATCACAACCTTTTATCTTCTTTATTTATCTATTTTTTAAGTACACATCCGCCTTCCTTAGCCCCTCATGACACAACGTGGTCCCTCAGCAAAAACCAATAAATTAGCCCCCTAACGAGATCCGGCCTAAACAAACAACAATTGCACTCAAGACTTTCAATCCATTTAAAATGGTAAGACAAAGTTTGAACTGGTTCTCAAAGAATATCCTTGTGTTAGTGCCCATGCAGGGTAAGACAAGCTTGAGACCCTTCTTTCAGCATAGACAGTATACCTTATGATCACATCATCACCAGCATAGGGGTTTTTGCACCTATTATCTTTGTATACAAACAACAAAAAATGGATGGCACAAAAACCCCCGTCATCACCAGGACAAAGGGCATGTCAACATTTTAAAAGCTTTAAAAAAATAAAAATAAAAATACACTAAAATTGATCAATGTGTCCAAACTTCACTTTGCATATAGGTAAATATGATAATTAGTACATTAATCCATTTCTGGAAGACATGGTCCTCTGCCAAAATTCCTTTCAGTGACTCATAGATAGTAAATAATTACAAATAATACACTCCACAACAATTTACATGGCTGCGTTTGTCTCAGGTGATCTGAGTGATCTGGATCACAGATTCAGTGATCTGGATCCAGTTCTGGACCTGTGAACTGGATCCAGATCAGGGCTGAAAAAAAAAAGTGGTTCTATGAATCCAGATCAGGATTCGCGTTTGCTTCAGACAGATTCAGATGATCCTGACCTGGATCTGAGGATCTTCAAATTTCCTTTGCCAGATCCCAAAGGAACCGGATCTGGATCACTGAACTGTGAATCCTTCTCCATCGCAGGATCAGTTCAGAAGGATCCAGATCACTTCAGATCAACTGAAACAAACAGGCCCTAAGTTGGTAATTAGTGAGATGACCTTGGTATCTCTAAAGCCCATTCAGTCCACCAACTTATGGTCATGGAAAAAATTGTTGTCATGGAACACATTGTTGTCCTGAAAAGTAATTGAAGAATCAGGAAATCTTTGTAAGTCAAGTCATGAAAAATTCATATTCTGACCACAATATGCATTAAAAGTTTAACAGATTTCTGTTGTCATGACCCTTGGTCTGCGGACCAGATGAGGAAAATACATTTTTGCCCGAATTTTGGCCAAATTCTGAATTTTCTGGAACTTTTTACATGACTTTTTTCTGTGACTTTCCATTGACTTCTATAATGGAAATCCCTCATAAAAAAGCAGTCCTATCAAATTATCATGGGCTTACCACAACATTTTAATACCAAAGTTCCAAGACTCTTTATTATGCTTTTCTATGATCATACAAATTTTTATATTTCATGAGAGTTCTTGACAATTTTTTTTTTCACTTTTTAAAATATGTCTCCATCAGCGTACATTCCCTTCCATATATGTCGTAAAAATTTTAATTTTCCAAACCTATTGAAAATGTTAAGCTTGTCCATGACTTTCCCATGATCACAATATTTTCCATAACTTTCCCAGGCTTGCGATGACTGGACAAGCCTAAAATTAAAAATTTTGATAAGAGGGATAGGCCTACATGCATGCATGCATTCAGGGTCTGTTGGTTCAGACAAAAATGAAGCCATCAAGCTGCAAATTCACAAGCACAATATGCAGGTCTACAAAATGGTCAACTTTCATAAATATCGGAGCAGAGGTCTTGAGTTATTCAAATTTTAGTAAGGGGGGACTTACTTTTTGTTGATCCCTTTAATTGTTCCAGACATGGCTCTCACTAAACCTTAGGACTGAAATTCCTGCAGGACTTTCAAAAAATATTTTTATGACCATGTTTTGGATTTTCCAGCACCAATTCTTACTTATGATGGAGTTTAAAGGCACACACTCATCAAATCCCGACTTTCAATAAAAACACCTTTCCCTGCTAAAATTGAGTCTTATAAGCACACAAAGATAGTTTAAAAAGATTTTTGCAAAGTGTACACTTTGCAAAGGACCTCTGAAAAAGTGGTTTTGGACCTTCTTGGTGGACTGCCAGTCAGCCGACTAATCAATAGGCATGACGTAGGGCTGGGTGGCCCCCCCTCCCTCTCTCAAGCCCACAGTCAGGAGTGACCATTGGCCATGCAATCATGCATAGCAATCATACCTGTGTTTTTTGGTCTCTGTGGTCATTGACTGTAAGCTGCTGCCATCTCTTGCATTTGATTAATTGCCATTTTGTTTACTTTTTGCCCAGCCTGACGTGGCACCTTGCTAATAATTCAAAAGGGGTCGCTTTTAATTGTCCCATCTCTGAGGCCAAAGATCGAGAATGAATATTTGATTTATTGGACTTTTGCTGGCATTGGTGTGTGAGTGACTGTGTCAATGCGTATAAAAAGTAAGTTTTGATTTATAGATCAAATAAAAAAAGTGCATGACAGTGGCCCTTTAAGAATCACTCTTGATGCACCTCTAAACAAATTCCCAAGATGACCTCCTGTCACCTCCACCTTCCATCTAGTCATGCTGTTCACTGACCGAGAGCAGAAACTTCCAGCACAGACTGGACAAAGGGCAGCATCCTGCTTCTCAAGGACCACAATTTCCACAATGCCTTGTGAAATCACCCAGCACAGGCTTGCCAGGCCACAAGATACCAGTGTCGTCCTCTGGTGTTAATTCATTTGCAGAAATTCTAGAATACAAGATAGCAACTGTGAACTGTGCATTAGTGAGTGGGGCCAAAAAGACATTAACTTTTATTCTTATTCAGTTTCGAAGTGAAAAAAGTTAAGAACCTATCAACCTTCGAAAATCCATTATATAAGGTAAGACAAAAGAACCAAAAGATTCTCGGCAGGAGGGTCAGCTCCGCATGCCCTGGTCCGCATGCTGCCAATTGCTCGTACCCGGTTCCATTCGCACTCCGGCCACCGGGTCAGGTCATCTGAACCCATGTTGGACAGCAGTTTTAGTACCCTTGGCCTCAATTGCTGCTTCTTCCCGTCCCCAAAAAACCTACCATTGCCCTCACCAAGTGCATAAATATTGAACGTAAAATCCCGATTATCCACCCTTAGGGTTCCCAATCTCAATCACAACATTCAAGACATGCCATGACAAAATTTTGGACTAAATAAGTAACAATCTTGAAAGCAAAAATGACAATGAAAGCCAACAAGAAACCAACACACCAAAAGCCATTGCACACTGACACCTGCTGTCCTCTGGTGTTAAAACAGAACGACAAACATGCCAAAAAGCAGAATCATTTTCAGCCACTCTCTGTGGATGGATGACTAGGGCTTCAGATCTTATATTTATGCACTTGGTAGGCTAATTGGGACGGAGGACGACACAGCAATGAGGCGAAGGATGATTGAAGCAACCGTCCAACGATGGCCCACATAACCCAGCAAGAGCTGGATTTGAACCCTGGACCCAGCGATTGGCAGCCAAGCACACTACCCAAGACCAATCCTCTGCCGCCTCCTTCAGTGGATAAGAGCCTAGGGATAAGAGATACTGCGCGAGACGTCACAACACTCGTCCATTCTCAATAGCTATAGTTCTCTTAGCCAATCATATCGCAGAACTCAACATGCCTCGACTAATAACTGAGATTATGTCATCATGAAAACCAGATTGCTCCATTCAAGGAGCAAAACAACCAACATAACCAAATTTTGATGAAGTCACGGGCCTTGAGCTTACATCCATACTCCAAAGCATTTTAATAAATCAATCCATGTTACGCACAAACTTATTCAAAATATAATTCATCAATAAACTAAGAAAGCCAAAGTAATATAATTCCGAGATAATTTATTATATTACAATCAATAGTGACTTCTGGCATCACAATCTAATGCATCTAATAACTACATAACTAAATCAGTTAATATCAATATGAGTAATCAATACTAATAATATAAACGTTCTTGAGTATATAAATCAGCTAAATACATCAGCTTAATAAGTAGTTACCACGTACATGAAATAACAACAAAATACTATACAGCCTATAATACATTTTAACGTGAACATATAAGGTATTAATCTAAAGAGTACACAGCACTAATTAGACAAATGTGAAACTAAATCAGATCTGAATCCGCGACTATTTCAACCATATAATACTAGAGAAATAATACTAGAGAAATACTGCGAAAATGACTTGGGAATAACTAGACCAAAAAAAATGCTCAGCACCAATTTTCTGAACTCCGCAACAAAACTAAAGTATGAAAGTCTTGGACTTCCACAACTCATTGGAGCTTACATACCATAGTTGGAACTCATTTGAGTTTGACAAAAAGTTCAAAACAGTAATAAATTTGAGAGCCGAGCACCTCAGTGTACAAAAAAATACAAGAGTATAAAATCAGATGAACTAACAATCAACAAATCATGCCTTCATCGAGAAAACATTCACATAAATCATCGACTATTCAACACTTAATACCAAGCTATAAAATGGACTAAGACAACAATAAAAAGATACATACATACGATCTGCACAATGCCATATTAATTTTGTCAATAGTGACTCAGGTCAATTCAGATTACATATCTCAGGGGTAATACACTAGTAACTACAAAATACAATACAAAAGTATAAAAAAGATTAAATTGAATCATAACTCAATTTACATATTTACCAAAACATTTTCCCTGAATTCATTGCTATTTTTGGCAAGTATTCTGCGGCAGAATAATATTGATTCAAATGATATCAATATCGGGAAAAATAAAAATTCCCAAATTGAAAACTTTGAACATGGCAAGCTTGACAAAATCTTATTCATTTATGCCACACCATATGAAACCACATTATCATCGTATCTCATCATATTAAATCTAATCTAAATCTATCTTACATTGAGATATTGCGCAAGAAATTCTTGACTTGTTACTCTAAAATCCTGAGAAACAACAACTCAACTACTTTAACTCAACATTTGCAAAATTATTGCAAAACTCGGCACAAAAAAGCGTGTCAATTACCAGGTATTATCGAAATTATTCTTCCCAGACGTCACATTTCAAATTCAGAAATCACACTTTACACAAGAGGGCGTAAGAGGTCATAACACATTAATATAAGATACACAGCACACTTGGGAGCACCACTTACAAATTTAAAGTGAATGTTATTAGTAATATTTCACTTAATCAAATTTATTTCTTCATTGTGCACCGTATATAATATATTAAGTGACTACCGATTAAGGAGCGGTCAATGTCAATAAAAAGATTTAAAATATATTACGAACACATGACACATGTACATTTTGTGGCACTTTCGCTCGGTTGAGTTGCTGTATCAGTTGAGCTGTCTGAGACTGTCGTAGCACCGTTTTCATCAGAAGGAGTTGAATTTGCGCTGCTGGCGACTGTCGTTGCACCGTTTTCTTTGGCAGGGGTCGCCTTTGAGCTGTTGCTGTCATTTAAAAGGGCGCTCAAACTATTCTCTTTGTCTGGGGCAGCGTTTGAGCCATTCGGGACGGGACTGAGGTTGCCAGGAAGGTCGGCAGCAGTCAGGCTGTCAAGATATTGCTGCTTTCTCATCCTCCTCCGCTTGTCCTTAAGAAGGTTTGCCTTTCTACGGAGATCGTCGATACTCCTACCTCTCAGACAGAAGTACTTGCCCTGCAATTTCCGCAGACATCCGATAGTGACATGCGTCCCCTTGGTAACCACCTCCTCCTGGAACCATTCAGCCATCGCCTCTTTCTCCTTCTGCGACCAGGCTACGAGAAAAATTAATCAGTTTCAATTTTGCAGATTTGAAAATCATGATTTTAAATGTTTTCGACCACTAACATAGATCTATCAACTCTCACAATTTTACTGGATCTTATAAGACTTACATCCAGCCGAAGGTTTGCCTAAAACAGGCAGAAACTCAAAAAGAAGAAGAAGTTCTAATTTACTGATCAGAATTAAACAGCAAACTACGAAAGATTGATACTTTCACAAACAAGTGACTGCTATTGTCAGAGAGAACCAGTGTGCATAAATATAATTGGTATAATTTTTATGAATTTTAGAATAATTTCAACATTGTTTACTTGCTTTTAAAATAGTAAAATATATTACTTGCTTTTAAAATAGTAAAATATATCACTAATTACTTTGTAAGATTGTAAAGAACACCTAAAATTATGCGACACCATTTCAAGAGCATAATGACTGCAAGATAAAAAATTTTCACGAAGCAAAAGACTAAAAGCTTGAATTCAACAAAAAGACATTACAGTACAAGTTAAGTCTTTCTGAATTAACCAATTGTCCACATTGGAAAAATGAATAAAAGCCCTTACGTGTCCCCAAGGGAGCTGGCACTATGCCCCATGGAGGTGGACAAGGCCCCCACGGTCCCATCGTAACCTTCAGATTTTCTTTGATTTGCGTGGAAAATCCTCCTGGAAAATCTGTGTAGAAATTGTTACTGTTAGAATGTGTTGGGCATACAATATTGATAGGTACTATTAGACAGACACCTGCCTTGTGCTGCCATCTGGTGTATTAGCAAACAAACTTGCTACTACCTTGGAATTGTGTAATTTGGGGAACCCAATGCATTCATATTTCGATTGTTTGGAGTTACCAATTCTGCAGGACCTAAAATCTGCTATAAATGAATTCAGGTTTTACTTCCATTATTTCTACACTCATACGAGACCCACGGATAGCACAACTCGAAAATAAATGTATCATACACAGCATAAATACATGCAAATCCAGTTACATACATAGTTTAGGGAAAAAGGCTAACATTAACTTTTTGTAAACCACCTTGGTTTGTTGGCCCAGAATCAGTTCAAGCACAAAATCTTCCTTGTTTTTACTAATTGTTGATACGACTGAGGCAAAAGAGGAAACGATTAATAATTTGAAGAACAGTAGTACCACTTTTAAAACTTACAATTAATAGGATTAGGTTCCTTCTTCACTGCAGATACAGCACTGTCAACAGAATCCTCGTTCTCTTTCTCGTTCTCCTTCTTGGCCTCTTCTGTTCCTGGCTCTCCTTTCTTGACGACAGCGATATTATCTCGGCTAGTAAGAGGAGATCCTGGACTGAGCGGCTGAAGATAGGATCGGATGTCCCTCTTGGCTGTCGAAGGTGTCTTCTTCTCCGGATCTGAGAATTGAAAGAAGTTTATTAACAATTGGAGACTAGTCAATGATAAAAGTTAAGTCCAAAAAAAATCTACAATTTGCTGTATGAGTTCGTATGATACCTCATGGATGAAAGAAAAGGCAAGCTACACAAAACTTAACATATCAACTTTTTCAAGACTAATCACAAGACAATTTCTTTTTTTTACAATTTACCACGAATCTCTATTAAAATGTTAATGGTTGATTGAGTTCACAACTTCACATGCTTCAGGTAACAAGAGAAATGGACAGCTTCATCATCACTAAACCTTTTTGTGTGTCATTTTATCATACTAGCAAACCTGTTTGGTAGCACAACTTTTCACAGTTTCTGTTCTCTAGAATTAACCAACCTCCTATATCAGTTGATCCACTTTGGGACTTCTTGGGAGTGGACATTCCTTCATTCTCCCTCTTCACACTAGGTGTCTCTGAAGCCATTTCACTCAAGACACCTGTCTCTTTCATGTCAGCGTCAATTTCTTTCAACTCGCGACTGTGCATCTGGAAGACAAATTTGGTATATGATTAGGTCATAACATAGCAGATCCGAACATGTACGTCTTTATAATACAAATGTCCTGTTCAGTACTTCCATCAAGAATTAAAAATCTACCAAGTCAAGACATCCTGAATAAATGCCTTTTAATACAAGAAAAACTATACAATAATGGTCACAATGGTTGGTACAGCAAAATAGGGAAAATAATGACTGAAGCAAACATTATTGATTGGGAAACCTCTGAACCCAACTCGTCGATAAAGGAAGTAAAATATCAACTGTATAGCACAGAGCAGAGCAGAATTTTAAATGATATACATGATTCAGATAAATTTCCCAAGCTGCGCTCATATAAATTGTTTAAGACCAGTTACTGTCTGGAACCCTATCTAAATCTAAATCTCTCTAAGAAAACATACTGCAATATAGCAAGATTTAGAGTAAGCTCTCATAATCTGAGAATAGAAACAGGCAGACATGATATTCCAAAAACCGCAATAGAAGAAAGAAAATGTGATAAATGTGACACAGGTGAAGTAGAGGATGAAATCCATTGCCTCCTAACTTGCTATAATAACGCTGTCCCTAGGCATGAGCTTTCACATAAAGTTAGCAGTCTGATCCCTAACTATAATAATCTTGATAAAACCCAGCAATTCATATCAATTCTTTCAGACAAAAGGCCCGAAATCATACAAGCCTTAGGGACCTACCTAAATAAAGTAATGAAGTAACAAGAGTATGTCGGGAATAATTACGATAAATAAAAATAGTACTTTGTAGCTGAAAGCCTCTCTGTCCACCAAGCCAACAATTGTCTTGTGGCATTTTGTGAAATTATTGTGTGATAACTGCGATTATTGACTCAGCAATGTTTGCCTGAGCTGACTGACTGGCGCTATACTCAGCCTATAGCATGGACGTAATCGAGCGGTTGCCGCTGTTCATGCTTGCCTGAACAACTCCTTGAGACATTTTCTTGTGACATGGACATGACTTGTATTTGAATGAAATTGGACACTTGTATTTTGATATCTTTGCATTTTTAATTTATAATTGATATATTTGCATTTTTAATTCGATGAACTGGGACCATTATTGTAAACTACCTAAGATTTGACTTTCATTGTGTAAATTTCTTATAGATGTAGAATAGTTTTTGATTTCTTTTATTGTTGTATTTTTTCCTATTTTTTGCGGACACATGTATCTTCTTGATATTCAGATGTCTAATAAAACTTTATATATATATCAAATACAGCAATTGCTGTTTGGCAGTCTTTTTGAATAAGCAAAGTCTTCCAAGGGAAATATTTCTCAAAGCAGCAATGGATATTATTGGACAAATAGCAGATTGCAAAAACTTCATATAGGTTCAAGAGAAAAGATAGAATACAATTTCATGGAGAAAAGGTGTTATCAACTCGCATAAATATCTTTTATCGTTGTTTCTACTGCATCCGTCCAATTCTGCAAACAAATCCAAGCTGTGTTTCAATTTTTCCCAGACCATAACTACAATTGCAATCCTTTCATGAGGTTCGACCAGGAATTACTGCTGAAAGGCCATCTTCTTTGCCATAACAAATCACTTAATATTAACAACCTACCCCTCGCAATATATCCGCATGGTCATTTTCTATCCTTGCCAGTTCTTGATCTATCTCATCCACTTCCTCCAACATCTTCTTCGCTGATTTTGGTGTCGTCCTCTTCTTGATGCTTTCTTTAGTCGACGTCTTGATCTCTTCGAGAATCTTAATCCGTTTGGGAGACGAGGAGGGACTGGGGCTCGTCAGGAGCCTCTTCTTTTGGGTCGAGCAGCCAGCGACGGGACTATCGGTTAAGGCAGGCGCCCTCCGTTGGGCGTGTGCTGAAATAATATATTCGAGTGTATACAAAAATGCATTCCTTACCATATCATGGTTTCACTTGAGTTCAAATCCAACGTGTTTGTTCTCCAATCTACATACAACGCTAAACTCAAAATTGACATAATTTCCAATTTCAAACCTATCCTACTATGGTATTATAAAGTGGAAGTTTGTTGCTATCAGGGTTGCTATGATGTCACCGATTGGCTGAAATGGTTGCTTTGACCACGCCATCAAGTTATACATGATGCTTAACAATACAATGTCGCAATCTATCAATTGATTATTTGAAGTCGCGAGTTACAAGTGATTTATTTCTTGTAAATATCCAGTCAAAATTTCAGAAACAATTCTTACGTGCAATGTACATAAAGTAGTCGTAGGTGTCCAAGTAGTTATTGCTGTACTCCTTCAACTTCTCTCGCAAATCCTGAAATAAGAATAAAGCCATTAGCAACAACGACTGCTTAAAGGTGAGTGAGCGAGTTTGCCTTTTACGCCCCATCAGCACCGTGTGGGCTATTAAGAGGCAAGACTGTTTAAAGGTAGATTCATTTGAAAATATGATTAATGACTTGCAGTAAAAGAGCACTAATTATTTAAGCATTGTTGATTGGACAATAAGGTTCGATTTCTTCAAAATAAGCCAAATGTCGCACTTCTGTTTGTGTGCTTTCTATGTCCAGACACACTTAGGAACTGGTTAGATCTAAGCTTGGAAATTTGCACATGTCCTCACTATATATAATATTATTATTTTTTGCCTATACTGGCCTTGATTAGGCCAATGCATGACGTTGAATATACAATACTTGTAGACTATCCCATATTAATCTATTATCACCTGGTTGGCTGTGAATATCACTGTTTAAAGTCAAAATATCAGGGCCTATGATATTGTAAAAAATACCACCCTTCAAGGGCGATATTTTTTAACAATGGTTATGACATCACCAGCATTTCAGCTGCCTGATGATGTCACAAACCAAACAAGGGCCAGAATAATGGGATTGTGACGTCATGTCCATTGTTGCTCCATGGTGACGTCACATTTTTGTAATGGCAGAAAATAGTCCCTCTTTATAACTGAAAATTTGAGGTAAAACCAGGTGATAAAAACAAAACAACCACGCGTCAGGGCACTTCGTACAATATCACTCGCTGTTGTGTGAATTAATATCACTCTCGCCCTGCGGGCTCGAGTGATATTAATTCACACAACAGCTCGTGATATTGTTACTCAGTGACCCTGACTTGGGTTGTTTTGTTATAATATCAATAGAGTTCATACCTTTTTCGGTACATGAGGGAAGGAAAAGGCAAGGTCGTCCACTTTGAGCTTCGTTGTGTTCAAGTTGTTTTCTTTCCGTTTCTGTTGGTCCATCATCCTCGCAATTGGAACGTTGCTGCTGTCGGAATCATAGGTGGCAGCACCTGCCAATGGCGAGTCCCATTTTGAAGACCCACACAGGAAATCGAGACTGTGGTCAACATACGGGCTGGAACATTCCGGCTCTGGCGTTCCCTCCACTTTGTTCATCACAATGTTTTCATTGAGCCACGGTCGATCACTCAGTGGAAGTTTAATGGCTGAAAACAAGAGTGAGAAGAATTAATAACACCTAAGTAAATTGGTGTCTCCAATTCTCGATATACAAAATAACTCAATAGGGGTCACCAGGAGTCAGAGAAAGTCACACAGCACAACCTGGTGGAAAACTCCTAAACAATTTATTTTCTCAATTTTACCCAAATCAGTAACTTGAACAAAACGTCATTCTCCTATCAAAGTTCATCTTAAAATCAGCGAAACTCTTTATCAAGACATGGTAGAAATTAAAGAAATTGCTGGGAGACCCATACGAGAAGTCAACCAATTCATCAAAATATTTTGTCACCAAAAAAACTTCTTTCACAGACTATGATACTTTCCAAAAATTTCATAAAGTCAGTTAACTCCTAAGCTTTTCATTTGACAATATGAACAAATCAACATCCTGAATTTTTCTTCTGCATTCTTCCTAACCTTTTCTTCTTCTTCTTTCTTTCCTCTTTTCCTTCTTCTCCCTCCTCTTCTTCTTTGCTAATTTCCTTAAAATGCTCTCTGCTGATTCTTCACCTGTCGGCAGAGGTTGCGGGAACCGGATTCTGTTCTCGTCATTTTCGTCGCCTGTTGAACATTTAAATAAACAGCATCGAGTCTAGGCAATGGATGATTCATATTGGGACTCTACGTCCTGTATTAATGCACTTGGTAGGCTAATTAGGACAGGAACAAGAAAACGGGAAGGAGGCGAAGTTTCTAGGGGACAAAAGAGCGCAACAAGAAAAGTGTTCGGAATAGCAATACATCGGCATTGTCATGAAATGTCATGTCACATGTTTCTGTGATTACGTCACTGTCAATTACGTCATGTTTTTTAATGATGCTTTCACTATTTCATTGTGAAATTCATCTTCTATTTCAAGATCTTTAATTTTTCCTAGCAGACGAGTAATGACTGCTCTGTGGCCTGCTCTAGAGGACTTCAGTCTTTCCATTTTGACAGCTGTCAAATGTCAAAGCTTTGTTTACAATCTGAGGTCAGAGTTCAAAGTGTGTACAATGTCAAGGTCGTGAACTAGCGATCTGATTGGCCCCTGGGCGGTGACGTCACGTCACGTAGAACGTGCGCTTGACAAGAAATGGAGCAGAAGGCTTGAAAAATTCAGCTGAATCTTGGACTAAAAAAGCGATTTTTAGTCAGACAGAATTGTTTAAATGTCAATAACTTTGAAGGAGAACGAATGGAGTACCTTGTGACGAAATACGACGCGAGGACAACTTGTGACAGGCTTGATAATACGATGAATTGTGAGAACTTCAAGAGCGGTCAAATCCGGCGCTCAACGTTGCAAGTTTATCAGTGTTTTTGACAGTTCCAATTTCGAGGAATGAGATGGGATTAAAAGCACCAAAAACCTTGGATCAATGATAATTTGGATGAATTTTTCCTAATTTGAATGACGAATTTTCGGACGAAATACGATGCTTTCCATGCGTTGAAAGTTGGAAGTTTTTCCTTAGAGAATTTCGGTAAGTCGATCTTGAAAATTTTGACAGTTCTTGCAATCTTGGTTGCTTTTGAGTGAAATCGATCGAGTTGTGAATTCGATTGAAGCTTTGGGAAGACTAAGAGTCAGTTTCTTTGATGAGGAAGGGAAAACGACGAATGTTTCCAATTGAAATCGCTGAATGATTTCTTGCTTGACAATTGACTTGAATGACGAAATTCTCGACGATGTGACTTCTCGTTGTGTTATGACTTGTTTGTGTGACAATAAAGCTGTGTATGCTTTCGTTGTTTGTCACGGCACCAAATTTTGGGAATATACGACAAAGGCTTGACTTGTCTGTGATGAGTCTTGTTTGAAACTGATCATAACAACGATACAAAACAATAACAAAAACATGACGTAATTGACAGTGACGTAATCACAGAAACATGTGACATGACATTTCATGACAGGCACATTACATTTGTTAAGGATCATTGCCCAATTATATACTTACAGAAAACAGCTTAAAAGGCACATAACTAAGGTACAACAACAGTGTATAGTTTGAAGACCAAAAGCTCTGAGAACCAAACCAAATCATTTACTTCAAAATTGACTGATAGATTATCAAAGCTTTACGTTCGGTATTTATGCATTTAGTAGGCTACTGCAAACATGAGATAAACACATCAATGAAGCAAAGAATGATTGGAACTTTGGTCCAATTAGGTCCAAGTGATCCGACCAGAACAGGAATCGAACATGGGACCATCAATGGGAAGCCCAGAGCATTACAAACTGAGCCCATTCACTTCACTTCAAGGAAGGGGAGAAAATAATTGATCATACCTTCTACATAATCGAGAGGATTTTCTGGTTCCTCGTCCGTGTAGTCTGAGCCAGAATCTGAAATGGCAAATTCAAATTTACAATATACTTTTCAAGATAGATAACACTTAGCAGTTTTAATTTTTGCTCTGGAACTCTGCATTGAGTAAGGACAGCAAAACACAATAGAGAGGTTTTGCTACACGTTCACGTGTGACGTATACGTGTACAAGTGAGCACTATCTAATTACATTGTTGTCATGGCAACTCCCACATACACGTCACACGGAAACGTGTAGCAAAACCTCTCTATTGATTTCCAAACCAATGCCTACAAAGGAGGAGTCCATACAATAAAGAGAGGACTTCCAAGGTCAACTTTTTTAGGAGAGTAATGTCAGAGTAGCCATTTTTGAAAAACTATGCAAGTATGCATCGTTTTTCACCTTATGTTTGGATATTTAGCATCGACTGAACAGATATAATTTGCATCCTCAATACTAACAGACCGAGATCTATATTGACTGTTCAACAGTCGCAATGGAATATTAAATCTCTCTCACCCGAGTCAGGCTCGTATTCATCATCGTCCTCATGCTCACTGCCCTGTGGTTGAAGAACTTTCTCGGGAGACTTCACTTTGGCCTCGATAAGCATCTGTTGTGCTTTCTTCTCTGGGGTCATGAACGTCTCAGCGTAGTTTATCTGATAGTGAAAAGAAATATCTGATGTGAAACTGATTTGAAAACTTGATTCACTTATTTTGACTGGTCCTTTTTTTAAACGTTTCTTCACAGTGAGTGATAAGGTTTCAATAATGAACTGTTATGACCTCTTGTGAACAGTGAGTAACTTTGCAATGCAGATATGAAATTGTCATAAATTTAATATTTTCCGTGCTAAATTGCACATATAATTTCCATGACTCTTCTTCCAAAATTTTGAATGTCCCCTGACCTATTTAAACTTTCCATGACTTCTTTGTGACTTTGAATATTTCCTCCAAATCTTCCCCTGAACAAAGTCAACAATTGAACAACTAGAAGGCAAATTGGAATTTGCATATCTGGACGGTGATAATCGACCTGACCATTGTAAAACAAGCTACGGCTAGTCGTTTGGTATGCTGAATTATAGTAGCAGAGGTCCCATTTTATGAGGGCATTAGCCCTAAGTGGCCTTGAGAGGGAGAAATGCATATTTTGCTAGACATGCAGCAACGCACAAAAGTGTTTTGATTGACACTTATGTTGAATTGGGAGAGATGAAAGTTTGTAGGGCTTGACAAGTTGTGTTAATACTGAGTTATGTAGAGTAATATCATGATGCAGTTTTTGCAATGGCACATGAGTGTATATTATTAACAAAACAAGTCCAACCTCTAAGCAAACAGATATATTGCACTTATCAGGCACTTTCTTGGAAGTGCCATTGATGACATTTAGATTTGGCAGCAGATCTAGGCCAAGCATTCAGCACACAACCCCCGAGGTGACCCCCCGAGGAGACCCCCTGAGGTGACCACCCCCCCCAAGGTGACCATCCCCCCCTCCCCCGAGGTGACCCCCCCAAGGTGACCCCCGAGGTGACCCCCCGAGGTGACCCCCGAGGTGACCCCCCGAGGCAAACCCAACACCATCCCATGCACCATCCTAGCACAGCATACAAATCCATTGGCGCTGGAACGCATTTTGCACGTTAAATGGCTACAGAGTAGTGATGGAAAATCGGACTCTACACTGAAATCGATTAATCGGTTGAGCTTCCGATTCGATAATCGATTTTAAATCAATTTTATGAACAGCCCAAATTACTTGTTGATTAGGCATAATTTTAATGATTCTGCAATGTACCTGACACTTATATCTGTAACCACCAATCTGCCACTTGTGACAGTGGAGAAGCTCTCTGCAATCTGTTGGTGTTCTGATGTTCCTAACAAAGGCAGGCCTGCATAATTATGTCAAACGTCTAGCATCAACAAAACAATCAGGCCTAATATCAATTAGGTCACCCCAAATGTGCCGACAATCGGCGAATCGTTCCATCACTACTACGGAGAGTGTCCCCCTAGCGGGAAACCCAAGAACTACTTGTTCACAGCAGCAAAGACGGCGGGAACCAGCCAGACGACATCAACCAATCAGATTGCTTCATTCCAATGGCAACCAGCCACTCCATCAGAGCTCATGTATAGGCTCTGACTCTATGTATCGATGGACTGGTCCCCCCTAAGCTACAGAGTACAGACAGGTGGGCCAGATAGCAGTCAAATGCATCAGATTTAGTGATTTCTACCTATTCTCGACACTGTATGCATCTATCAACAGTTGTTACAGATAGATCTAGCCCTAATCTATCTGCTGCATCACTCCCGACGCATTAGGATGGCATGTGTGCAGAGGTGGAGGGTGAAATAGGAGCTGAGTGGAGTAAACCACTATATGTCATGTTTAATGCTGGCATAGTTGACAGGAAGTCAAGGCTGACGGAAGTAGTAGTGTAGCCAAACAGTATCTGGACTCCGTCCAGATAATAAGGACCCCAACCACAAATGTACAATTTCACTGAAAAGAGGAAAGACAGGCTCTTCAAATATCTAAAGCTCAAAAGTCACCGTACCTTCCTCCTATTCCTCTTGCCCTTGCCCAGGGATGCAGCCAACTCTTCCTCCTCCTTGAGTCGTTGAGCGCGATGTTCCTCGTAAGACTCTCCCAACACTCGGCTCCAGTAATCTACTTCCTTCTCGGGGGTCCTCAATGAAGTGTTTGACTCATCTTTAGCCTGGAGAACATATCATTACAAATCACATCCTCCACACAATTACATAGTATAACGCAACATACATGAAGTTACTGTTTTTACCTCCCTTTTATAACATTAGTCGCTTCGATTTAAGAAATTTTGAGAACATTTCAAACTGACAGGATTTCACGTTCACGTTACTTTTGTTGATATTCAGCACAAGGGTAGTTCACTGCACTACCACACTTGCACTTCAATAACAGTTCAATATAATTCGCAGGCTAATCATCTAATTTTCCAAAAAAATTTTAACATTTGATAGGAAAGTCATTACATTTCCTAGTGTGACTTTGCATTAGAATGACGATGATCAAGACACAATTTTATTTGAGTGGTCTGTGCAGAGGAAAGCAAAAGAGACCCTATGCTTTGAAATAGGGAGTAACATGGCATGGACTAACAGCGCAGTAGTCTGACCCAACAATATTCCGTAGAAAGACAACCTTACCGGCTCATCCTCCACCCCTTCCTTGATCTGGTAGGACGCGACCTTGAATGACCTCAGATACTCGTTCATGCCAAACTCTTTCTCCTGCTCCTCCACCTTGTCGCTTTCTTGCGATCTGTCTAGCAACTTGCGGACGGCTTCGTCGTCATACACAATTGCTGCAAAGAAAAGGAGCAATTATGTGTCATCTGAGGAATTCTAACATACAAGAAAATGTATATATATATAATGTATGAGAGAGAAATTCAACATCCAGGTCAATTGTCTGGTAGATTTTTCTGACTGAGAATCAATACTGTAGAGAAAATTTGTAATTTTTGCTTTCAGCTGATTAAAATGTTCAAAATATTTATTTTCCAATGACAATTTTTGTATATTTAATAACATTACATAATTACCTGAATTACTTAGCCTCTTTTTGACATCTATGTAAACGTATTTCTCATATCTATCAATAAATACCTACCTTACATATATTACATTATGTCACCTGAAAAGCTTAATACATAGGAGCTAAGAATCAATCAAAAACTCAGTAATCACACCTTTAGTCTTGTCACTGTCCTTAAAGAGTTCCTCTGCTCCGAACCTCAAGATGTCGTTGACCTCCTGTTTGGAGAGGGAGTCGACCCTCTCTGCTCCTGCCGTGTTCCTGTGGATCACTAACTCCGTCAACATCATCTTCTGTTTGCAAACCTAGAAGAGATCCAATTCCCTCAATTCAATTCCTTTTTTTGGAGAAATTCTTCTCATCTTTTCAGTACCTGTTCTAATAGTTAGAGTTCTAATAGTCAGGGTCACCATATTCCAATCAAAATTTTTGTTGGCTATTCGAAGGGATCTTTTTATCTATACATGTTTGGAAAGCTTATAAACTAAGGATCCTGAAAACCATTGTTTCCATTTTTTCCACAATGTCATGGTGGCCATCTTGGATATTTCCCAATATGGCCGCTAAAATCAATTTTTGGATATATCTTTGGTGCTAGTAGAGCTAGAATGATGATCTTTGGGTCAAAATATGTTATCCCACACGAGGAATCCATTGAAATAGTTTCTGTGGCTTTTAAAAGTGCTTTTCTGCTGAATACACAGACCTCCACTTGAGCATAATCATAAATACCACCCTCACCTGCGTCATCTTCTCCTCAACCGTGTTCCTCGACACGAAGCGATAAATCATCACTTTGTTCTTCTGACCAATCCTGTGAGCTCTGCTGAATGCCTATAAGAAAATTTACAATAAATTCCCAATATGCCTGAGATATTTTAAATCAATAAATAGAAGTCCTAACAACAGCAAATCTACAGTAGAATAGTTCTCGAAGAAATTGTTAAATGAACGCTTAGCATCAACACCCATTTCACAATATCCATGAACAGCGCTTATTAACAAGAATCCATGGATTCAAAAGCAGAGCTTAGCATTTCTGTTGGAGACACTATTTTTCATGAAGAAAATGAATTGTCACAGAGACAACAAGAATCCGCGAATCGCAAAACGGAGGTACATGTCAGGTATGGGACATTACCCTCAGTCCAGCGTTCATTACATCAGACATACAACAAATCTGCCATCAAACAAATCAAATCAATCACACAATCAATCAACTTGAATCAAGTCAATCAATACTCACCTGAATATCGTTATGAGGATTCCAGTCCATGTCAAAGATGATGACAGTATCGGCAGTAGCGAGATTGATTCCCAATCCACCGGCTTTTGTGGAGAGGAGAAAGACAAAGCTGTCCGACTCTTTAGCTGAAGAAAAGGACATGAAAGAAAACATCAATTAGACCATTAGTCAAGCGAATAATCTAGATCTGAAGAGAGCTATAGGAGAGTTCAATTAGGCTATAAATCTTACATATTATTCAATCAACTTAATATAATTTTAGCTGAAAAAAACATCAATCCCATTATATGAAAAACCAAATGCAGCACACATGTCAGGATAAATTATCTCCTTTAAGTGGTAGGCTTTCAGTTTAATAGTTAATATATTTTAACTCACAATTGAACCTGTCGATAGCGGCCTGTCTGGTCCCTCCCATGACACTCCCGTCTATCCTTTCGTAGCCGTAGCCGAGACCAAACATGAAGTCCTCAAGGAGATCAAGGACTCGGGTCATCTGAAAGAGAAGAAAAGATAAAGATACATTTATTTGTCACAGAAGTGAAATTTGGTAGCATAAAGTGAGTAACACTCCACAAAAAGAAATTTCAAATTAGAGATTTTTTTTTATAGGGGGCTGTTTTATTCATTATTACTGAAAGAAACAAATTAACTTCCAACTGACCTGTGAGAACACAAGGACCCTGTGGTTGTCTTCTTTGAGCACTTTGAGCATTTTCTCCAGCAGATCCAACTTCCCACAGTGCTTGGTCAGGGCTTCGATCTCGTAGTGGCCCGATCGGACAAGGGGGGCATCCTAGAAGTGGAAAAGCAGATATTTATATGAAATTTACTTGATTTGAGTGGAACACAGAAACACAAACAAGGGTTGCAAGGATTAGCGGAAAACATTTTTATGGACTCAGGAGGAAAGGTGACATAGTTCTGGATCAATCAAACTGGAATTACTTACTAGATATTTTCGACAAACCTATAAAACTAACTTTCTGTTAAAGACACTCACTTTCTGAGCAGTGGGGAACAGGTACGGATGATTGCAGCACTTTCTGAGGTCCATCATGATGTTGATGAGAGAGGTCTGTTTGCCGTAACCTTTCACGTTCAATGCTTCGTAGTTCTTGGTCAGGATGTGTTTGTAGTATTTCCTAAGATACAAGAGTCAACATATCAATCAACTTCCAAATGAAAGAGCTAATAAATCATACCGGTTATCTTTCATAAGACCATTATGGACTTCGAAATGCCTTGAATACTCAAGATTAAGTATATACCGATCAAACAAATGGTCTATTGACCTTTTTTTTCAGATTACACTGTACAAGAAAAACCGCAGGCAAGAATTTCATAATTATCACAACAATCAATTGCATTAAAACTTCTGAACACTCACTTCTGCATAGCACTCAGCTCCACCCTCACAATGAACTCCGATTTAGGAGGGATTTCCTTCAACACGTCAATTTTCATTCTCCTCAACATGTGAGGGGCCAACATCTCGTGCAGTTTCTGAACTTGATCTTCTTTGGAGATCTCCGAGAACAAGTCAAGAAAGTTGTCTAAGTCACTGGAAAAGATAACAGACAGAAAAGTTATGAAGATGTAAGTCCAATTTATCCAAAATTCAAAAACGTTTGAGGTTAAAGGGATAAGTCAGACTCAGACTCAGACTCATTTTATTCTTGCTCTTTTAAATGAAAGCAAATACAATAAACACATATATAAATTAATCATAAATTTTCTATTAAAAAAAAAGAGCAATGGGACTCCTCGAAGGCAATAATTTGCCGCTGATAAGGAGCCCCAATGTTTAGAAATTGTTTAAAGGCACAGTGGGTGGCGATGTACTTTACAAAATTCAATAAAAGAAATATAAACAACTATAAATAAGAAAGAAACACAGATTTTAAAGTCGAATAAAAAATAAAAGTAATGGTGGGACGATGGAATTCAGTTACGAGGGATGGAGCTGTGAACAGAGCAGTATCTCATAGTGAAATCAATTTCTATTACAAATATAACAGTGATCAATCGAACAAACGGGATCATAACTATCTAGTAATTTAATCTTAATGTAATTTTTATATCCATGAAAGCTATGTGTAAAGATTTTGTTTCTGAAATTATCTTGCATGGTATTGAATATTTTAATAAATTTGTATTTCATACCATTTCTTGAAGTCTGTGACCTACGCTCTTGTATACAAGAATCAGTGTCCACAAAAAAAACATTTTATTTCACTAGAATTGGTCAAAATTTTGACAAATGGTTTTTCTCATATTCTTTAAATAACTCTTTTGTCTTTTTCAATACCATTTCTTCTGGATGGATCCATAGGATGGATAGATGATTGGGGCTTTACATCCTGTATTTATGCACTTGGCAGGCTAATTAGGACAGGAGGAGGACACGGCAATGATGCGAAGTATGATTGAAGCATATTTCGACAAGAATATCTTCAAAACTTGCAAAAATGAAATTAATATCAACTTTGCACATAAAGTTGCAAATGTTTCTATTCAACCTTACACCAAATAATTATATAAATCAGCAATCTCTTAACAATGACATAGAAAATATTTCAGATTTCCTCACTCGAATTTTCCAGGTTCCAAGAAGTTGAGGAGATGAAAAAGTTCTTCCAAGTTATTCTGCAAGGGAGTTCCCGTCAAAAGGAGCTTATAGCCGACCTTGTAGTCGCACAGTGTCTTGAAGAACTGGAAGCAAGATGAGACAAATTGTGGCATTAGACATTGACTTTAATATAGCTGAGGATGAAATCGCTCCAAATCCTGTATTTATACAATACATACAGTCAGACGATGCATAATAGGCTCAGCAGGGGCCAAAGACATGTTTATATTATTGACAACATTCTATGCAAGCATTCAATCTGAACTATCAGTCCAGTATGGGAACTAGAAGCTCGATATTAATTAGTGCATGAATCGTACCAACAGACGAAGACCGTCAGAGCGAAACAAAGCTATGTTTGCAAAAATATTTTCATGTTACTAATTTTTTATGCCACCGAAGACCTAAAGAGGTCAGAAAAGAAAACTGTTCAAATATGATCTTGCTCAGGTTTCAATTCATCACTCGATCATCCTTTCTTGAAATCTCAATCATAATTGATGCTAAACAATTTCTTTTGCAAATTGCAATCTAACTTACAAGCGAATGATTGCTCCTCAGCCTGTGGGCCTCATCGATAACCATCACATCCCAATCGATGCTCGCGAGGGTCAGTTTGTCCTGGGAGACCATCTCGTAAGAGGTCAACAGGACATCAAACTTGGGAGTGTGGCTTTTAGAGAAGATCCCTGGGGTGTTCTTTGTGGTGAACGCTCCTGGCTTGTAGCTGAATTCATTGTGTCTGGAAGAAAATTCAACATTCATAATGAAAAGATAATAGATATTAACACAAAATTTCAATACGGATTCACAAAATTTTAAATTCCGTGACGTTTCCGTGACTTTCCAAGAAAATTTTTTAGATTTTTTAAGATAAGTTCTTTATTCATTTAGACCGAGATACACCTTTATGAAATTTGCCGTCCGGTCAAACCACAATGGCATTGTCAAAATCACAGGAATCCATAAAAAAATTTAATGCAATTTGCAGTAAAAACAAGAACTTCCATGTCTTTCGCCTTTTTTTGCTATTGCATGACCACAATTTTTCCCAAGACATTCCACAATTGTGGAAACCCTGTAGCTTCCACACAGTATAGAAGTCAGTTTCAAACATACCTAATGATAGGTCGTGTGTCCTTTCCTCCACTGTAGGACACAACGTACATCTCAGGTGCCCAGAATTGAAATTCACGTTCCCAGTTTGGAACTGTGCTGAGCGGAGCACTAACTAAGAATGGACCTTTGGCATAACCCTGGAAAATATGAATAGTCATAATTAGAGCATTGACCTCCAAAGAAATAGGAGACAAAAAGACCAGTATAACATATGTAGACTTGATAACGTCATCATCCATTTATGACGATATAAACAAAGTATACTGAACATCTCATCAACCATTTTCCATAAACGAGCCAAATCCTTCTCTTCAAAGAACATTTCAGAGACTAAATATTATATTTCAAACTAACAGATTATCAAAGATATATGATTGACAACTGATATTTGAAAATGACTTCACTGATCATATTCTCACCTCCTTCCACAGCACATTAAGGAAACTGATGGCTTGGATTGTCTTTCCCAAGCCCATCTCGTCAGCGAGGATCGTGTTAGTGTTTTGGGAGAATGAGAATCTCAACCAATTAAGTCCTTCTAATTGGTATGGGTGGAGCTTCCCTCCTGTCTCGTCAAAGTATGAGGGTTGCACCAGGCATTTCTCCTTCAACTGCAAGAAACATTCAAATTATTAAGATTATCGGTTGATTCAAAATGTTTTTGGATTCACCACGGCCATCAAAATATGGCCCCGAGGCCGGCTTCTAGGACGAGGCTGGTCCCGAGGCCCCCAACACTGGCCCAAAGACACCCGAGACTGAGGCAAAGCCAAGGATTTGGCATCTGAGGCCGAGGCCATGAAAATACATCAAAACACTACTTGGGAGTCCCAAATTGGGATTTGGAAAATCTGGCCGTAGAGCGACTAAGCATCAAGCATTTATATATCATCCATCTAAAATTTTATCCCAAGGTTCGTTTCTGACCTACCACTAACTAAAGGAAACTTTAAAACAAAATCCAAAATCACAACTGTATATTATGACACTCGTTGATCGCACGGAACCGCAACATTTTGAAAAGAAAGTCTACAGTCCTCTTTCAACATGACAACTAAAACAACACAATCAGCATCACTCTTAAGTCTTACCAATGATTTCTTAGTCAAGCCTCCTCTTCCTTTCTCCTTTTCCGCCTTCAACCTATCTTTTCTCCTTTTCCAATACTCTTGGAGGTGTTTGTCCAAATCTTCCAATCCTTCCTTTGTTTTCTCAGGGTCCTCCCAGGTGGCGTGGTCGTAGCCAAGGTCCTGCCATTTCACCAGGAAAATGGTGCGATCATCCACCGTACTGTGTAGAAAAAAATGTAAGAAAAAAAAATAATCAGACAAGAAATAGAAATAGTAGAAATAAATATGAACAGTAGTAGAATAAACACATTAATTATGGCCCATTTTCCACAGATTTTTCCTAAAATTTAGAAACCAATTTATTGAGAGCTTGATTGATAGATTTAAGTTACATTGAACATATTCCAGCAAGAAAACGATCTTTACTGCTTCTCGAGAAACGAGACGTTGCCGTCTCCTGTCATAAATAATCTCAAAACATTCTAGGTCAATGGAACTGCTGCCCCTAAGGTCCGCAACAAATTTTACTGCATACAATGACAATAAATTATCGTATCATATTATAATCAAGACAGGAGAAGGGCACGGCAATGAGGCAAAGGATGATTGAAACAGCTGTCCAACATAGGCCCGGGTAACTCGGCAAGAGCTGGATTCGAACCCTTGACCCAGCGACAGGCAACCCAGCACGCTACCACTAGACCAACCCCCCCAGGCCCCACATTAGGTTAGAGAGACTATCGGCAAAACTCACTCGTGGTTGAGGATCCTATGTATCTGTAACCAACAGGGCTTGATCCCCCACTTGTAGAATCTATCCTCTAATTGATGAGGGTCGTCGTTCTTGTTGGTGTTGTGTCTGATTGATCCGAAACTGCTTCCGTCCTCCAGCGCAGGGGGTTCGTCCTGGTCGTACTTTTTCTTGAAGTGTTTGTGGCTCATATTGTGGAAGACCTCAAGCTGCAGGCGGAGGAAATATAATGCAATGAGTCGATAAGTATTGGATACGCCCTTCCCACAAGTACTATTGTAGTATGATGAAAAGAAAAGGGTAAGTCGTAGGATGTAGTTTCGAGATTATATTGCAGAATAGCATTGTGATGAGACATTGTTGAGGATGTTTTAAAAGAGTCAAAGCTATGGATTGAATATGCTGCTTGTCAGAGGATCAGACAAAAGCTTGTATAATGATGCATCAGATATTTATTAAACATATCACCAGGACTATTTGGTTATACAAATGGATATCTACTTTATGATTTTGATGAATGTACGTCAGCGCTTCATCTATTTTCAGATACTGTTATTTTCAAATGCATTTATGGCTTGGCGCCAAATTATCTTACAAATAATGTTGTCTTTGATTTTGAGGTATCATCTAGAAATACAAGAAGGCATGATATGAATTTGTATGTAGGTATACCTGATAACGAATTTCATCGAAATATGCTATTTAGTAATGGTGCTAAAGAATGGAACAAATTACCTGCTAACTTGAAAGGGTGCTCTGACATTGTTAACTTTAAAAGACTGTTGAAGTGTTATATAAAAAATAGAAGATGAACGTTTATTGTTAGGAGATGTATCTACAGATGTTGTTGTAATTTTACTTATGGTTTTATGTTTGTTTTTCTCTTGTTACTGATTAGTTTTTACATGTTTTTATTTTTCTCTTGATATTTGTTCTTATCTACCGAAGGGCCCGGTTTCAAAACAGCTCCGCTGATCCGGCTTTTACCCTTGTAAAATATATTCAAAAAAAAAAAAAAAAAAAAAAAAAAAATAGCAGGACGGATGATCAAGGCTTTACGTCCTGTATTTATAGACTGAGGAAGCTTATCAGGACAGACAAGTGGAGACACGGCTACGAGGCGCCGAATGACTGAAACTGCCATCCAACAATGATCCACTATTTCCTACATTACATAATAAGACTTCTGGCTACCACTGTCACCAACACAATTTATAATGAACAACCAGCATTGTACATTATTCACAGAGTGGTAACAAATTTTCCAAATAATCTCAATAACTTTTTCTCACCTGCTGTTCCGTGATCCAGTCACATTCCCAGTAAGAGTAGTCCTTGAAACGGACAAAGATCAGCCTCTCTGGTTGTTTCTGAAAAGCAAATTCAAACTAATTTATTACAATTTTATTCATTAATTAAGAAAGCTGATTTTTAAAAGGCTGATCTTAAAGTTCTTAGCAGCCTTCCCTGGTTTTCTGTTATTTTGACTTCTTAGGCACTCGAAAACCACACATGCACACTTCCTTAGATCACTGAGTGGCGTCTTGATGATCAGCACTGTGCTTCTAATATGAAATATTGCAATAAACTTTTAAATTTATAGCAATCTAAACATTGTCTACGCATACCTCCAACTGCCTAGTCTCCCCTTTCCTTGCAGCGGCCAGGTCTCTTCTCAGCTTTTCAGTTTTCTTCTTGATGGGGCTCTTTGTGTGATCCAGTTCATCGTAATTTGTGTCATTCTCACTCCACTTCCAAGTGATAATCGACTGGACCCAGCCTTTCAGGGGTTTCTCCAGGGTCTGTGAAAGGTGGAAATGTTAAATAGACATCACAGAACATTAGATATAATGCAACGAACAGGGCCAGAAAAAATTTTAATTTCTAGGCAAATTTGATAAGGTACGCCTAAATTTCACACCAATGGTCGCAAATCAAGCAACTACTTTCACATCAGAAAATTGGACCTTTCTTCAAAAACTTCCAGGGAGATTTAGAAATTTCCAGGCAATGACATGCCTGAATTCCCTACTTTTTCAGCCATAGCAATGAAACTCTACTGGAGCCTTTTAAGTTGTCTCTACCATGTTACCAAGTCCTCAGCATTGTCAAGTCTTGCTACATTTTTTTAGTCTCATGAGTCTGAATTATAGGTTCTCAGATTCTAACATTCTCATTAACCGCTAACATTTGGACGGTAACGGAATCGTGACAAATATTGTAATTGATAAAGGACTTGCAAATGGGCCATTAAAGAAAGAGCAGTAAGACAAACTTAGTTCGGGAAGTCAAAAGTCAATTTACGACAGTTTTTTTTAGCAGCGGCTATTATGTCTCCTCAACTGATTTAAATAAGGCTTTAAGCAATTGATAACACAGCAAATTTAGGAGACCACTCACCACACATCTTGGACATTTCCAATTCCCGAGGGGTGGAGTGGTCATAGGGGGGTTGAGACACGTCATGTGATACACAAACGGACAAAAATCGCACATCATCACCTCCCCTCCGTCGCGACAGACTCGGCAGAAATGCTCATGACCAGAGTCTGATTCGTCTGAGTCGGACATGTCACCCGTCTGAAAAGCACAATTCAAAAGTCATTTATATGATAAGAGAAATTGAGTTCCGACAGAATTTTAGAGCTGAAATTCCACTACTTTCCAAGACCCCTTTAGGCCGAGATGCCACCCAAAACAAATTGACAACATGACATCTGTTTCCATCCAGTCCACCAAAATGCCATCTCCAACAAAATCTTCATAATTTTAGCGCAAATTAAGGTCAAAATTTGAATTTTCCATAACTCTTGACAATGTTTTGCCTTTGCATGACTACAATTTTAATCTTTTCCATGACTGTGGGAACCCTGTGAGAATTTAACTGTTTTTCCATCCCGCTGTCCATCCTTACAATAAGCGCCTCAAGAAGATACAAGAAGCTAAACGTCACCTATTTCTGGCCTCAACATTATCATTTCTTCAACATCTTCACCATTTGCCAGTACTTCATAATACTCACACATCTCGGGCATTCCCAATCTCCTTCTGGCACCTCCTCGATCCCAGCACACTCCATGTGGAACGACCGAGGACACTTGTCACAAAGAAGGATCTCCCCTCCATCCAGGCACACTTGGCACACCTCCCTGTTGCCCTGGAAACGCAAATACACATTCTATCGTCAGCTCCGACACTGCAAGAGCAAACTTGTGGCATTCATGTTGAACAAGTCTTGTGAAAGCAAGTCTTTTGAAAAATTCTGGCTAAATCTGCATCATTCGATACCTCAAGTTTAAATCAACAAGAATCTGCGGATTCAAAGCTGGCCATGATATTCAATTAATTGTATTTAAGAGGTAGCGACTAGCAGTGATGGGGTGATGGACTGATGGTGATGTGTTACAGATCTATTCTGAATACATACTGAGCATGATAGGGTGTATAAACATAGCTGCTTACAAGAGACTATCCAACAGTTCAAAGTACAATAGAAGCAATATATAGACACATTTACTTGTGCTGCCTCTAGTGGTCAATACGAACACTAAATCTTGTAGAACTACAGCAAGAAGCTCAGAGACGAATCAGACGATACTACGCCAATGACAGACTCATTATGAAACCAAAATACAAGTAAATCAACCAACTAATCGTCCAATAGCCTCTAAATCAATCAACTAATCGTTCAATAGCCTCCGAACATACCGCTTCTTCTTCGTAAGCTACCCTCCTCACGTTCTTCAGCCCGCTCTTCCTCTTTTTCTTCTTCTTCTTCACTTTCGGCTTCTTCTGCTTGTACTTTGGAATTTCTTCTTCTTCCCTGTCCAAGATGTTCTCAAATTCTTTGTCCGTGATGTCGTTCTGAAGTATCATGAAAAGGAAACATTTGATATCCATTTCCTTGATAGGGCTCCACTTCCTTGAGGCGAGAATTTCATTTAAAAAAAAGAAAACCTAAATTTGGTGAAAACAGAAACCAATTTTTTCAGATATATTTAAGGAAAAAGAAATTCTCAGACAGCTTCGGATATATTTTAAATCCAGAAAATATATAATAATAAATCAGTAAAATTTTGTTTTTATTGTAACTTAAACTTCATAGTTAATCAGTTATGTGAACAAATAACTATGGTATCTTATCATCTATTTCTATTATCCTATAAATTCTATTAGCAATCAAAACACCCTCACCTGTCTGGAGGGCCCTCCTTCCTGTATCCGTGCACTCTTCCTCTCTCCTTCCGTCTGCTTCTTCCTTTTTCTTCCGGAAGCCTCGTTTTCATCTCCGCTTGATTCCGACTCTGACTCAGTGGACCAGGTTTCCGACCCAGATTCGTCCTACAAGTAATCAAGAGTAATGACATTAAGAATTTGAGACATTTAGACTAGACAAGCATGTATTGAGGAAGGACACATATCTTTAATAAATATTCATAAATCTTTGAAAAAAAGATGGGCATTCAGATAGAAATATCCAATCAAGAGTTAGACAAATATGAAGGATCACAGTATAAGAGCAGCTTGACATCTGAAATCTGACAGGAGATGAGATCGATAAACATGCATGACTACTACTGTATTTATACCTTGGACTTAGCAGAACGCCTTTTCTTTGGTTTGTCAGTCACAAAATCATCCTCTTCTAAATATGCCCTGGTGGCCTCGAAGTCCAGCTGAAAATCGTATTAAAATAAACATTGGCTCAAGTTAAGTATCCAACTGTTAGTGACCTCCCTGGACTGAATAAACAACAGGGTTGGCTTATTCACAGTTGCTCACACCTTTTCAACCAATCCTGCCACTTATTCAGTCCAGGGGGGTCACTAATAGTTGGATACTTAACTTGAGCCGAAAGATTAAGGAAAACTTTCATTCCAAGGCAACAAGGAAAGACTTAGATATAGAAGGAGGATTGGGGCTTGACATCCTGTATTTATGCACTTGGTAGGCTAATTAGGACAGGAGGAGGACACGTCAGTGAGGCAAAGGATGATTGAAACATCCCCCCCATGCGCAAGTCCCTGAACATAAGAACATAGCCCCAGGTGACCCGGCAAGAGCTTGATTTGACCCAACCTTCCCACCGACTTGGGACATACATAAAATAAGATAGTAAATTATTGTAACAGATTTTTGTGACCTAATACAAGAAGGGGGGGGGGGCTCCAATGTTCTTGATTTATTTTTCAGAGACAAAAGAAACGAAGCAAAGTCGAATGTGAAATTAAGGCCTAAAATTAGATGGTTAAACATGTATACAAATCAATCAATTAAGAGGATAAACTAATTTAGATCTTTTAATAGTAAATTTGGTTGTCAAATCACAGTAATAAAACAGAACATTTTAAAATTTCAAATGCAACTCACGGGCAACAGTTTGATTTTCCTCTGCCTCTGAGATCGCCTCCTCGTCCCAACCTCTTCCTCCTCCTCATCCTCGATCACTATCCTCCTCACCAGTCTCCTCGGTCTCACAGCCGACCCGTAGAACTGTTTTGACGGAAGATTTTGAGCCACTTCTGATTGGTCGACAGAGCCTGTATTCGCATAATTATGCTGCAGGAAGAACAAAAGAAGGTTTCCATGTCAGACAATTTAACTTACTGAAGAAAATGAGCAGTTACTCAGAAGTTGAAAAGTGATTCTGACTCATTGAGACTAAACATTCTTAAATAACCAGTTTTTTAGGGAGAGGCGAGTCATAGTTTTGAAACTTTTTGAGTAATTTTCAATTCAGGGATACAGAGTATCAAATCATTTGATCTGATTGGCTAGAAACATTCCGTACCTCTTGGTGACCTCCGTTTGACCCAGATTCGGAGTCAGCCATCTCAGTCAACGGCCCTCTCCTTCTCCGCAGTCCACCCAACATCTGAAGTTCCAAGTTTTCTCCTAAAAGACAATTAAAATTTTGAGAATGAAATATTTTGTCTACAAACCGCAGACAGGGGTGTACCTAGAAATTGCCTGGGGGGGGGGGGGGCATAACTTCGGGCAAATACGCAGTTGCTCAAGGCTTTTCTTATCCTCCCCATCTATAGATCTGTCCAATCAACCCATCTATCCGCCTATCCAATCAATCCATCAACCTATCCAATCAATCCTCTGCCTGCCTATCCAATCAATCCATGTCTGCCTATCCAATCAATCCATCTATCTGCCTATCCAATCAATCCATCTGTCTGCCTATCCAATCAATCCATCTGTCTGCCTATCCAATCAATCCATCTTTTGCCTATCCAATCAATCAATCTGCCCATCCAATCCATCTGTCTGCCTATTCAATTCCAATCAATCCATCTATCTGCCTATCCAATCAATCCATCTATTTGCCTATCCAATCAGTCCCATCTAGATCTGCCTATCCAATCAATCCATCTGTCTGCCTATCCAATCAATCCATCTGTCTGCCTATCCAATCAATTCATCTATCTGCCAATCAATCAATCTTTCTGCCTATCCAATCAATCCATCTATCTGCCTATCCAATCAATCCATCTATTTGCCCATCCAATGAATCCATGATCTATTTGCCTATCCAATCAGTCCATCTAGATCAGCCTATCCAATCAATCCATCTGTCTGCCTATCCAATCAATCCATCTATCTGCCTATCCAATCAATCCATCTATCTGCCTATCCAATCAATCCATGATCTATTTGCCTATCAAATTAGTCCATCTAGATCTGCCTATCCAATCAATCTATCAATCCATCTATCCAATCAATCCATCTATCTGCTATCCAATCTATCAAACCATCTGTCTATCCAATCTATATATGATGATCCACCAGTCTACCCATCTATCTGCCTATCCAATCAATCCATCTATCTTCCAATCCAATCTATCCATCTTTCCCCATATCCAATCTATCTGCCTATCCAATCTATCCGCCTATCCAATCTATCCATCCATCTACCCATCCAATGAAAGCATCCATTTGCCTATCCAATCAATCCATTTTACAGCCTATCCTATCAATCCATTCATATTGTCTATCCAATCTATATACCCATCCAATCTATCCATCTATATCCATCTGTCTGCCTATCCAATATCCATCTATCTGCCTACCCAGTCAACCCATCTATCTGCCTATCCAATCAATCCATCTATTTGCCTATCCAATCAATCCATATAGGCCTGTCTGCTTATTCAATCTATGCATCTATGAACTATCTGCCTACCCAATCAACCCATCTATTTGTCTGCTTATAATTATGTGCCTATCCCGTCAAACTATCAACCAAAATGACCAATATTTTTTGGAACTATCAAATGAAGATTGAAGAATGCTGAAAATTTACTTATCAATAAAAATCAAAACAGGGTTTATACAAACTTTACAAAGGCCAATATCAAATCTTGACCAAGACAGTAAATGGCCAATTAATGATTTAATCAATCAATTAAAATAAATTAATTCCAAACACCTTGCAACCAATTCCTTGAAGTTTTGGATGACTTGAGAAAGTCTCACATGAAGTTTCAATATCAAACAATTTTAGCCCATAAATATTTTTCTAACAGGTGGAATCTTCATGAATTCATTAAGTCATCAATTAGATACTTTGAAGCACAGTGTGTAAGACTCATGTAGCATTACAAATCTTGCTAGTTGCTACCATGTTGGGTTTCATGTTACACATTCATTGCAATTAGCAGCTGATAAGCCCAGGCATTTTGCTTTGATGTGGGACAGTGTAGTCATCTTCAGAAGGCAGGACCAACTTCAAACCACAAATGGCCCTGAAAAGGGGTATATTTTATGGGTCTATCTTTAGTATCTTACATACTTGAGGCTAGATTAGAACCAGGAGCAGGATAGACAAGTTTACAGCAGATGTTGTTTTCCACATTCTCTAGACCCAGTTTAGTCCAGAGAGCCCTCGGGAGACAGCCTTCATTTCATAAAATTAAAATGTTACTCTTGGCAGAGCAGACCTTATATTTAGGTTTACTATGACAACTAAAAGAACTATTTCAAAAATTATATTTTAAAATTGATTTACATTCTGCTTTGGCTCATGTCACATCAGTTGATTTTATATTCAACTATGGTACCAGTACAGTATTTGATATTTTTCTTTAACTGGTACTAAGTACCGTACTTGAGGGCATTATCAGCAGGGGGGTATTATCAGCACCCCTGGAAGTTTTTGCTTGTTTGCAGCTTAGTCAAGCGCAAATGTCTTGGTGCCAAAACTCCTTAATGTTCATGAGGCAATTCTTACAGGATTTTGGTAGTCATTACCTTGAAGTAACTAGCACAGGAGAAGAAACATCATTAACTGAGATATGACACCACTAATTTTTATGACTTAATAGCTGAAAATGGTATCATATTTAGCCCAGGACCCCTGGAGAGCAGCTCCTCTTTGATGTACCATGTATGTCGCTCTAGCCCTCATTAAGCTGCACCCTCTAATTGCTGATCTCTGGAAACCCCCAACCCATATGAGGATCTAACTTTTTGAGGCACACATTTTGATCAAAATTTTTACCATTACTTTGTGTATTTTTAAATATAAACCAGTACTGTCTTTTTTCCAGTAAAATATGACCATTTTTCAAAAAGTTACATCAAAACTTATATTTTAAAAATGAAAAAACATGACATCTTAATCATCAAATTTGACCAATTTCCCCACATTTGGCAGTGATGACACTTGGCATACTATCTGGTCTCAATGTCATCTTAAATATACCCTAAATTTTATTTTGTTCCAAAATGTTCCAAAGACCTAAAAATCCAGTTTAAAAACTGTCTATTTTGGCGCAAATTTCGTCCTGATTAAGTCCCATAAAAACTGCAGTTAGAATCATATCAGAACCATGAAAATTTGTGAATGGGATCATTTTAAGGTGTTATAAGTATACATTGTACAATATTGTCTTCAAAAGTAAAACTTATGCCTTAAATTAGCATAAAAGTTGAAATTAAAACTCCTCTCAGATATGAATTTCATGGACACTTTTCTTAACAGGGGTAAAGTTCTTGAGAAGAACAAAGGGAAAGATGAGAGAGAATGGGTGGGGTCATGTGGTCATTAGGACCTCATAGTGACGAACATGGAACATAACCAGAACCGCAAGCGGTTTTAACGCTTGTCTGTTAATGTGAAATCTATCAATGTGTGTCAGATTATAAATCACCCACAGGCCAATACCTAATTTCATAACCCTAAGCGATATTTTAAGGCTACAATGGGCAGTTCAAGAATGAAGAAAGATGGCTGCCAAATGACCACAATCTTGGATTTATCGACATTTTCCTCATCCATGCCCGCAGGCCAATACCTGTACCAAATTTCATTACTCTAAGAGGAATATTGAGAGCACAATGGGCAGTTCAAGAAATGAAGAAAGATGGTTGCCAAAATGGCCGCCATCTTGGATTTCTCAACATGTTCCCGATCCAAACACACAGGCCAATACCTGATCCAAATTTCACAACTGTAAGTGAAATATTGAGATCACAATGGGCAGTTCAAGAATAAAGAAAGATGGGTACCAAAATGGCTGCCACAAAATTGCCGCCATCTTGGATTTCTCAACATGTTCCCAGTTGATACCCACAGACCTATACCTGTACCAAATTTCATAACTCTAAGCGAAATATTGAGGTCACTATGGGCAGTTCGAGAAATTAAGAAAGATGGCTGCCAAAATGGCCGCCACAAAATGACCGCCATCTTGGATTTCTCTACATGTTCCCGATCCATACCCATAGCCCCATACCTGTACCAAATTTCACAGCTGTAAGTGAAATATTAAAGTCACTATGGGCAATTCAAGAATGAAGAAAGATGGCTGCCAAAATGGCCGCCACAAAATGGCAGCCATCTTGGATTTATCGACATGTTCCCGATCCATACCCATAGCCTCATACCTGTACCAAATTTCATAACTCTAAGTGGAAAACTAAGGTCACAAATGGACACTTACAAAAACCTTAACCGGGACAACGAGGACGAGGACGACGCCGACGACGACGACGCCGATCGAGTGACGACAATAGCTCTTCGTTTTCAAAGAAAACAGACGAGCTAATAAAACTATTGCTTGCGCCTCCTGTGCTAGTTACTTCAAGGTCATTACAACCTAACTAAGGGGCTAACTGGCCTCAGGTCGCGTATTTCTGCACAAGAAATAACACCTCACTTTTTAAATCGTCACTTTTAATGCACCAGTCATTTGTATCCCCCACCCCCCCTGGGGGGGGTACTCATTATGTTCAAGTGTACACCTATGCTCGGCTCAGTAGGCCCCCTTTTTCAACTGAAAAATTCCTAGAGTTGGGCCTAAAAATCTGACATAATTCCTAGAGTTGGCCCCTAAATTTAAATAGGAACTTTTATTGAATCGCGACGTTAATTTTTGGTGAAATTACGTGTTAATACCTGGGAAAAACAGGCAAATACCATTGCGGCGACAAAAAAATCCTAGAGTTGGGGTATTTTCGCGACGGCCGACCGCCTAGCACCGGGTCTGGTTGTCGAACTTCCAGCCTAGCATATGTATCAGAAAAAATTTTGAGTACCCCCCCCAGGCCACCCCCCCACCCCCGTGGATGGTGGGGGTTTAGTGGGGAAGTACCCTGGGTTTTCCAGGGGATTTCCAAGCCTAAAATGCCCCCACCCCTCGAGGATTTCCGAGAATTTCCGAAATCAATGTTCCCCCAGGGTCGGGGGTGGGGAATTACGTAATGGAGCATAAAAGTGTTAATGAGTTGAGGAAGTTGTTTTTTCACTCTTTGTAAACAATTTTCTGTAGTATGGTATGGTCAATTCAGTGGTGTCTTGCACTGACATTTTGAAAAAGATTACGGCTGGTTTTTTATTTATTTATTGGAGTAATACATGTTCATAATTCCACTGAAGCAAGAACTTTGGATAACAGTGATAGGTCTTGAAAACACATTTTGTCAGAAATTGCTGTTTTTGGCAGAATTGTGTAAATTTCACTTACTGAGGAAAAATTAGTCAACAGAACATACTTTCTCTATAAATGGCAGAAATTAATTCTACTTCAATATTGTAATAAAATATGCTTTGTGGTGAATCCACTTTGAATGTCTGGATTTGGAATAACACAAAAGAACCCAGTGAGATAGGACTTGTGATTGCATTACAGTCATGCAGGAAATTTGATATATATGCAAAAAGTGTAGACTGTTCCACTTTGTGTGTCATGCTGATGATTCCGGGTCATGATCATACCCAATACTTTCAATGTTAATTTGATTCAGGATACTACTTCCGCTTGTTGGTGACAGGCTAACGAAAGAATTATGCATTTGATTTTTATTCTAACGTCAGTTATGACAAATCAAATTGCCTTCTCTTGATCATCACTACCAAACAGCCTCTATATTTCCCATGTTGAACGAACAGAAGACGACACTTCATCAGCTATCATGCATCACGAAGTTCCATTTTCACAGCGCAACAGTACACTCTTCTTGGTATGATATCTATATATTCTATATAATTATACACATTTGTAGTTCTAAAACAAGTGGTACTGCAGTTTTAGTTCATTTTTAACTTCAGCGACCAAGTTCGAAGAAGGTATTGTAATCACTTAAACTGTAGTCCGTCCTCCAGGCGGTCTGACATATCGCTTCTGGGCCACCACACAGTCCCTATTGTATACAAATGGATGAAATTTGGTACATATGTAGCCTATAAGGTCTAGTTGTGCACTTTGATGTCAGATTTATATCTTATAATATATATATATACTAAGTAAAAAATCGACATCTGGAAAAATTTATTTATTTTTCATTCCGACCCAACACTCAGCCACTCTTGCATGTACCTGGATGAAATTTTGTACACTGTACATATTTAGCCTGTATAGTCTAGCCAGGGTTTCTGTTGGCGTGCTGAAAAAGTGAGTCCTTGGGACCCAGTGATGTCTGAAAAAGTGGATCGGTCCCCTGTCAAGTTTTTGGGTCCCAATATTTTTCATGAGATAGTATCAAGGCCATTCAAGGGAATCACCGAATCACAATTCTCGTCAATTTCTCGAGGATATAAGGGGCTTAAGGGGGGGGGGTGTAACTCGGTTAGTAAACCTTTTAGATTCTGGCTAGTTCCCCTAATCATATGTTGGAAAAGCTTAATTTATCTTTCGCCTCATTGCCACGTCTTGTCTTAATATCCTACCAGAGAGCATAAATACAGGATATTAAAAAAGCCATTCATGCAAAGTAGGACTTCATGTATTGGATGAATTTTCATATTTTTTTTATCTAAAATAGAATGTCTTCTGTGTACTTTAAAAAAAGAGCTCTTTTTGGAAGCAAAATTGAGATAATTCAAATGTTCCATAATTGGTCCTGTAGAAGGCATAAAGGTCTATCACAGTTTGTAACTTTGATATGCAAAACGAGTGGACTGGTGCACTGTGAATGATAATGGCCATTTGATCTGTCAAAACTGTTTTTAGAGTAAAAATCAAATGCATTGTGTTTTACACCTCTGTAGCACCTAAAATCAGATGCATAAGCCTTTCGTTTGATTGTCACCAACAAGCAAGATTTGTCTCCTTAACATTGTAAATTTTGGGTATGATCATGACAAATTATCAGTGTGATGACTCACAAAGTGCCTTTTCTTGATCATGACTAATCCAACTGCCTCTATGTTTCCTTGTTGAACACTTCATCGGTTATCATGAGTCACAAAGCGGATTAACTGGTCCTCTCTTTTGTCATGTCAAAGTCACCGGCTCTAATGCCTATAATTGGATATATGCACAGTTAAACTGATTTGTATGTAACTGAAGGAAATCACTTGCATTTATTTGACTGTTAACAGCTCAACGCATTGGAAAGCAATACTGAGATAATCATTTCCACCTAGAATCAAGAAAGAAAACACAGCTGCTCTCTGAACATTGTTTTAAAATATTGCTAGGCTGCTATAACTGTGACTATCCATTTGTCACTGGCAAACCTTCATTGTCTGCTGGACGGGTTGGTAGCTTTTATCTGAAGGTTTGCTGCTTTGCAGCCTATGTTTTTTTGTGCTGCAAGTTATGTTGCTGCAAGGATCAATGCTCTGTCTTGTACTTTTATTTAGCTGCATGGGTCCTAGTTCCACTTACAAAAGCTATAGACTTTGAGGTTTGATAATCCATTACCTCAGCGGAGGCTCAGCCCAAATATTCCAGTTGAAGTAGCTTGCCGCTAAATAGCCCCCACACTGGTGCTGATGGGGCATAAAACACAAACTAACTCACTCCAGTTGAAGTAGCAGCCCAAGAATGTACAGTGCCGCCTGTAAGTAAGTGAAACGCATGAAATGGTGCCATTGCATCAATGCTAAACATCCTCAGCAAAAATGCTTGTGGATGCATGAATTCTCATCCGATGCGAGGAAAACATATTGGGTCATAAAGGCCGATATGTGAGGCATATGGGATAGCAATGGCAGACAATTTTCTCTGCTGTAGTCGGAGTTAGGTATGGGTCAAAGTCTTTGATAAGTAAGTGAACCACCCTTCCCTATTAAATAACATTTGGCCTGTGTTTCACTTACTTATCAAAGACTTTGACCCATACCTAACTCCGACCACAGCAATGAAAATTGGCTGCCATTGTTATCCCACATGCCTCACATATCGGCCTTTATGACCCAATATATTTTCATCTCATTGGATGAGAATTCATGCCTCCACAAGCAGTTTGGTTGAGGATGTTTAGCATTGATGCAATGGCACAATATCATGCATTTCACTTACTTACAGGCGGCACTGTATATACACTGTTTATATATACAGGGGGGGGGGTTTCTCGGTTCCTGATGAGGTATAATTATGTTATGGATGACATATCTTGTAAATTCCTATCCCGATGTTTCTATAACAATAATATCCTTTTATTGGCAAATTACAGCCTCATGCAGAGGTTTGGTGAGGAAAAGTTCTGACCATTCTTTGGACAAACCATGAACAATCAGGTTGTCTCAATGCTTGTATGAGCATCATACATGGTAACTAACAGTTATGAATTACTTTTCTGAAAAACGCACTCACTGGTGCGTGATAAATTAGAATTTTGGTGAGAAAGTCATGTCGGATCTCACTGGGATGCTGAAAAGGGGCACATTGGGACAGACCTTTATGTGGCAGAATGCATGTGTCAAAGTTGACCAAATGATCTGGTACAGCACACAGTAGGTATACAGCCCACAGTGAATTGAGGCATAATGGATTACAGTGCTTTGTGAACATACATTGTATTCATAGCAAAAGCAATGTGT
The DNA here is from genome assembly GCA_026936325.1 of Platynereis dumerilii. Taxonomy (NCBI): domain Eukaryota; kingdom Metazoa; phylum Annelida; class Polychaeta; order Phyllodocida; family Nereididae; genus Platynereis; species Platynereis dumerilii. The sequence goes on along the minus strand of JAPTHN010000045.1, from coordinate 2,383,823 downwards.
GTTACTTACAGTGATCACCACACCCAGGACAATAATTATTTATGTAAAATATTTTGAACAGTCTGACGTTATTCTTTTTTATTTGTGGAGTTTCATATTTAATCACTCTCAGTTTTTTGTTGCTAAATCAATTAGTTTGTCTTAATTCCATATCTACAAGAACAGGAGCAGGCTTCATTAACTAGTTGCTTCCAGTGTAAATGGGCAGGAGCTCGACGGAGCTCAGCCCCAAACTTCTTGAAGGCACTGGAGCTCTCAAGGTCCAGAGCTCCGGCAGCTCTTTGCAACAGATCACATGGATTATCTCATAACATGATTCTCATCCAATCAAGGCAATATGAACAAGAAGCTTCAGCAGTTGCCTGACCACTTTTGAAGCCGATCCAATTTTTGCCAACCAAAAGTCAATGAACATTGAGCACTTATACACTAATTCTTTGAGTCGGCTGCAGTATTAAAAATATATGTTCATGCTTTGTGAAAAATATGTATATTGAAGTGTTAATATATTATCAAATAGGCCTATATTCATGTGATCTGCTACAGCCTATACCCCAGGATATACGCGCGCAATTATGCCGTCACGATAACGGCTATAATTTTTTGGGACAGAGCTCCTGCTGTTCTAAATTCCCATTTACACCACTGGTCAACTTGCTTCTCAGAAATTGATTCCACCATCAAGAAAAACGGCTTTTGAAAACTTACAACATTGATATTAAATTAATGTATCATTGCCCAGGGTGTAGGGGTGGGGGAGTTGGGGTGGGGGCAGTTCCGGCATTTTCCGCACAAAATTTCTTCCAGGGGGTGGGGATTTCCAGATTTTTCCACCCCCACCCTTTGGAAAATGCCCCACCATCCCCGGGGTGGGGGGGTGGGGGTTACAAATGACTAGTGCATAACTCCCGAGATAAAAGGACGTTATGTGGTGTTGACCGACCCAATCAGCTGAAACAAGAAGTAGGGCTCTGGAAATGGGTCCCAAACATTAGGTCCTTTCCCTTTCAAGGCATTAGGCCCATTTTTGAGACATTACGAATTGCACTGTCCAAATGGGGGAGGGGGGTTGAAGAGGTAACCCGTAAAAGTAGAATGGAGGGTATTATCAGCACCTACCCAGGCCTCTATTCCAGGGGGGGCCTCTATTCGAGGGGGGTCCTTTATTTGAGTATATATGGCAAATGCATTGAAATAGTATTAGCATTTTGGAATCTTACACCTTACAACTGCATTAGATTCCCACAAGTAAATGATAAATGATAAATGATAGGGGGTTTTACGTCTTCAATTCGGACTTAACCGAACTCTGCCGACATGAGTGTGATAATGAGGCGAGTGACACAGGGGACTTGCAGCCATTTCGCGGCGCATACATCACCCTGATGTGTAGTGCCAGGAGCGGGAGTTGAACCCGTCCCTGAGAGCCTTACTGGATTCAAGCGCGGGCACTCTAACCGTTAGGCCACGATGGCACAAGTGTACATTACACCATATATTCAGTTTTACTTGAATTAATTCCACTTTTCTATCTTATTAGCAGCACAATCAGACCTATGGCCTGAGTTGTGCTGTTACAAGGAATGGGTGACAGAGGGCCCCACTACGTGAGAAAATGATTCTATCCAAAATGGGTCCATTGGCTGCACTATCTGACACTTTTAACAATGCTACTAAGCACCAAACTGTTTGAAATACCATCCATGTGCTGATAATACCCTCTCTATGCTGATAATACCCTCCAATAACTGCATTTACATTTAGGTCCCCACCAGTACTGGAACTAGACTGACTGGGACTGTTGTATGATGGGATTTTGCAAAATTGTTAGGCTGGTTCCCAGAATACTTGTATGGTGGCATTTGACCTAGTTTTGGTACTTCCATGACCTCCTTTTGCTTAAGGTGCTGATAATACCCTCAAGTACGGTACTTAGTCTGAGGCACCAGGAATTTATAATTTGTGCACTATTTAAAAAGTTAGCTCAACAAAATACATACAATAAGTTTGAATAACATCAACATAATTGCAACTTGGTAAAATAATTTGTGGGCTAAAGTAAGACAAGTGGCAATGCGACATGCACCACCAATGTCATGCCCTGGAAAAAACCATTTTTGATTATTTAATTTTACCTACACTGTAATGCACTTCGTCCACTTTTAAAATTAAAGATTAAAATTTAAACTGCTCTCCTGACTTAATTATAAAAAAAAAAAAGTCAAGTCATTTTTTTGTGGCAGTAAGTTTTTGGCTGATAATTAAAAACATACCTTATTCTTGACAAAAATAATTGTGTCCTCCTGTTCCTGACATCTTGACCAAACAGTTTCATAAACATTAGGAAGTATTGGCATGATGTAGCTATAGTTTTGAGGTAATCCCATTGGAATAACATTGCTGTCAACACAGCTCAAGAAGCCATTTTCTTCTATTGCTGCTGTTGTGACATCACCATTGTTTCAGTGATGTCATGGAGCCAACAATGGTGATGACGTCACAACAGAAGGCTAAAAATAGCTCTAAATGTGTTGAAGAGCAGCAGAAATTTAACATTGTAAGTGCCTGTATGATGAAGCTGGGGGATTAGAGGACATGTATTTGATCTAAATCATGCCTGGTCATGGTGTACTCAGTCTAATAAACCAAAAATTAAACATCAGACTTAATCATGGATTGTTTAATTGGCTAAAAACTTACTGCCAAAATAAAATGTCTTGACTCAATAGTATTTTTGTATTTAGAGCTCTTGGCATGTAGACTATTGACATTGAAGATAATTTAGTTGAGCAAAGAAATGAATTCCTTCCAAAAAATTTCCATTGGAACTATCTATGGTCCCAGACTGCTCAGTGGGCCTAATCCGATTTCCCGCCACGTATTTTTGCCCTCCAAAATCAATGGACAGAAGAGCAGCTCAATCAAACAACCACCTTTTATGACTCGACAAACTGTTCCAGGCGTCTAGAGACGATTTCTGCTAGTGCACCCCATGAAAATCTCTCATATTCAGTCTTTCAAGACCACTGACAACGACATTTCACTTAATTATTCCATAATTCAAACACCAACCTTTAAATTCCTTCACGATGTCTTCTCTTCGCGCAATTTTCTAATCTGCAGCAATGCAGCCCGCTCATGCGCCACTCGCGGTGACCTATTTTTAGACCTCTTCCTGATTTGGCGCGAAAATTTTCGCTCCTTGAGGAACTCCCGATTTTGGAGAGGGGGGACAGGTAGGTGTTTAAGTTGTACCACAAGGATCCGAAAATTAAAATAACGTGCTAGCACTTTAACAGCTGCTTGTAGATAGACTATCTACCTATCTGGCCATCTATGTATCTATCTACCTATATATCTATAGATAGATATCTATATATCTACCTATCTATCTATCTACCAGTGGCGGATACAGGGGGGGGCCTAGGGGGCCCGGCCCCCCCTAGACCACCAAGATTAATAGTAGCATTTTGAAGAAAAATTGCGATAACGCGGGCCCGCGAATGCCGAAATACGTCCGGGCCCCCCCTAGACTGTCGTGTCTGGATCCGCCACTGTCTACCTATCTAACTATCTATATTTGTCTATATATCTCCCTTCCTGTCATGCTTCCTTCTTTCCTCCATTCCTTCCTTCTTTCCTTCCTTCCTCACTTCATTCCTTCCTTCCTTCTTTCCTTCTTTCCTTCTTTCCTTCTTTCCTTCCTTCCTTCCTTCTTTCATTCCTTTCTCCTTCTCTTCTTTTATTGGTTTAAGCTTTTTAAGTAATATGTAAACAATCCCCCTGGCTGGCACTTGGCTGCTGCCATCACTGCAGCAGAACATTTAAAATTCCCGGGAAAAATGTACATTTTAGTTTCGAAAATAAAAATTTATTGTCACAGAAGTTTACCAAAAGTTGATGGAAGCAAGATAATATTCTATGAGACTGCATGCCAAGTTTTAATGACATAGGAGAAACAGCACGACCAGGGGAGTTGTCATATTTTTTCCTGAAACTCCTCTCGCAATACAGGCTGCAAGCAGCTGTAAAAACTCGATTTGGATAATTGTAGGCTTTGTCTCTTCATATTGAGACTATTGAAAGTTTCAAATCATAGACAAGGTTATTCTTTGTCTACAATCTCCGATTCAATATTAGATCTTGGTCCAAATTTGGACAAATAACCTTTTTGGTCAAAACAAAATTGTTGACATTGGTTCTATGGTCAACAAGCATAATAGGCCCTAGTACAAAAATTTATTGAGTGTGACCACTTCCTGTCTTTCTATAGTAGGGCCTATAGTTTGTCAGATTCAGGGGAGGATCCAGAAAATTCCGGTTGGGGGTCTATCGGGATATCGCATCGCAGAACATAATTCACGACATAACTCGATTGCACGAATGCGCGTGGATAAAATTAACATGTAAGAATATATAAATTTTGGTCTGGTGGGGGGGATGCATCTGTCACCGCTGAGCTTTTAGCTTCAGAGGTGTCTTCATTCCTCGAGGTTGCAGGAATGTCCCTCAAATCACCATGAACCTCAAAACCTTAATCTTGTAATGTCATTTATGTTATCATTGTATAAAACAGCGTAATATATTATATTATTGTGTAAAGAACTAGAATAATAGCAAATGGGGTAAAACTCACCCCATGTTTCCATGGCAACAGTTACCCTGGTGCCTCTGCGCAGCTGCAGAGCACCCTAGTGTCAATCTCTGGGGGCAAGCTTGGTTGCCCAGGCAGAAGAGAGCCCGCCTTCGCTGAGGTGGCAGGGGGCTCCCTGTCTCCCTGACGCAGTGAGAATTCGTCAGGTAAGGGTACCGTTGTTAGGAGTATGAACAGGGGTTTCTCATAAAGGAACCCTAGGTAATGGTTGATTGAGAAGGTATCTGTTAATAGTGTACGTAATTCGTTGAGGTCTTCCTTTAATGTATCGAAACGTTGAATAGCTTCTGTTCTTTGAATCACTCATGATGTAACTGTCTATGAATTGAATATTAAAGAAGTATCTGGATCTTAACGCTGATGCCTCTGGTATTTCTTGAGTAGGTGTTTCGTGGTGGCAAGTGCTAAGGTGTCTCCCGCAGGATCCCCGGTAATGAGTCCATCTACTCAGTAACGCACATTGAGAACGGTGCGGAAACATACGAAGGTGGCACATCCCCCAATCCCCCCCCCCTACGTCCGTCCCTGGTCAGATTAGTGATTTTGCGAGAAAGAAACTTACCAAAATCTTATGATGAAACGGAAGACGCCACCTGAAATCTTCATCGACAACAGAAAGCAGAAACATCACTTTGAACAGCAACTTCATTTTTAATGGAGGTGTGAACACACCTCCATTTATGCAGTCTCATTGAGAGAATTGAAGTTTTGGCGGGAAATTCAAAATTTGAGCATTTTCAAAATGTCTTTTGACCATAACTTGGCCATTTTGTTTGGAATTGTTTTGGGTCAAGCGAGCTAACTAACTTGACTATAGAGCATGCTTCTGGTATAGGAATGAAGAGAAGGCATGTTGTAATTTGAACGTGACTTTAGCTAGAATGCATATAATGGGTGTCCCGTTTGTGTATTGGGCAGTAATGCCAGAACTATGGCTTGTATGTTTTTGGCACATTATTGTATCTTTTATCCTAGTTATGCCATTTCGGGGACTAGTCCACATGACATTATTTCTTTTCTAACAATTATTGAAAAATGTGAAAAAATATTTTTTCTTGTGTATTGTGCAGTAATGCCAAAAACAATGCCATGTATATTTTTTTTTTGTGACATTATTGTATCTTTTATCTACTTCAGTACTACTAGTGCCTTTTAAGGAGTCTAATCCACATGCCATTAAAGGGCCACAATCATGCACTTTTTTATTTGATCTATAAATCAAACCTTATTTTTTATACGCATTGACACAGTCACTCACATATTAATGCCACCAAAAGTCCAATAAAGCAAATATTCATTCTCGATCTTTGGCCTCAGAGATGGGACAATTAAAAGCGACCCCTTTTGAATTATTAGCAAGGTGCCACGTCAGGCTGGGCAAAAAGTAAACAAAATGGCAATTAATCAAATGCAAGAGATGGCCAGAGGCGTCCCTATGGGGGGGCACGGGGGGGCACAGGCCCCCCCATATTGGACCTGTGCCCCCCCAGGTGCCCCCCCATATGAACTTTCCAACTCTGGCTAAAATATACAATTAGTATAGTGGGTGCCCCCCCAGAGAATCGTGTGCCCCCCCAGGTGCCCCCCGCTCGAGAACCCCCAGTTACGCCACTGGAGATGGCAGCAGCTTACAGTCAATGACCACAGAGACAAAAAAACTCAGGTATGAACCGTATGATTACCATGCATGATTGCATGGCCAGTGGTCACTCCTGACTGTGGGCTTGAGAGAAGGCGAACAGAGGGCGCTGTCAGACTGTCAACACGCTGGTGAAGAGCTCTGAGACATTATAGGCTTTATTTGGAGTTAAATACATGTCTTATAGCTTATTTTACCTGCATTTGGTCGGAAGCAATCTCTGCTAACTCTGTGGCAACTTTTTGTGGCCACTCACTCATTTTTGGACGTTTTTGGACTTGTCTCAGACAAGCCACTTTGAAACTCACTGACAGTTGGGGAATCCCCAAAGCCAATACACACCTGCTACAGCTGACCTACTTTTACCAGGGCAAGCACAACATTGAACTCCACGGCCTACAAGTAATTGTCTCACACCTGCACAGCAGCTCACAGAGGACTAAGGATTTTCTACCTTAAAGGATTCAAGTTTACATTTTTCTTGTTCAAAGTATTATTTGCCTATGTCTACATCATAACTAAAACTGATAAGCAAGACTGATCCATACTTCACTCCATATTGTAAAACATTGCCTAGCCAAGATCTTTACCTGTCAATTTTGTCAAACCATCTGATTGTGCTATTTTTTATTTTTAGATTTCTCTGATTTCCTGTTATTTTCCTGACTCTGACAGACCTCAGAGCCTCACTAATATTACCTCTTGCCTCTCACAGACCTGAGAGACTCACACTCTACCTCTTGACTCTGACAGACCTCAGAGCCTCACTAATCTTACCTCTTGCCTCTCACAGACCTGAGAGACTCACACTCTACCTCTTGACTCTGACAGACCTCAGAGCCTCACTAATCTTACCTCTTGCCTCTCACAGACCTGAGAGACTCACACTCTACCTCTTGACTCTCACAGACCTCAGAGCCTCACTACTCTTACCTCTTGCCTCTCACAGACATGAGAGACTCACACTCTACCTCTTGACTCTGACAGACCTCAGAGCCTCACTAATCTTACCTCTTGCCTCTCACAGACCTGAGAGACTCACACTCTACCTCTTGACTCTGACAGACCTCAGAGCCTCACTACTCTTACCTCTTGCCTCTCACAGACCTGAGAGACTCACACTCTACCTCTTGACTCTGACAGACCTCAGAGCCTCACTAATCTTACCTCTTGCCTCTCACAGACCTGAGAGACTCACACTCTACCTCTTGACTCTGACAGACCTCAGAGCCTCACTAATCTTACCTCTTGCCTCTCACAGACCTGAGAGACTCACACTCTACCTCTTGACTCTGACAGACCTCAGAGCCTCACTACTCTTACCTCTTGCCTCTCACAGACCTGAGAGACTCACACTCTACCTCTTGTCTCTGACAGACCTCAGAGCCTCACTACTCTTACCTCTTGTCTCTGACAGACCTGAGAGACTCACACTCTACCTCTTGACTCTGACAGACCTCAGAGCCTCACTAACCTTACCTCTTTGACTCTCACAGACCTGAGAGACACACTATACCTTTTGACTCTGACAGACCTCAGAGCCTTACTAATCTTACCTCTTGTCTCTCACAGACCTGAGAGACTCACACTCTACCTCTTGTCTCTGACAGACCTCAGAGCATCACTAATCTTACCTCTTGCCTCTCACAGACCTGAGAGACTCACACTCTACCTCTTGACTCTGACAGACCTCAGAGCCTCACTAATCTTACCTCTTGCCTCTCACAGACCTGAGAGACTCACACTCTACCTCTTGACTCTGACAGACCTCAGAGCCTTGTTAACCGTACCTCTTGCCTCTCACAGCCTGAGAGACTCACACTCTACCTCTTGACTCTGACAGACCTCAGAGCCTCACTAATCTTACCTCTTGCCTCTCACAGACCTGAGAGACTCACACTCTACCTCTTGACTCTGACAGACCTCAGAGCCTCACTACTCTTACCTCTTGCCTCTCACAGACCTGAGAGACTCACACTCTACCTCTTGACTCTGACAGACCTCAGAGCCTCACTAATCTTACCTCTTGCCTCTCACAGACCTGAGAGACTCACACTCTACCTCTTGACTCTGACAGACCTCAGAGCCTCACTAATCTTACCTCTTGCCTCTCACAGACCTGAGAGACTCACACTCTACCTCTTGACTCTGACAGACCTCAGAGCCTCACTACTCTTACCTCTTGCCTTTCACAGACCTGAGAGACTCACACTCTACCTCTTGTCTCTGACAGACCTCAGAGCCTCACTACTCTTACCTCTTGCCTCTCACAGACCTGAGAGACTCACACTCTACCTCTTGACTCTGACAGACCTCAGAGCCTCACTAACCTTACCTCTTTGACTCTCACAGACCTGAGAGACACACTATACCTTTTGACTCTGACAGACCTCAGAGCCTTACTAATCTTACCTCTTGTCTCTCACAGACCTGAGAGACTCACACTCTACCTCTTGTCTCTGACAGACCTCAGAGCATCACTAATCTTACCTCTTGCCTCTCACAGACCTGAGAGACTCACACTCTACCTCTTGACTCTGACAGACCTCAGAGCCTCACTAATCTTACCTCTTGCCTCTCACAGACCTGAGAGACTCACACTCTACCTCTTGACTCTGACAGACCTCAGAGCCTCACTACTCTTACCTCTTGCCTCTCACAGACCTGAGAGACTCACACTATACCTTTTGACTCTGACAGACCTCAGAGCCTTACTAATCTTACCTCTTGCCTCTCACAGACCTGAGAGACTCACACTCATATCTCTTGACTCTGACAGACCTCAGAGCCTCGTTAACCGTACCTCTTGCCTCTCACAGCCTGAGAGACTCACACTCTACCTCTTGACTCTGACAGACCTCAGAGCCTCGCTAACCGTACCTCTTGCCTCTCACAGACCTGAGAGACTCACACTCTACCTCGTCTCTGACAGACCTCAGAGCCTAACTACTCTTGCCTCTCACAGACCTGAGAGACAACTCAACTTGTGACTCTTGGCATACCACAAAGCTTACATCTAGTCTCTGACAGATCTCAGATCGATCATCATTGCTCCTCAAACTTGCCTCTTATACACTTGACAGATTCATGCTCGTATTGAATATCAGCACAAAATGCCGACAACTCCGAGGCTTTACTCTGATATAGTGCGCTGTGGTTTAAAAGAAACGGCAAAAACTACTTCAGCACCTGAGCTTCCAATAAGAATACGTGGCAAACAATCGCTTAGTAATGATAGTTCAGTTAAGCTTTCAAACAGATTTGCTGCTCTAGCTCAAACAATCACTGATTCCAATGTCTCAGGATGTAATCCAAAAAAGGCTACTCACAGCAATCTAAAGGCATGTCTGTGGAATGCTCAAAGTCTTAAGAAAAAAACCGAGTCAGTGAAAGACTTCTGTGATGAATTTGACCTAGATTTCTTTCTTTTTACTGAAACATGGCTAAAGAATGATGATAAGTTTGAAATCGGAGAACTTGAACAAAACGGAGAATATACAGGTCTATTTAAGCTCACCCAGAGAAGGCAGACCAGGGGGTGGGGTTGGTTGTATTGTAAAATCAGGCTTACAAGCAAAGAAAATCGAAAGCACAATAACAAAAACGTTTGAATATATATGGAAATTCAAGTGAAACTGAGCAAGAAAAATCTAACAAGTCTTCTTGTGTATCGTCCGGAACCCTCAAACAAAAACAAATATAGCTTGTCTGAATTTTACAAGGAATTCACCGATTTCCTTTCGCTCTATCAAACGCATCACAATGAACTGGTAGTAGCTGGTGACTTCAACTTTCACATGAACAAGCAGAATGACAACAAGGCAATCCAATTCAACAACATTTTAGAAATGTTTAGCCTAGAACAACATGTCTTAGCTCCAACCCATAGAAGTGGAAACACTCTTGATCTCATAATAACTCGGCAAATGTCGAGTCTCAGAAACTGTGTTGTTGGAGACCTACTTTCAGACCATAACTGTGTACTTTTCAATTTAGAATTAGACCAAGGTAAAAACCTCAGAAAGAAAATCGCTTTCAGAAAACTCAGAGACATAAAGATACCCGATTTTCATCATCATCATCATCTTCATACTCCAAAAAACATCATAACTGATGACTATTATTGGAGGCGCATGCTAGAGTAAAAGAAAAGAGTAGTAAAAGGTTAAAAGCGAGAGAGAGATATTTACAAATGTACAAGTGAAAGTGAGAAAACTACATGAGGCTAGGAATGTTGTAAGCGGCCAGGGCTGACTTGAACTGGTCCACTACTGTGACGTCTGCGATGTTGGCAGGCAGTTTGTTCCACTGGGGGATGGTGCGAGGATAGAAAGAATATCGATGGTAGTTTGTGCGCGTGGAGATGTGCTGGTAGGTGTGACTGTGGAGCTGTCTTGTTGGCAAGTTTATCGGGATGAGGTAGAGGTGGCTGTCGATGGCAACAAGTTGATGGGTTGCTTTATACAAAAGTGTCATTCTCATTTTACTTCTTCTCGTTTGGAGTGTTTCCCATCCGAGTTGGTCTATCATCGCATTTACGCTCGATGTCTGGTGGTAGCGGCGGAGCACAAATCTAGCAGCTCGTCGTTGAGTTTTCTCGATGGTGTTGATCAGCTCCTTGGTGTAGGGGTCCCATACCGTAGCGCAGTATTCCACTTGGGGCCTGACAAGAGTCTTGTAGGCAGTCTCTCTGGTTGTTGTTGGCGCTTGTTTCAGGTTCCGTCTGATGAATCCAAGAGTCTTGTTCGCCTTGTTGGTGATGGTCTCGATGTGTCCCTTCCAATCTAGGTTGTTCGAGATGTTCACACCTAGATATTTTGTGTGTGGGACAGACTTTAGGGTGTGACCTCGGAGGGTGTATGACGACTTGATTGGAGCTCTCTTCCTGGTTACTGTAATGTGCTCACACTTGTCCGGGTGAAACTTCATTCCCCAACGGTCCTCCCATTCTGTCAAGCGGTTCAGGTCTTCTTGTAGGATCTTGGTGTCCTCTTCACTCTTTATGTGTCGGTACACCAGAAGGTCATCCGCAAACAGTTTACATGAGCTCTTTATCGATGCTGGCAGGTCATTGATGAAGATTAGAAACAATACAGGACCTAGGACTGTACCTTGAGGAACGCCAGATACTACCTTGCAGGTGTCAGATGTTTCACCGTCAACGAGTACTTGTTGTGATCTGTCGCTGAGGAATGACGATTTTAAGAAGGACATTAGCATGCATTTGTCCAATGATCTGCCAGAGCAAAATACGGCTGACGATCTCACCAACCTTGTGCTGCAATACAACTCGACAAAAGAAATCCTTGACAAACATGCACCGATAAAAATAAAACAAGTCACACATCGTAAAAAACCAACTCCTTTCACAAATGCCGACATCAAGAATCTGAAAACAGAAAAACGAAAAGCAGAAAGAAAGTGGAGACGTACTGGACTTCAAATGGATTGGGAAGTCTTCCAGGAGAAAAGAAACATGTTAAATGAACATCTGAACCAATTGAGAACCAATGATCTTAAGACAAAGATAGAAAACACTAAAGGCAACTCCAAGGCCATGTTCAAGATTCTCAACTCAAGCCTCAATAGGAAGCAAGAATCGCCCCTGCCACACCATTTAAATGATGAATACTTGGCAAATGAGTTCAACAAATTCTTTGATGAAAAAATACACAAAATAAGATCAAAATTAGACACAACTACCGCAAATTGTAATCGTGAAACTGATGTCTACACTGGTCAGAAACTAAGAAATTTCAAAACCCTCTCACTGACGGAGGTTAAACAGCTTATATCCAAGATGCCCGTGAGACACTGCAATCTTGACCCAATTCCAACTTGGTTGCTGATGGAATGCATTGATGAGTTCCTTCCAATTATAACCAAAATAGTCAACACTTCACTTACTCTGGGAGAAATGCCTGGTGAATTGAAGCATGCGTTGGTAAAGCCACTTCTGAAGAAAAGTGGCCTTGAGCTCATCAAAAAGAACCACAGACCAGTATCAAATCTATCCTTCCTGAGTAAGGTCTTAGAGAGTGCTGTCATCAAACAGTACACAGATCACCTGGCCCGCAATTATCTTGACGATGAAAAACAGTCAGCCTACAAGCAATACTTCAGTACAGAAACGCTCCTCACGAAAATCCACAATGATGTTATGCTGAATATGAGCCAAGGTGAAGTGACAATGCTAGTCTTGCTAGACCTATCTGCAGCATTTGATACAATTGACCATGACATTCTTCTGAAAAGACTGAGAGACATTTATGGTGTTGATGATTCAGCTCTAAACTGGTTCAAATCCTATATCTCAAACAGATCTCAATCAGTACTTATTAATGAAACAGAATCTGGCAAGTTGCCTCTACAATATGGAGTTCCCCAAGGATCAAAACTGGGCCCAATCGTATTCAATTCATATATTGCACCAGTGAGCAAAGTAGCTGAACAAAATCAAGTTGAAGATCAAAAATATGCTGATGACGAACAACTTATTCTTTCCTTCAAGCCAACATTTCTTGGACAAGAACATGCCAAAAGCAAAATGGAGAAATGCATCACAGAAATACGCAATTTTCTTCACAGAAACAAACTCTGCAACAATGGTGAAAAGACTGAAGTACTTCTCATAGGCTCATCACACCAACTCAAAAAGCTCCATGTGTCTTCGCTAACTATTGAAAATGTTGAAATCCAAGTGACTGATCATGTAAGAAATTTAGGTGTGTTCTTTGATAAACACATGACAATGCAGAAGCAAGTGATTAAAATGTGTCAAAATGCTTACTTCAACTTACGAAATATCTCAAAACTCCGTAAATCACTGAGCAGGGAGTCAACTAAGACAGCCGTAAATGCACTAGTCACACCTCATCTAGACTATGGAAATGCACTTCTTAATGGTTGCTCCAAGCAGGTGATACAGAAACTCCAAGTGGCTCAAAACTCAGCTGTTCGACTGATTGAAGGACTCAAACGACATGTCCACGTGAGTGGCTACAGGAAAGAATTACATTGGCTGCCTATTCCTGCCAGGATTCAATTCAAGCTCATGACAACTACATGGAAGTCCTTGAACAATCAAGGACCAAAGTACATTAAAGCGCTGTGCAAACTGAAACCTGAAAATGACCGTAATCTCCGGAGCAATTGTCAACTGCTGTTAGAAATGCCTGTCACACAGAATCTAAACAAGTTTGAGGACCGAGCCTTCTCTTACTCGGCACCAAAACTTTGGAATAGCCTTCCAGAATATGTGAGAACCTCCGCCACTCTTGAAAACTTCAAAAAGAGACTGAAAACATATCTATTTGGGAAGTTTTACAGTTAACACAATCCTATCCCAACAAGCGCTAATGAGCAGTTTACTGGAATTAGCGCTATATAAGTAACTATTATATTATATTATTATATTATATTATAAGGAGGGGGGGGGCCACCCAGCCCTACGTCATGCATATTGAATTAGGCAGCTACCTGGCAGTCCACGAAAAGGTCCAAAACCACTTTTTCAGAGGTCCTTTGCAAAGTGTACACTTTGCAAAAATCTTTTTAAACTATCTTTGTGTGCTTATAAGACTCAATCATAGCAGGGAAAGGTGTTTTTATTGAAAGTCGGGATTTGATGAGTGTGTGCCTTTAATACTTTTCTCACAATTATTTAAAAATATGAAAAAAAATCTTTTTTCCGGAACTAAACTCAAAAACTGCTCTGCTTATGTCATTGAAACTTGCATATATATATATAGTATTATTAAATATACAGAGATGTGCCTTTTGAGGGTCTAAAATTCTAAATGTTCTGAGAAAAATGGACTGGAAAAAATTCACAAAAAATGTGAAAAATTAATTATTTTTAAACTATGTGATTCAGTCAATCTTGCGGTTACTTCTATGAAATTTTCCAGTTAGCTTCTTTTCATATCTCAAGTTGGAATATTAATCGTATGATTTTTTATGAAAATTTAAAAACTAATGGTAATGGTTAAGTTCAATATGTTGTTAAAATTAAAGCATGTCATAGTTAAACATACTATGAAGGAATAATCAAGGCCGTTGCATGAGTTATTGCAAATTTCTACAATCTACATTGAATTTTAAGATTTAAAATAAGATTTAAGATGGGAAAAGAATATAAAAAATTCCAATGTCTATTTCCTCCCCATTTTCATCTATGCTTAATACCAGGCTTTGGAATGTTTAGCAAAATAACATGACAGTGTATCACATCATTATCATGCTAATTTTGAGCAATATTAATTTGGAAATAAATAAGTGACTCTACAAGTTAGCTGGTTGTGGTATGTGGACTGACAGGTGTATAGAGCAGCATATTAGTAAGTAAGATATTTATTGACATGATAGTAGGGAACTAAGTAGGTCTTAGCAATATAGGAGTTACTATGGCAGCTGTGTGGTCAACTGTTTTCAATCCAATCTTCTGCTGATATTTTTCTTGGGTTCAAACCCGGGGCTACCAATTTACACTGATTTAGAATATTTTCGGCACACTCTCAAGATCAAAATCCTAGGTGGGTGTCAATCAGATGAGATTTTAAATGGGTGTTCATTTCGATCATTTTTCAATCAGGTAAATGTGCAACATATGTTGAGGACTCTGCTCTACACACTACACCATTAAGCAACCAGTGGGTTCGTGTTGATTGGATCATTTGGATGATCTGTTACTTGCCTGTTTTGAAGTCCGTCCCATGGAAGGAGTTAATGCAAAGACTAAAGAATAATTGGCTGAGTGCAAAAAAATTAGGAGATGATTGTCCTTCCCCTGCATTTCTTCAATTACCATACAGGCCAACCAACTTGGCTCTGATTGGTCCAGAAATTGTCTATTCTCAACAAATGCCGCCACCTCCATTTTGAACCCCTGGGTTCTTGTTAGAGTTTGCACAAAACTTTGCACATCACCAAATTTGTAACACATCAAAGAAACTATTTAATTCATGACTTTTATTGTGATATTTGTATTTCCCCATGTCTCAGATGTGCGATTAGAATTTTCAGGCAAATATATATAATCAGCGCAGAATGCATTTGATAAAGCTTATAGACGAGAAGAAAGGTATTACTGTAAAACTAAACTGACTGATCTAGAAAATTCTGTTAGCAGCAATCCAAGAGATTTTTGGCGTATGATCAAACAATTAGGCCCACACAGAAAGACACAAATACCATTTGAGGTGTATGATGAAGATGCAAATGTTATTTCAGATTTAAAAGAGGTTTTACAGAAATGGAAAACAGATTATGAGAAACTGTATCAAAGGCCAGTTGATATGAGTGATTTTGATGAGGATTTTTACAATGAATGTATGGGCGAGCTCCATGATATGGAAAATAGTACAATTCCTATTGTTGGTATTAATGAACCAATTAATGAAAACGAGGTTAAGAGAGTAATTAGAGACAGTAAAAAAGGTAAATCAATCGGTCTTGATAATCTTCCAAATGAAATTTTTAAAAATAACGCTTCTGTTACTATTTTGACTGCTTTGTTTCAAAAATTGTTTCAACTAGGTTTAATTCCTTCACTGTGGCGAGATGCTGTTTTAAAGCCAATTCCAAAGGGATCAACAGCTGATCCGCGAGTTCCACTTGAGTATCGTGGAATAAGCCTACTGTCCACTGTGTACAAATTATTCAGTTCAGTCTTGAATAAAAGGTTGACGTTTTATGGGGAAGTTGAAGGTCTCTTTGCAGATGAACAAAATGGATTCCGTGCAGGCCGTTCCTGTGAGGACCATTGTTTTGTACTCAGTACGATTATTAGACAGAGAATGATATGTAATCTTTCAACTTTTGTTGGATTTATAGATTTTAAGAAGGCATTCGATTGTGTGGATAGAAATTTATTGATGTACAAGTTACTGAAATTGGGAATAAGTGACCAGTTTTATGTTAATTTGAAAAATGTATACTCATGTTGCAAAACTACTGTTAGTATCAATGGTTTGTTGACAGATTTTTTTGTAATTATGGTGTGCGACAAGGAGATTGTCTCTCAACAACTTTATTTTTATTGTATGTTAATGACTTGGTGGCTGATCTTAAAGATAATACTACTGGAATTAAGAATGAGTATTTTGATTTGCAATGTTTACTTTATGCTGATGACTTGATTTTCATGTCTGAGAATGAATTGGATCTGCAAAATATGTTTAATGTATTGTCAAATTGGTGTGCTAAGTGGCGAATGAAGGTCAATGTTGATAAAACCGCAATCATTCACTTTCGTAAACCAAGAGTTAGGCAATCCAACTTTATGTTTATGTTTAATTTACAAAGAATAAGTTTAGTTGATAAGTATAAATACCTAGGACTTGTTTTCAATGAAAATTTAAACTATAAAATTACTTCTGATGTGTTAGCTAATTCTGGTGGCAGAGCACTTGGGGCAATCTATAGTAAATATAAGAAAAATAAAGGGTTCGGATATGAAACTTACACTAAATTATTTAACAGCGGAGTAACAAGTATACTTGATTATGGTTCATGTATTTGGGGTTATGGTGTTTTTGATAACATTAATGCAGTTCAAAATCGTGCAATTCGTTTGTTTTTGGAGTTCACAGATTTACCTCAAACTTAGGTGTTAATGGTGATATGGGATGGCTACCCAGTAAACTTAGGAGATATGTCAGTATCATTCGTTATTGGAATAGACTAATTTCTATGGATAGTACACGACTTACAAAGAAAGTGTTTCAATGGGATAGAAATTGTACTCAAAAATCCTGGTGCTCTGATGTTTTCAATATTTTGCAGAAAATTAATATGACAGACCAGTACATTCAAAATGAACAACTGAATATTGAGCAAGTGAAACAAAGATTGATAAATATATGTAGAGAAGATTGGAGTGCTATGATTCAAGATTCCCCAAAGCTCAGAACTTATGCGTTGTATAAAAATGAATTTGGTATTGAGCCATATATAGAAACAATTGCTAATAAAGGTTATAGATCGACGCTTGCACAGTTCCGATTGGGTGTACTGCCCCTTGCTATAGAGACAGGCCGATTCCAGAATATTCCATTAGAAAATCGTTTATGTACTTTATGCAGATATCGATATCTTGAGGATGAAATTCATTTCTTGTTGTATTGTCAAGCATATGATGATTTGAGAGCAGTCTTATTAGATCATGTTTTACAGATAGAGCCGGGTTATATTTTTTTGAACGTAGAGGATAAGCTTGTTTTGTTGATGTCGAAAAATGTTGTAAAATATACTGCTAAATTTTTATTTGATGCTATACAAAGAAGGAGGGAATGCATTTATACACAATAAGAAAATATTATGTATTAAGTTGAAATTGTGAAAGTTGTAATTTTGTATGTCCTTTTTGTATATATATGTGTTTCACTTGTGTGTCTTTATAAAGCTTTTTGTGACTTGTAAGCCCTTTGTGGGCTGGGTGCTTCGGCACATGTCAATAAAGATTTTCTAACTCTAACTCTATATTAGATTTGAAAAAATGTTCTATTGCATTGATTGAAGGCCAAATCTTCAAAATTGAAAGTTACTACACCTACATTAAACGTTATCAAACCAAAAACTGAATTTATAATATCGTGAATTTTTTTTTTTAACTCTGCACTGACCGAACCCCTCCCCCCCCCCCCCCCACATTTTGTGAACCCTAAGAATTCGGACAAAAGACAAAACAGTTTGGGCAGATGATCAAACAAACATTATGGACAAATCATTGGTTTCAACGCAATTTCACTTGAAACGAAGTCTGTGTATCATGAAATTCAAGCAAATTTATGTCGCGCTCATCCCACAAAAACCTGCCTGCCTATGAGAAACTTGTATGATGTTAGATAGGTGATAATGAGTAGTTTAGCTGAACTGGCATAAAACATCCATGAATTAGTTGATACCCATGGCCATATAGAGCTCCATAGGCGCATTTCACGGGGGCCGGGGGGAGGGGGAGCTGCAGCCCCCTAAGCTCACCTGCTCTTCAGAAACAGCTGTTTCAGTTTTATCATAGCTGACACCAGGGTGTTCTATCATTCACTACCCAGAGGATTACCCATCCACTGGCGCCACCTAGTGCTGACTAAATTTGCAAACTCCATTGGCTGGAGACACTGGCAGCCAAAAGCTCCAGTGCATGACATTGTGCTCAGCAGAATGACACTCAGAAGCAGTTCAAGCACTGGATATAATCAAGCACTGGGATATAATTGCAAAAATAATGCAGATTATTTAAATTCAAGGCACAGTAAAAAAAAAAATCTAAATAGTTATTAGGGGAAGGTTTAAGCGGCTCAGCACCGTTAATTAGTATTGCAAAATATAATAATAGTCTGATCAGCACTTGTCTTGTTTTCTCATAATCTGAGGTCTTATCAAATCTCTGTGTCATTCATTGTCTGATCAACTGCCATCACTTTTCTTGTAATTCCTTCTCTTGAAGTTTTTTATCTGGCTATCTCTTGTATGATTATTTCTTGTCTTGCTTTTCTTTGTGTGATCAGTTCTTGTCTGGTCATCTCTGGTCCGAATATTTATTGTCTTGTCTTATCTTTGCATGATCAGCAGTTCTTGCCTGGTTATCTCTTGTCTGAATTTTTCTTCTCTTTTCTTATCATTGAGTGATCAGTTCTTGTCTGATTATCCCGTGTTTGATTATTTCTTGTCTCATCTCATCTTTGCCTGACCAGTTCTTGTCTGGTTATCTCTTTTGTCTGGTTATTTCTTGTCTTGTCTTATCTTTGCATGATCTTTTGTTTGATTATTTCTTGTCTTGTCTCATCTTTGCATGATCAGTTCTTGTCTGGTTATCTCTTTTGTCTGGTTATTTCTTGTCTTGTCTTATCTTTATGTGATCAGTTCTTGCCTGGTGATCTCTTGTCTATTTCTTGTCTTTGCTTATCTTTGTGTGATCCATTCTTGCCTGGTTATCTCTTGTCCGAATATTTCTTGTCTTTTCCCACCTTTGAGCAATCAGTTCTTGTCCTGTTATCTCTTGCTTGATTATTTCTTGTCTCATCTC
Source organism: Platynereis dumerilii (assembly GCA_026936325.1). Taxonomy (NCBI): domain Eukaryota; kingdom Metazoa; phylum Annelida; class Polychaeta; order Phyllodocida; family Nereididae; genus Platynereis; species Platynereis dumerilii. The sequence continues at coordinate 2,364,503 of JAPTHN010000045.1, read as the reverse complement.
ATCTTTGCCTGATCACTTCTTGTCTGGTTATCTCCTGTCTCATTATTCATTGCCTTGTTCCGTCTATGCATGATCAGTTCTTGTCTGATTATCTCTTGTTTGATTATTTCTTGTCTTGTCGTATCTTTGTGTGATCAGTTCATGCCTGTTTATCTCTCGTGAATATTTCTGGTCCTGTTTTGTCGTCCTGTGATCAGTTCTTGTCTGGTTATCTCTTGTTTGGTTATTTCTTGTCTTGTCTTATCTTTGCATGATCTTTTGTTTGATTATTTCTTGTCTTGTCTTATCTTTGCATGATCAGTTCTAGTATGGTTATCTCTTGTCTGATTATTTCTTGTCTTGTCTTATCTTTGAGTGATCCATTCTTGTCTGATTATCTCTTTTGTCTGATTATTTCTTGTCTTCTTTTATCTTTGCTTGATCAGTTCTTGACTGGTTATCTCTTGTCTGATTATTGCCTTTCTTGTCTTATCTTTGAGTGATCCATATATATCTTTATTCATACACTCAATGAACTATGAGGTATACATTTTACATATATCAAATTAGTTTACGAAGAAAATTACTTGTTTCTATATAAAAAAATAATAAATAAATAATAAAAAAAAAACAAAAAAAACATGATATTCAAAATGTACATAGCTGAAATATGGCTTGAGTCTGAAATGTACCAAAGTCCACATTATTGTTATGCAAGTCCTTTATGGCTTGAGCTGCACATCTTTCTTGTATTGTCACAGTCTTTTGGTAATGTCTTCTGAAGTTTGTATTGATTTACATTCTCCCCGTTTATGTTGTATGTCATTTTTATAAAATTCACATTTGATCCAATTATACTGGTCACCTTATTCATAGCAACTTTAGTGATGTAACTAATCAGTGTATTGTCACTATCCACTGCTGAAGAAACCATCTTCACAAATCTGGCACTAATTTCATCTAGTGAATTAGCTCTACCAGTAAGCAATGGAAGAAGTTTGGTATGTGTCCTGTAAGGCAGGTTGAGCACTCTTCTTGCGCAACGATTGTACATTGTATGGAAGTCTTGGACACGATCATCTCTCAGTCGCCAAGCAGAAGACCCATAGAAGTGACAGCACTTGGAGCTGAAGACTTTAACCAGGACATCATCACTAGCACCATGCAATGATCCAATCAATTTATTCACTCTACTTGCTAAATCCCCTCTCTTTAAAGAAACATCCAGTGCCTCATCCAAATTATATGACAACATATTTCCAAGGTGTTTTACTTTGGTACTCCACTTGATATTTTGGCCATTAAGGTTGACCTTGGGTGTATCCTTAAGTCGCTTTGAGAACAAAACACAACAAGATTTTTTGGGATTGTATGTCACCGAGTATTCCTTTGAAAATTCTTCACAAATTCTGATCATATCTTGTAATCCTGAAGCAGTGGGGCTCAATAGTGTTAAGTCATCTGCGTACGCTATTGCCGCTGCAAAGTGGGCTCCCATCCAACAACCAATCCCTTTTGCAGCTAGACGATTTAGTAGAACATCCAAGTAGCAACAGAACAAAATTGGGGAAGCCATTTTCCCTTGACCAATACCATTTGCTGTATAAAAGGGTTGTGAAAAAGCTCCTTGCCAGGTAGTCCGCATCCTCTGTTGCTCATAGCAGTTCATAAGAAAGCGCAAGTCCATTGGGTTCATTCCTCTTGACTGAAGGATACTGAAAAGCTGATCATGTCTTATACAGTCAAATGCTTTACTAGCATCAATAAAACAAGAATAGACATCTGATCCATTTTTTATATAATGGTTCACAGTCTCTTTGAGCATCAATGTACATAACACAGTTCCATGTTGTGCTTTATAAGCGAACTGATTTTGAGATGTCTGTAGCACATCCTTGTTTCTGTTCATCATAACAAGATCAAAAACCTTCACCATAGATGAGCAGAGGGTAATTCATTCTTGTCTGGTTATCTCTTTTGTCTGATTATTTCTTGTCTTGTCTTATCTTTGCTTGATTATTTCTTGTCTTGTCTTATCTTTACAAGATCAGTTCTTGTCTGGATATCTCTTGTCTGATTATTTCTTGTCTTTTCTAATCTTTGCGTGATCAGTTCTTGTCTGGTCATATCTTGTCTGGTTATTTCTTGTCTAATCTTATATTTGCATGATCAGTTCTCGCCTCTTGTTTGATTATGTCTTGTCTTGTCTTGTCTCATCTTTGCGTGATCAGTCCTTGTACGGTTATCTCTTGTTTGATTATTTCGTGTCTTGTCTCATCTTTGCTTGATCTGTTCTTGTCCTGTTATCTCTTGCTTGATTATTTCTTGTCTCATCTCATCTTTGCCTGATCACTTCTTGTCTGGTTATCTTATCTCCTGTCTCATTATTCATGATCAGTTCTTGTCTGGTTATCTCTTGTTTGATTATTTCTTGCCTTGTCTTATCTTTGAGGGATCAGATCTTGACTAGCTTTCTCTTGTCTGAATACTTCTTGTCTCTTCTCGTCTTTGCGTGACCAATTTGCGTGATCAGTTCTTGTCTGGTAATCTCTTGTCTGATCTTTGTCTGATCAGTTTTTGCCTGGTTGTCTCTTGTCGGAATATTTCTTGTCTTGTCTAATCTTTGTGTTGTCAGTTCTTGTCTAGTTATCTCTTGTCTGAATATTTCTTGTCTTGTTTCATCTTTGCATGATCAGTTCTTGCTTGGTTACCTTTTGTCTGATTATTTCTTTTTCATCTTTGCATGATCAGTTCTTGTCTGGTTATCTCTTGACTGATTATTTTTTGTCTTATTTTACGAGATCAGTTCTTGTCTGGTTATCTCTTGTCTGAATAAATTTCTTGTCATGTCTTATCTTTGCATGATCAGTTCTTGTCTGGTTACCTCTTGTGTGAATATTTCTTGTCTCATCTCATCTTTGCCTGATCACTTATTGTCTGGTTATCTTATCTCCTGTCTCATTATTCATGATCAGTTCTTGTCTGGTTATCTCTTGTTTGATTATTTCTTGTCTCGTCTCATCTTGCATGATCAGTTCCTGTCTGGTTATCTATTGTTTGATTATTTCTTTTTTTATTTTTACGAGATCAGTTCTTGTCTGGTTATCTCTTGTCTGATTATTTTTTGTCTTGTCCTGTCTTGTCTTTGCATGAGCAGTTCTTGTCTGGTTATCTCTTGTCTGATTATTTTTTGTCTAGTCTTTTCTTCACATCATTAGTCCTTGCCTGATTGTGTCTTGTCTGATAATTTCTTTCTTGTCTTATCATTGCATCAGTTCTTGTCCAGTTATATCTTGTCTGAATATTTCTTGTCTTGTCTAATCTTTGCATGATCAGTTCCTGATTATCTCTTGTTTGATTATTTCTTGTCTTGTCTCATCTTTGGCATTTCTTTGTGTGATCAGTTCTTGTCTAGTTATTTCTTGTCTGAATATTTCTTGTCTCGTCTAATCTTGATCAGTTCTTGTCTGGTTATCTCTTATCTGAATATTTCTTGTCTTGTCTCATCTTGGCGTGATCAGGTCTTGTCTGGTCATCTCTCGTCTGATTATTTCTTGTCTTGTTTACTCTTTGCATGAGCAGTTCTTGTCTGGTTATCTTTTGTCTGATTATTTTTTGTCTTGTCTTTTCTTCGCATCATTAGTCCTTGCCTGATTGTGTCTTGTCTGATAATTTCTTTCTTGTCTTATCATTGCATGATCAGTTCTTGTCTAGTTATTTCTTGTCTGAATATTTCTTGTCTTGTCTCATCTTAGTGTGATCAGTTCTCTCTCGTCTGATTATTTCTTGTCTTTTTTACTCTTTGCATGATCAGTTCTTGTCTGGTTATCTCTTGTTTGATTATTTCTTATCTTTATGTGATCAGTTCTTCTTTGGTTATCTTTTGATTATTTCTTGTATTGTCTTTTCTCTTGTGATAAGTTCTTGCCTGGTTATTTCTTGTCGTATCTTTGCTTGATCAGTTCTTGTTTGCATGGTCATCTCTTGTCTGATCATTTCCTTTTCTATTGTATTGTCATCTAAATATGTAAACTAAATTTAGAATTATAAGGCAATCAATTCAATCTGTTAGATATTAATATTTCGTTGGGACCCAATTGTTTCTCTCAGAAAAACCTCCTGAGTCCTTACCAAAACGTATAGGGACCATTATTTTTGTCTTGTCTCATCTTTGTGTGATCAGTTCTTTTCTGGTTGTCTCTTGTCAGAATATTTCATGTCTTGTCTAATCTTTGTGTGATCATTTCTTGTCTTTTTATCTCTTGTTTGATTATTTCTTGTCTAGTCTCATCTTGCATGATCAGTTCTTGTCTGGGCTTCTCTTGTCTGAATATTTCCTGTCTCGTCTCATCCTGCATGATCAGTTCCTGTCTGGTTATCTCTTGTTTGATTATTTCTTGTCTTGTCTTATCCTTTGCATGATCAGTTCTTGCATGGTTATCTCTTGACTGATTATTTTTTGTCTTATTTTAAGAGATCAGTTCTTGTCTGGTTATCTATTGTCTGATTATTTTTTGTCTTGTCTTTCTTTGCATCATCAGTCCTGGTTGTGTCTTGTCTGATCATTTCTTTCTTGTCTTATCATTGCGTGATCACTGATCAGTTCTTGTCTGATTATCTCTTGTTTGATTATTTCTTGTCTTGTCTTATCATTGAGTGATCAGTTCTTGTCTGATTATCCCGTGTTTGATTATTTCTTGTCTCATCTCATCTTTGCCTGACCAGTTCTTGTCTGGTTATCTATTGTTTGATTATTTCTTGTTTTATTTTTATGAGATCAGTTCTTGTCTGGTTATCTCTTGTCTGAATATTTCTTGTCTTGTTCTGTCTTGTCTTTGCATGAGCAGTTCTTGTCTGGTTATCTCTTGTCTGATTATTTTTTGTCTTGTCTTTTCTTCACATCATTAGTCCTTGCCTGATTTTGTCTTGTCTGATAAGTTCTTTCTTGTCTTATCATTGCATGATGAGTTCTTGTCTAGTTATTTCTTGTCTGAATATTTCTTGTCTTGTCTCATCTTAGTGTGATCAGTTCTTGTCCAGTTATATCTTGTCTGAATATTTCTTGTCTTGTCTAATCTTTGCATGATCAGTTCCTGATTATCTCTTGTTTGATTATTTCTTGTCTTGTCTCATCTTTGGCATTTCTTTGCATGATCAGTTCTTGTCTAGTTATTTCTTGTCTGAATATTTCTTGTCTCGTCTAATCTTGATCAGTTCTTGTCTGGTTATCTCTTATCTGAATATTTCTTGTCTTGTCTCATCTTGGCGTGATCAGGTCTTGTCTGGTCATCTCTCGTCTGATTATTTCTTGTCTTGTTTACTCTTTGCATGAGCAGTTCTTGTCTGGTTATCTTTTGTCTGATTATTTTTTGTCTTGTCTTTTCTTCGCATCATTAGTCCTTGCCTGATTGTGTCTTGTCTGATAATTTCTTTCTTGTCTTATCATTGCATGATCAGTTCTTGTCTATTTATTTCTTGTCTGAATATTTCTTGTCTTGTCTCATCTTAGTGTGATCAGTTCTCTCTCGTCTGGTTATTTTTTGTCTTTTTTACTCTTTGCATGATCAGTTCTTGTCTGGTTATCTCTTGTTTGATTATTTCTTGTCTTGTCTTATCTTTATGTGATCAGTTCTTCTTTGGTTATCATTTGATTATTTCTTGTATTGTCTTTTCTCTTGTGATAAGTTCTTGCCTGGTTATCTCTTGTCTGGGGACTCTGGTTATTTCTTGTCTTATCTTTGCTTGATCAGTTCTTGTTTGCATGGTTATCTCTTGTCTGATCATTTCCTTTTCTATTGTCTTGTCATCTCTTGTCTTCTCACTTCTTTTTTGTTTTGGGAAGAGATATCTGAGTTGCGAAAAGTTTTTTTAGTGTTGACCTCTTAGCACTCCGCGAAAAGTAAATTCTCAGAGTGCCTCACAGCGATTTCTCAAATTTTTCAGCCCAATCACTCAGAGCCATGGACATTTAATTGTAAACCGGAAGTTGACCTTTGAGGCAAGAAGAAGCCTGATGGTTAACTGTTAACTGACCTTTTGGGTGGCATCCTGTTGGAACTGGAACACACAACTGATGTCATGTGAATGGCTATTATAACAGTCTGTGACATCTAGTAGGCCTAATACAGCTGAAGAGGAGCATTGTGCTCGACAGACGGCCGTCGCCGGTAGGGGACAATGGAAGAGGAGTGAAGAGGAGATGTTTCTGAATTAAACACCAGGGTGAGCCTCCATCAGAGGTAGCGATACATGCCCTGTCTACTGGCTCCATCTGGGGCTGTTCCGAGTTCATGGAGTGGGTCATTCAATGGAATCAACGCAGACTTATCTCTATCAAGTTCTTCTTCTATTTCCAATGTGAGGCCCATCACAGGGATGAGAAGTTTGGCAGATCTGTGCTGCGGGAAACTATTTCTTGATAGCACCACCGGAAATGTGTACATTCTGAAAGGACTAACATATTGCAATGTAAACTTAGCTCAGAGTTATAAGGCAATCATAACTTCATAAGGCAATCAATTCAATCTGTTAGATATTAATATTTCGTTGGGACCGAATTGTTTAGATAAACAGTTAACTGTTCAGCTAACTCCAATCTCATTTCAATGCTATTTCAAACAGTTAACTGGCTGGAAACTCTAGTCAGCGTCAGAGACATTTAATTGTAAACCGGAAGTTGACCTTTGAGGAGCAAAGCCACCTATTGACCTTTTAGATACGTTCTTATGAGAGGACACAATTGATGTCATGTGACTGTCTGTTGTCATTAGCTGTGGTGCCCCCTACTGGAGAAAACTGACCAATGGGTTTGATGAGTCGGGGAGGTGGTTTACAATGGATCTAATGATGGGACATGTTTGGCCGCCTAAATTATGCATGTTCTTTGGGATCTTTGCTTGACCAGTTCTTGTTTGAATATTTCTTGTCTTGTCCTATCATTGCGTGATCAGTTCTTGTCTGGTTATCTCTTGTCTGATTATTTCTTGTCTTGTCTCATCTTTGCTTGATCAGTTCTTGTCTGGTTATCTCTTGTCTGATTATTTCTTGTCTTGTCTCATCTTTGCTTGATCAGTTCTTGTCTGGTTATCTCTTGTCTGATTATTTCATAATAATAAGTACTTATAAAGCGCCAATTCCAGTAAACTGCTCATTGGCGCTTGGTTAGATTAGCTGATATCTCCGTAAAATTTTTCAAAAAGATAGGTTTTCAGTCTCTTCTTGAAGTTATCCAGTGTCCTTGATTTTCGCACATTTTCAGGTAAGCCATTCCACAGTATGGGTGATGAATAGGAAAAGGCTCTATCCTCAAACTTGTTTTGATTTTGTGAGGCAGGTACCTCTAACATCATTTTACCATTGCTGCGGAGGTTCAACTCATTTTCAGGTTTATGTTGAATTAGACTTTTGAGGTAGGGGAGACCGGGGCTGGTTGTCACAGGGGCAGGTTGTCACACTGTGTCGAACTTAAATATGCTACTATTTCTATTTAAGGCATGCAGGAGCACTGCCAATGTATATGAATGTTAAAAGGGGAGTGACTTAAACCTATATGATCAATATAAATCAATATCATTTGAAATCTTGACATCTTACGGGACTACTTTTTTTTATTCAGCGCTCGGGGCAGGTTGTCACATTTTCGGGGCAGGTTGTCACACTCTCGGGGCAGGTTGTCACACTTTTGGTTAAGAGCTCGGACACAGGAAGTGGGACTACGTAAGGCAGATCTTGACTAAAACAAGTTATTTTGGACATATGAGGAATCCTCTGCTTGTCCAGTGCAGACCTCAACGAACACACTACTGTGTATAAGGGTGCTACAAATGAAGGCTTACCAAGCAGCAGAAAAGCATTCTGATCAGGAGGAGGAAAATTACAATTTTTTCGAGAAAATTTCTTTATAAATTTGAAATAGATTTACTTTGACACTATCTACTACATCTCTAGTCATCAAAAGCATGTATAAATCACCAATTTATATTTGTAATAGTTTTTTTGGTTTAAAAGACTGATCCTAATGGGTAACAACCAGCTCCAAAAAGTGTGACAACCTGCCCCGTCTTTTTGTGACAACCTGTCCCGACTGACGAAAATGCAAAAAATGGGCGACCAAGGCTGTTCTTATCATATTTTTCACTATTTCTTCATATCATTATTTAAAGATTTGTTTACATGATATGTTTGTAAACTTTACCGTTTTCAACAACTATTTGTTAAAGAGTAGGATAACATGCAAGTTGCAGGTAAAAATTTACTTTTTGTGACCGGAAATTTTTAATAGACCGTGTGCCTACCAAACTCCCTTCCAGGGGTCAAGATTTTTCAAAAAAACTCCAATGGGTTATAAAAACAGTAAACAATGTTTGGTTGATCTGTGTAACTCCCTAGTTCAGTCCAATAAAAAGTGTGACAACCTGCCCCTGTGACAACCAGCCCCGGTCTCCCCTACTGAGGTGCTTGATTATTCACAGCTTTCCATGTAGTTGTCATAAGTTTGAATTGGATCCTTGCAGGGATTGGAAGCCAGTGTAACTCTTTCCTGTAATGACTAACTTTATCTTGTCTTTTTAGCCCTTCAATCAGTCGTACAGCAGAGTTTTGCGCCACCTGGAGTTTATTTATCACTTGTTTCGACGAACCATAGAGCAATCCATTGCCATAATCTAAATGAGGAGTGACTAATGCATTGACAGCTGTTTGATGGACTCTTTGTTCTATGACTTACGCAGTTTTGAGATGTTTCGAAGGTTAAAATAAGCATTTTGACACATTTTGTTCACTTGTTTATGCATTGACATGTGTTTATCAAAGAACACACCTAAATTTCTTGCATGATCTGTCGCCTTGATTTCAACATTGTCCACACTGATTGACGACATGTGAAGTTTCTTGATTGAAATGGTGAGCCAATGAGAAGTAACTCTGTCTTTTCACCATTGTTACAGAGTTTGTTCTTGTGAAGAAAATTGCGTATTTCTGTGATGCATTTTTCCATTTTCTTCGTTGCATTTTCCTCTTCAAGAAAAGTTGGCTTGAAGGAAAGGATCAGTTGTTCATCATCGGCATATTTCTGATCATCAACCTCATTTTCTTCAGCCACCTGACTTATTGGAGCAATGTAAGAATTGAATAAGATCGGACCAAGTTTCGATCCTTGAGGGACACCATATTTTAGTGGCAGTTTGTTTGATTCTGTGTCATTTATGAGTACAGATTGAGATCTATTGGTGATGTATGATTTGAACCAATTTAAAGCTGAGCCATCAATACCATACTTGTTTCTCAACCTTTTCAAAAGGATGTCATGATCAATTGTGTCAAATGCTGCCGATAGGTCTAATAGAACCAGCATTGTGACTTCACCACGGCTCATGTTCATCATGACATCATTGTGGATTTTTGTCAATAGAGTTTCTGTACTGAAATGCTGCTTGTATGCTGACTGTTTTTCGTCATTCAGGCTTCCATGTGAAAGGTGATCAGTGTATTGTTTGATGACAGCACCCTCTATGACTTTACTCAGGAAGGACAGATTTGAAACTGGTCTATAATTCTTCTTAATGAGATCAAGGCCATTTTTCTTAAGGAGCGGTTTTACTAGAGCATGTTTCAGTTCACTATAGAGGCATGTTCCCTTCTCTGAGTGATGTATTGACTATTTTAGCTATGATAGGAAGAAATTCATCAATGCATTCCAGCAGTAACCAAGTAGGTATCGGGTCAAGGTTACAATGCTTCACAGGCATATCTGTGATGATTTTCCTAATTTCCATCTCCGAGAGTGATTTGAATTGACTAAGTTTCGGACCTGAATATGTCTCAGCATCATTTTTCATACCTGCGCCGTTTGTGTCTAATCTTAATCTTATTTTCTCAATTTTATCATCAAAGAAGTTGTTGAAATTATTTGCTAGATCTGCTTCATTTGTGTGATATGGCAGAGGTAGTTCTTGTTTTCTATTAAGGCTAGAATTTAGGATCTTAAACATAGCCTTTGGATTGCCCTTCGTTTTTTCAATCTTTGTTTTCAGGTCATCTGTTTTTAGTTGATTAAGTCTCTCATTCAGCTCATTTCGTTTCTCCTTAAATATCTCCCAGTGAGCTTGTAGCCCGGTTCGTCTCCATTTTCTTTCTGACTTCCTTTTACTGGTCTTTAGATTCTTGATATCAGCATTTGTGAAAGGTGTCGGTTCACGACATGTTATTTGTTTGATCTTTATTGGCGCATGTTTGTCAAGCACCTTTTTGGTCGAGTTGTACAGGAACACGAGACTGCTTAGGTTATTAGCCATTTGTTGTTGTGGACCATTCAGAGCAAAATGCAAGCGGATATCATTCTTGAATTTTGACACATTAATGTCATGAGTTTTTCGGATTGCCACTTTCTTTTTTGGATTTTTGCCTTTGGCCATTTCTATATTGAAAAGGATGCAATTGTGGTCAGACAGCAGGTCACCAACCACACAATCTTTAAGACTAGAATTTTTTCGGGTTATAACTAGGTCAAGAGTGTTCCCACTTTTGTGAGTTGGAGATGCAATGTGTTGTTCAAGGTTAAACATTTCTAGGATATTCCCAAATTGGATTGCTGTGCTATCCTCTTGTTTGTTCATGTGTGAAAGTTGAAGTCGCCTGTTATGATGAGTTCATTGTGACATGTTTGATAACCTGCGACGAAATTTGTGAATTCCTTGTAAAATTCAGTTAAGTTGTACTTATTTTGTTTTGAGGGTTCAGGGCGATACACCAGAAGGATTGTCAGAATTTTTCCATTCAATTTAACTTGGACTTCCATATGCTCAAAAGTCCTTGTCTTCACACTTTCCATTTTAATTGCACATAGACCTGACTTGACAATGCAGCCAACTCCTCCCCCTTGTCTACCTTCTCTGGGTGAGCTTAGATAGTAGCATTGTCCATTCCTTTCAAGTTCCCCAATTTCAACTTTATCATCCGATTTCAGCCATGTTTTAGTGAAAAGAAAGATATCCAGGTTAAATTCATTCCTAAAGTCATTTACAGATTGAGTTTTTTGTCTAAGACTTTTGGCATTCCACACACAAGCTCTTAATATATTGTTTTAAGTTTTAAGAGGATGGTTGTCTGAGGAATTGCGATGTTTAACAGAATCTGCTAGGATGTCAAATCGGTTCGCAATTTTGATTGAGTTATTGCAACAAGAGTTATTTGTATTCTGAAACCTTGCCAGCGACGATGTCTTAGTTGATTCTTTTAATCCAATACGCAAGACATCAGAGTACAGTCTTGATTTATTTGTCATGGTGATGCCACTACAATGCTTCAGAAGTCAGAGTGAAACACTGGTTGCAGTGATACCTCACAGGTGCTTTGTGAAAATATCAGAGTTATTGGTTGCTAAGATACCTCACAGATTTTTTTTTTTTTAAAGGTACAAGATGATTGATTGGTTGTTATGATATCTCACAGGTGCTTTGTGAGAGTATCTGAGTGACTGGTTGCTATGATACCCCACAGGTGCTTTGTGAAAGTATCTGAGTGGCTGGTTGCTATGATATCTCACAGGTGTTTTGTGAAGGTATCGGAGAGACTGGTTGCTGTGATACCTCACAGGTGCTTTGTGAGAGTACCTGAGTGGCTGGTTGCTATGATACCTCACAGGTTCGTTGTGAAAATATCTGAGTGAATTGTTTGCTATGATACCTCACAGGATCGTTGTGAAAGTATCTGAGTGACTGGTTGCTATGATACCTCACAGGTGCTTTGTGCAGGTATTGGAGGGACTGGTTGCTATGATACCCCACAGGTGCTTTGTGAAAGTATCTGAGTGACTGGTTGCTATGATACCTCACAGGTGCTTTGTGAAGGTATCGGAGGGACTGATTGCTATGATACCCCACAGGTGCTTTGTGAAAGTATCTGAGTGACTGGTTGCTATGATACCTCACAGGTGCTTTGTGAAAGTATCTGAGTGAGTGGTTGCTATGATACCTCACAGGTGCTTTGTGAAGGTACCTGAGTGACTGGTTGCTATGATACCACACAGGTGCTTTGTGAAGGTATCAGAGGGACTGGTTGCTATGATACCCCACAGGTGCTTTGTGAAAGTATCTGAGTGACTGTTTGCTATAATACCTCAAAGGTGCTTTTTGAAGGTACCTGAGTGACTAGTTGCTATGATACCTCACAGGTGCTTTGTGAAGGTACCTGAGTGACTGGTTGCAATGATACCTCACAGGTGCTTTGTGAAGGTATCGGAGGGACTGGTTGCTGTGATACCTCACAGGTGCTTTGTGAAAGTATCTGAGTGATCAGGTTGCTGAGGGTTTGCTGCAGAGCACTGTTTTCTGAAAAATAGTAAATAAGTTTTAGGCAAGTTTAAGGAAATTGATTCAGATTGATAACAATGAATATACAAGGTGACTAGGTTGGCAGTTGAGTTGGGGGTATGTTGTCATGCAGCCTATGTTTCCTGGAAGACTGAAAATTAAGTAGAGTTCCTGGCAGTATATTGAGATAACCAATAATGAGAATTTCCGTTATTTAAAGCTGATATGTGATGTGGTAAGTCTTTGCTAGAAGCTGTGAGCACAAGGGATGAATAAGAAAGCAAATTTTATGCTGAAAAAGGTACAAAAACGATTGTAAAATGAGCGAAAATTGAGGTCCCTGCAATGTGTATTGCAGCAATTTGCGTAGTTGAAAATGACAGGTAGATAAACTGCAAGTATTTGCACTGAAATCGCTTGGAAATTGCACAAATATGGTTAAAACTTTGAGATAGGCACTTTACCGACAATCACACAAAAATTCAGCAATATGTCCAGAACTTGTTAAAAAGACGAAAATACCCACTGCTAATTTCACTTTGTGTCTTGTCTTGTCTCATCTTTGAGTGATCAGTTCCAGTCTGGTTAACTCTTGTTTGAATATTTCTTGTCTTGTCCTATGTTTGTGTGTTCAGTTCTTGTCTGGTTATCTCTTGTCGGATTATTTCTTGTCTTGTCTCATCTTTGAGTGATCAGTTCCAGTCTGGTTATCTCTTGTTTGAATATTTCTTGTCTTGTCCTATGTTTGCGTGATCAGTTCTTGTCTGGTTATCTCTTGTCTGATTATTTCTTGTCTTGTCTCATCTTTGAGTGATCAGTTCCAGTCTGGTTATCTCTTGTCTGATCATTTCTTGTCTTGTCTCATCTTTGAGTGATCAGTTCCAGTCTGGTTTTCTCTTGTCTGATTAGTTCTTGTCTTGTCTCATCTTTGTGTGATCAGTTCTTGTCTGGTTATCTCTTGTCTGATTATTTCTTGTCTTGTCTCATCTTTGCTTGATCAGTTCTTGTCTGGTTATCTCTTGTCTGATTATTTCTTGTCTTGTCTCATCTTTGAGTGATCAGTTCTTGTCTGGTTATCTCCTATCTGAATATTTCTTGTCTTGTCTTATCTTTGAGCGATTAGTTCTTGTCTGGTTTTCTCTTGTCTGATTACTTCTTGTCTTGTCTCATCTTTGTGTGATCAGTTCTTTTCTGGTTGTCTCTTGTCAGAATATTTCATGTCTTACCTTATCTTTGTGTGATCAGTTCTTGCTTGGTTGTCTCTTGCTTGATTATATCTTGCCTTGCCTTATCTTTGTGTGATCAGTTCTTGTCTAGTTATCTCTTGTCTGATTGTTTCTTGTCTTGTTTCATCTTTGCGTGATCAGTTCTTGTCTGGTTATCCTTGTCTGATTATTTCTTGTCTTGTCTCATCTTTGCACGATCAGTTCTTATCTGGTTTTCTCTTGTCTGACCATTTCTTTATTTATTGTCTTGTCATATTGTGTATTGTCAATGCTTTTGTTTTGGGAAGAGATATCTGAGTTGCGAAAAGTTTTTTTAGTGTTGACCTCTTAGCACTCCGCGAAAAGTAAATTCTCAGAGTGCCTCACAGCGATTTCTCAAATTTTTCAGCCCAATCACTCAGAGCCATGGACATTGAATTGGAAACCGGAAGTTGACCTTTGAGGCAAGAAGAAATCCTGATGGCCATTTGATGGACAATGACCTTTTGGGTGGCATCCTGTTGGAACTTGAAAGACTCAACTGATGTCATGTGAATGGTTATTACAGCTGTTTGCAGCCCCTATTGCAGGAGGGATTTTCGGGAACCTTCTGACCATATAGGAGGTCGCGTTATTTCATCTATCACTTTGAAACAGTATACAGTCTCAACTAATTTTATCTTGCTTCCATCAACCTTTGGTAAACTTTTGTGACAATAAATTTTTATTTTCTAAACTAAAATTTACCTTTTTCCCGCGAATTTTTAATGTTCTGCTGCAGTGACAACAGCAGCAACAGCAACAGCCTAGTACCAGCCAGGGGGATAGTTTGAAAATTCATTAAAAAGCTTAAAACTATAAAAAAAACTATAAAAGAGGAAGGAAGCAAGGAAGGAAAAAATTAAGGAAGGAAGGAAGGAAGGAAGGAAGGGACACATACATTATGTAGACAAATATAGATTGTCAGATAGATAGATAAATAGATGAACAGATAGGCAGATAGGTAGATAGTCTATCTACAAGCAGCTGTTAAAGTGCTTGCACATCATTTTTATAACACTGTCTGTGACATCTTGGAAAATAGCTGAAGAGGAGCATTGTGCTCGACAGACGGCGCTTGGGGAAGCATTGTGCTTGACAGACGGCGCCCGTCGTCAGTAGGGGACAATGGAAGAGGAGTGAAGAGGAGATGTTTCTGAATTAAACACCAGGGTGAGCTTCCATCAGAGATGGAGATACATGCCCTGTCTACTGGCTCCATCTGGGGCTGTTCCGAGTTCATGGAGTGGGTCATTCAATGGAATCAACGCAGACTTATCTCTATCAAGTTCTTCTTCTATTTCCAATGTGAGGCCCATCACAGGGATGAGAAGTTTGGCAGATCTGTGCTGCGGGAAACTATTTCTTGATAGCACCACCGGAAATGTGTACATTCTGAAAGGACTAACAATGTAAACTAAGTTGAGAGTTATAAGGCAAGCAATAGGTTACAATCTGTTAGATATTAATATTTCGTTGGGACCCAATTGTTTCTCTCAGAAAAACCTCCTGAGTCCTTATTTAAGGTGACTCAAGCATGGTGGTTCGATCATACAGATTTTTCTAAAATTTTGCACAGGTACTCTATGGGACCTATACATTTCAAAAATGAAAAATAAAAAAATTTCACCGACTCGTTTGGTTGCCATGGCAATGGCAAGTTTTGCCTGATGACTGCTTAAAAGTCATAAATTAAGTTTTTGGTTATGTACCACAGAATAAAGCATTACATGCATTTGTCACACAAAAACATCAGAAACGTCTTCCTAAGGATTTACACCAATACATTTGCCATAAATTTGAAGAAAAAGGTTAAAATACTTTTTTTCTGTAAGAGCTCAAAGGGACCCAACACACTAATTAATTGAAGATTTTGCATGCATCAATTTTGGCAGTAATCAAATTTTAGGAAAACGATCATACAGTTTTTTTTAAAATTTGCATATATCATAAACAAGTTATTGTCAAACAAATGGCAAAAAATTAAAAAATTTCATCGAGTCATTTTTTTTACTGCAGTACCATGATTGTGCCAATGTCAATTTGAATAAATTAAGACAATTTTTGAAACAGTTGACTGAAATTAACTCAGAACATTTTTTAGGTAAAGCTGAGAAGCTGAAACTTTAAACTAGCATAGAATAGATAATTATGCTTCTAGCTGCAATAGATCTCATTTAAATAGCAAATTACTACCTGCCATGCTGTTAAAAAAAAGAGAACAGAAAATGGTAACGTCACAACTGTTTCAGGGCCTGCAGCAGTTGTGACGCTATGTTGCTAGGCAACCAGGCTGCTCAGAAGTATGTGCAGTGTACCACGCTTGAGTCACCTTAAACATAAACGGACCATCAAATGAAAAACTTTTTCATGACAGAATCTCCCAATGATTGTGATGATATTTTGCATTGCTTCCTTATTACCCTCTAGACCAGAGGTTCCTTATAGTTCTATGAGAAGAATTGTGGGCGATGGGAGTTGAAAACAGACTATTGACCTCTCACTAGAAAGGCAGTTTTTCAATCAAGTTTAACCAGCCAATCAGTCAGCGTCAGAGACATTTAATTGTAAACCGGAAGTTGACCTTTAAGGAGCAAAGAGATCAACCTCAGCGCCACCTTTTGACCTTTTGGATAACTTCTTATGAGAGGACACAATTGATGTCATGCGACTGTCTATTGCACATTGCCTATGGTGCCCCCTACTGCAGAAAACTGACCAATGGGTTTGATGAGTCGGGGAGGTGGTTTACAATGAATATAATGATGGGCATGTTTCGACCGCCTACATTATGCATGTTCATTGGGACTTTCTTCCTTAATGATATGGGTGAATCTATTAGAAGAAGCTTTTGCCAAAGGGTGGGGGGGGGGAGGTAGAGAGCCAATTTAAGGGTGGGGATAAGAGAAATGGAGAAATGAGCTGGAAATTGGAAATTGTTCCAGGGGCGGGTGGGCGATATTAGTGCAACTGTTGCAACATGGGGGGTAAATGGAGGGAAGGTGGAACACAGACAGGGAGGGGTCGTATAGAAGGCTCATCGAAGAGCTCATAAAGGGTTCATAAGAGGGTCTCACAGAGGGCAGAGAGGGTCTCATAGAGGTCTCTCAGAGGGTGAAAGGGTAAGGGATACCCCGCGTGCCCAGCTGGCGACACATGCACTCTAAGATCTCCGTTCTTCTCAAGTCTCCTGTGTTGAAGGTGAACGACGGGACAATCAGAGAAGAAAAGAACAAAGAAACAATCGCAAAAATGAAAGAGAGGCCAAAAGAGTCACCCCTGAGGAGTCAAAAGGTCTTCATTCGCCTTGGAATGCTGGGGGTAGCTTGAATTTGCCTCCCATGACTCCTGCTGCCCTCTTGTGCTAACGAGCTGCACTAATCTGCCAAGAAATTCAACATAGGGCTCTCTCAATCAGACTCCATGTTTCATCTACCACGGAGGTCTTGGCTGACAACATTAGCCGACATTCTTGTCAAAATGAATCCTGTCAGGTCATTTAGAGAAACACGTCACACCAACAGAACACAGTTGAGCAGTTCCAATACATCAGGAATCGTTTTCTCATCCTGTGCCCCTGCAGAGAAGTACAGACCCAGACATGTTTAAGCAACTCAAAGAATGTTTCCTAAATGACTAAACCCAAAACATGATCCCTGAATGATCCCTGAACACCCAAAACCTTAATGGGTTACAAAATTGTTTGGCTGCATCGACTTGCAACATGCTGGCTTCAATTTGCTGGGAGACTAAGTGGGTGATCCAGCCCCTCAAGAACCCTGAGCTCTTTGGAAATAAGTCTGAGGATCCAAAATTCTAGTTGCATAATGTAACAGTTGGAAGTAAGATTGAACTTGTTTCCCATTTCCTCATTTACGTGGCTCTTGACCTCAGTATTTTCAATAATTTTAATCATGAGTCACAAGAAACAACTCCTAACCAGTTTTAAAGTTTCCATGGTCTGTTCAAAAATTTCAATTTGTCCAATAAGAGAGAAAGCGAAAAGCAATAGATACAGCCTTCTGAACAATTGAAAACCAAAATACACATAATGTCACGTAGTTTTGTTTTAAATAGTTTTCCTTTTTTTCCCCATTAATCAAAAGTAGATTTCTGAAGAGCAGATATTGGAAAAATGAGCAACTTGATCACAAGCAGTAAAATACAGACCAATTAGAATTAACCCAAGTCAGGGCTAATTAAAATCTTTGAATATACCTCCTATTCTCCATGGCCCTGATTCCTGAATGGTATAAGTTACCTGGTTTGGGGCATCTGTCCACTTCATAAATCTGTATCTGTCAGCATGTCCCTGGGGCCCTCTGCCTCATATATATTGCTCAGGTATATTGGCCGTTTCCTTTCAATCAGACTTTTCATAGTCAATTAGTCGGGAGTAGGGCAGTCATTAAACTGGCAGACAACAAGTGCCAATGATTTGAGTGGTCAAATCAAAGATGACCGATGGGCCAGTTGCTGCAGGGGAAGGGTGGAAGAAACTGGGAGGAGGTATACCCTCAGGTAGGGGGCGCTCATTAGGGAAGATGAGAGGGGAGGGTGTCTTCAGACCAGAAATAACAGAATAACTGATCTGAGGGATGAAGAGCTTCAGAAGAGGGGAGGGGGAGGGTTTCATTTCAATAAGAGAGAAGGGGTAAGAAGAGGGGGGGTGGGTTGCAAGGATCCACAGTAATTGAGGCCAATACCTGGTGATCATGTGTTGATCATGTGATCTTGGATCCCACAAAGTGAGTGATGACTCCTGTTAATGTTCTCTGATCCCACAGAGAAGCGAATGGCCAGGATGATGGCAAATAACTCTGAGGGCAAAGAGAGGATCCTTGCTTGCACCTTGATCCAGTTGAGAACCGGTTGAGAGAGGCTCATGCCTCACCTGATCCAACTAAATCTACTATCTGCTAGTACCCGGAGGTCTAATGATGTGATTATAAGCTGAATATGACCTTATCAACCAATTAAGTCAACTATGGAAGGTCAATTAATTCGGTAATCCTTGCTGGGACTTCTAAGGGCCTCGCAGCGTCTTGCGCTGCGTTTTACGGCCGTTTTACGTAGCGACATGACGTTGCAATGTTGCGCTATAACGTCGTAATAACATCCTAATAACATTAAGATAAGAGAGACCAGAAAATGTTAGAGTATCATATGATGCTGCATATCTAGCAATTTCTTTGGATGTGCCTCCCCCTGGGTCAATTCGCCTCTGATCAAATCGGAATGTTGATTCCTATAGTTGATGCTTTGGATCTCATATCTCCTATCTTTTCTTATCTGAATGTTTCTTGATTGAGCTACTCCCCAAGAAGATCTGTGGGACAACCCCTCTCAAGTCTGAATCTGCCTCTCTACTCCCTGAAGTCTTGAAGGCTGAGTCTTATTTACAACAATAAATGCAACAAATTCTAAGCACTTGGGTATTGAGGAAGCATGACAGCAAAATATTATAATTCAGTCTTTTAGAAAAACAGTAAATGTTAAATTGAAGTTATATTTACCAAACAAATTAATTTCTTAAGATATTTTCACAAATTTTCATTAGGCCTAACGAATGTTCAAATCGCCTGATTTTAAAGGATGAGGGGCAGAAGGAGAGTCTGTACTAGTGCCAATCATTTTCAAGCAGTGGCGTAGCTACAGGGGGGGCAGGGGGGGCGGTCGCCCCCCTGGCTCCATCCTGACCAAGAAAGAAGTGATTACATTGTCATCAAACGTTGCATTTTGCCGATGGCGTGCCTCTGCCGCGACAGCGATAATAGCTCCCCCGACAAAAATGTTCCATTTCCATCGCTGACTTGAATATTTTGCCCCCCCTGGAAAATTTCCTAGCTACGCCACTGTTTTCAAGCCACACAATTTCAAATATATATATATACATTTATCCAGTTTTGGTTTTAAGAAGACATTGTGGGTCTGGATTTAGACTGAGAAATCACCACAGACATGGGGGCAGATTGGAGATCCACCATGGAACTGTATGTATCTCCCATCTGATCAATCAACCCTATCTATCTATCTTAGACTTTGAAAGATTTATATTGTGAAAAATTGCATGGCCAAACGTTTGTTTTAAAAGCTGATCACTTTTTCTAAAATTTTGTTTCTTGTCAGAAATTGAACTGGCCTTTTGTGGAGGAAAACTCATAAATTTACACACGAATAATGCAATGGTCATCCCAGCACCTCCTTGGTACCATATCTACTGTCAGGGAATGTCAAAGCGGATTTTAGGAAGGGGGGGGGGGGTTAAACCTCAGCTCAATTTCTGTAAATTTGAACATTCTGTTATGGATGTTGACACTTGGCTATGCTTGCGAAATTGATTGTAACCACTTGGTTAAACTTGCTTGAGTTGTGATTGGCTGATCAAAGATAGAGGCAGCTAAAAGACCTCTTGCATTACACTGGTGATTACAGCCCATAATAGAATGTTGGTTGACCTCTTGACCTTCGCTGGGGGTCAGCTGGGGGTCACGTGACCGGTCAATGGCGGCCATCTTGATCATAGGGAGCAGCCATCTTGAAATGAGCATGTGTGAGTGTCTTGCTGGGCAGCAGATGGGCAAATTGATGAATGTAAGAAGCTAAAGGCAGATGATGTTAGAGGCAATGAGGACCTGGTCATCCTTGGAGAACCCCCACTGACCAAGGGCCATCTTGACCCCTTCAGGGCAATGGAGCGGGGAGGACCTCGTTGCTCATCTGGCCACCAGGGGGCCAAAGAAATAAAGATGACTGAAGGGCTGTCATGAAGATTTCAACAAACTGCTAATATGTCAGGTTGTAGCAGAAAGGGAATATATAATAAGGCATATATTTATTTACACACTTCACAGAATGGTGAAGGGTAAGAAGGAATTAAAACATTGTAACAAAAATGTTAGGGGAATTCGAGGAGTTCTGATAGCGGGGAGGGAATTCGTTAAAATCTCTAAGAATTGTGCACTTGGTGACAAGTTTTTGCAATTTGGCATGGATGTTTATATGACCAAAGGGGTTTCAAAAACCACCGCACACAAAGTGAGACCGCCCCCTGGTGGCTGGTATGCACAAAATCCAATATGGCCGCCACAAAACACAAAAACCAGCATATCTCGGTCACTATTTGTGCTATATTGATGTGTAATACATCATTTTCCACTATTTTCTTCATGGAAAATGTGTTCTTGCTGTTATTTTGTAGCTCAAATATGAATATCAATGCCAAAATCAATGTTCATTGCAGCAGCAAGATGTAAAAAAGACGTCACTTGGTATTTTGTGACATTTATTGTCCCTTTTTGGATTTTCACTTGTGCCTGACTTGAATGAATGTGAATTAACTGTACAATGTCATGACTAATTATTGCCATGGAAAGTTATGGGGATGAATCAGTGCTATAATTGTGTTATTCATGTAAGAAACGATACTCTTCTGTCTGGTGGGCAAGGGGCACAAACGCTGTTTGTATGCATGTTTAATGCATATTTAATAACCTATTATGTACATCAGAGGCTTAATAATTGCTGATGTGTCCTTATTCAATAAACATGTTGCCATGTGACTGATATGCACCAAGTCATTCATAACTCTCAGCTCTCTTTACTCTGCTTGATGTTTTATAACAGAGATCTTGAAACGTTTTCAGGGTGATCTTTAAAAGGGCGAAACAATGATATCAAATGTGATATTATTACTCATTAGAACTTCTGATCAATCACATCAATGATAATTGAGAATTGTTAATTCAAATAAATATCAGTGTTCTGTGTGAATCCTATGTATTATAGCGCACACAGACTTCGCTAGAAAACTGGAAGTTGAAGAACCATCTCTTCTCCGAATCACTGATATGAAGATGACACAATCAAACTTCAGCAAAAAATGTCTGTTGTATCTTATGTTATGAGTATGTGGGTTGATATGGTGAAGTGAGGCAGTATGCACTGCAAACCCTTGTGGAAACATTCCTACATAATAAAGATTTTCACTAGAGTCCTTGCTCTTAAGCTCTCTTAACCAAGCAGTGTTCCTGGTGGTGGCTGTCACATGTTCTGGCTTGTTTTCTCATAATCAGTCAGAAAGCTTTATCCATATTGCAGTGCAGAAGCAATCTCAGGTCACAGTGAAGAATTCCATTAGTTTATAAAGCTAGGCGGGTTATAGTCATAGAGTTAAGCAGCTCATGGTGTGTAAAGAGGAAGAAATAAAGAGACGTTGCAGTACAACATTAAAGAGACAAAAGTCAAGAGTTTTGAAAATGGGCTGCCCTAATGACATTGAGATTGGTATCTCAAGACCACAGACCTTGGTGAGCTGTTGGTTTGCTCTGGCTTCAAGTACATGATTGTTTCATATGAAAGTTTGGTGTGTATACTTTGTCCTTTATGTGGTTTCTTGAAGAAGCTACACAAAGATGACAGAGAGCAATATACACTCACTCGCCAACCAATCTCTTACTGGTCTTTGATGTGATATCACTTTCTCATCAACAACCAGTGGTAAACAATCAATCAGCTGGTCTCTTCTAGAATCTTGCAGTGGTCTCTCTCCGTGATTTATGTTTGGAGACACAAACAATGCAATTTGGATGCCTCTCCTTCTGTGTGAAACATCCCAAATTCTAAACATCTACCCCTCCTTCTATAAAAGATGTGATTATTGTTTAGCACTGTGAAAGGAAGTTCTCTCTGAGACTCTCATTGCCATTGTCTAAAGCGATGAGCATTGTGTCAAGTTTTAGAGAGAGGATGGAGAGCCAAACGATCTCCATGGGCAACAGAAAAAGAAGACAATGATTCAAAGTCTGAAGTCCTTAAAGCATTTGAAGAGTTTGGACAAGTTGCTGATAAATGATTTCTTCAGGCATGCAAGACTCCATCTCAATCAATGCAAGGTAAATGTAGCTCGGCCTTAATCTGCAGAACACCAAATAGCACAGCCTGAGCAGATGCGTTGTTATTCAGTTGGACACCTACAAAAACCAACGTCCCAGGTCCCAGACATTAGCAAGGGATAAGTTCAGAAAGTCAAAGTCTTGCCAGATGTTCCTCAGTTCAAAAGAACTTTTAAAAATCAGTGTTAATCATGGTTGAAGTTCTTGAAAGATGGCCACAAGACATAAGGAAGGCTTCATGCAGTCTATGGGCAAAGAGCAACACAGATTTGCACCTGTTATCAAAAACATAGGTCAAGTTTGTTCAGTTCTGAGCACCCAGACTTAGTGTCTTACATTTGTATCACCCTATTAGCAGGAAGAGGCTGACACTCCTGATATTGCACTTAAATCATATTACTCAGCAAGGCAATTTTCTAAGCCTTCTTCAGCACTTTACTAGTACTTCTAATCATTTTCTTCAATAATTTTGGCCAGTTTGAACTGTTGATAAAGTTTAGCCATGACCAAACCTTAAGATATTTAAGTCTGAGACCTCAGCAAGTCATAGTGCTCAGATAATGTTTGGACTTCATGGCGTAGTTGGAGAGGTATTCCTTAAGTCAATCTGTCACTTTTGGCATTAATCCATAAATCAGCATGACTCAAATTTGATTCTCATCACATACAATGAAGAGCTCGTACATGCATGATGGAGAACTTTGTACTTATGAACAGCTAAGGGAGACAGAATCTCCCTGAATGATACAGGAAGGCAGGCTTTTATAAGCTTTCACTTTTTGTAACATTCAAAAGTGGCCACTAGGTTGTGCAGTATTCATCTGACAACAGTCACTCAGCAACATTTCACTCCTGTACCGGATTGTATAAACACTTAAGTCTTAACACGGGTTATCCTAAAGTGGTTAACTGCTATAACTTATCTTCTCGCCAGGTTATTGGCAAAAACTTTTGGCATGTTGTAACATGAGTTCAGTTAATTAAAACTCTAACTCATGTTCGGCATTGAGACCATGTCA
Source organism: Platynereis dumerilii (assembly GCA_026936325.1). Classification (NCBI taxonomy): domain Eukaryota; kingdom Metazoa; phylum Annelida; class Polychaeta; order Phyllodocida; family Nereididae; genus Platynereis; species Platynereis dumerilii. The sequence goes on along the minus strand of JAPTHN010000045.1, from coordinate 2,341,059 downwards.
GTAAAATGAGTTAACCACTTTAGGTTAACCCATGTTAAGCGTTGATACAACTTGGTACTAGTGGTTGGGCCGGACATGCTGTCAGATCAGAATAGTGGGTACCACACTGGATTGACCTGTCAGATGTGGTATAAGAAAGTTCTCTGTCACTGCATGATGGTTTTATAATAGTATGTTGGCTGTCTTGCACCTTCCATTGTTAATGCACTGGAGGTAGTCGGAAGTCAGAAAACCACAAAGAATCTCCTGTTTTGGCACATTATCTTGTTATTGACTTCCATCATAACAAAAAGAAGTAGCTGTGCAGCAATTATGATTTTGTGCTAAGCCCTTGATCACTAGTTACCATTTACCTTTACTCCTTCAGCTCTAAGCAACTGAAGGTGTCATGCTAGTGTTGACAGTTCAGACATGGGCATGCGATGAATGTTCACTTCAGATGTGAAACATTCAGTGAGGTACAATAGTTGCCATGTCAATAAGTTCAATAATGGCTTATTTATTTAGGAGAGTCAATGTCTTTTTTTGGGAATTACATCTCAATTAACATTGTTGCACAGTATGAAATGATCTTCTTAATGAGAGTCATAGCAGTGAGTGAGTGAGTTTGTGTTTTACGCCTCATCAGCAGAGTCGTAGCAGTTTGCCTCATTGTAGAGTTCTTAAAAAGATAAGACACTAATTAAACAAGACTGGTTATAGTTTGGACTTTGCTTTCAGCTCTGAGGAAATAATCTCCAAACTTGACTGAAATTCAAATACCTCACAAAAAATATGTTTAAGCCTTGAAGGGCAAAAAACACGAAAAATTTGTCAACAAATCACCTGGAGCTGTACCACAGACCCATTAAATCACAATTTACAACCAAACCAACCCCAGAAACAGATTTGGCATAATCATAAACATTGAAAATAAGGTATTGCACTTGAATTTAGAACAAATAGTGACCAAGATATGGCTTTTTTTGTTTTTCGCGGCGGCCATATTGGATTTTGTGCATACCGGCCACCAGGGGGGACTCCCACTTTGTGTGCGGTGGTTTTTGAAATCCCTTAGCCATATCAAACATTATGCCAAATTGCAAAAACTTGTCACCAAGTGCACAATTCTGACGGATTCCCTCCCCGCTATGAGAAAACAAGAGAGGAGAGTCCTGAGTGGAGAGAAAGTAAGATAAGAGAAGAGACCAGAAGAAGTGAAGAGAGGAGACAAGAAGAGAACAGAATATAAGTGAAGAGAAGTGAAAAGAAGTGTTCAAAGTGAACAAAAGAGAAGTGAAGCTGAGAGAAGTTCGCAAAGAGAAAAGAGGCGAAGAGAGAAAAGAAAGGAAAGGAAGAGAAGAAAAAATAAGCTACAGTGGGACAAGAGATGAGCTGAGAAAAGAAGAGAAGAAGTGAAGTTGAGATATGTGAAGAGACGAGAAAAGAGAAGAAAAGTAAAAAGAAAACCAAAGAGACCATAAGAGAACAGAATCAATGAGAAGTGAAGTGAAGTTAGAGAGCAGTAAAGGAAAGGAGAGACAAGAGAGACAGGGAGTGGAGGGAAGCACATGCAGAGAAGAGAAGCAAAAATTAAAGATGTGAAGAGAATCGAAGAAAAGAGAAAAGATTATATGAGAAGAGAAAGAAGAAAATAGATCTGAAGAAAAGCAAAAAGGAGCGAAGTGATGCCAAGAGATGGAAGTAAAGTAAAGGGAGGAAAAGAAGAGATGTGTCAAGAAAAAAAGAGAAGAGAAGCGAAGAGAAGTGAAGAGAAGCAAACAAAAGAGAGTTGAAAGTTTGAAACAAAAGGGATATAAGCTAACATAAGAGAAGATATTTAAGATAAGACGAAACACAACAAGAGAAGTGAAGCAAAAAGAGGAGAAGAGTCTTAAGAGAAGAGAAGTGGAGAGAAGAGAAGAGAACGGAAAAGAAAGAGCCAGAGAGCGAAGAGAAGCAAAGGGAAGAGAAGAGAAGAGATGAGAGAAGACGAGGAGGGAAGAGACCGAAAGAGCAAAGAAGAGCAGAGAAGGGAAGTATGTTTGATGCTTATTTGATGTATGTGTGAATTTGTGGGCCCCAAAAGATTACCATGTATATTAAACATGCAAGAGATTACCACATTCTTCTAATGAATCTTTTTTATGTTATGTGGTTGTGGTCCTTCTTGCTCAAGACCTGGTTTGACAGGAACTGTTAGCTTGGCTAGTGCTGCCCTCTGGCGAATGACGTAGCCACCTTCCACCCTGGATCTGTTGGTGTGAAAAACTTGCAAGGTTCTTTTTTGTTTGCTTCTTTTTATCTGTTTACTTTTTACGAGTATCGTAGCAAATGGAAACATGGCAGGGACAGGTATATCAGCTAATCCGATTCAGCAACTCTGGTGTGATTTGATTTGAGGAGGAAACGGTATTTAACGATATCATAAACACATGCTCAAATGGAAGGGGGATAATTTACAGAGTAGACATGGCGGCAGGAACTCTCCAGCACAGGAGATCACTGGAGGTGCACAGGTTAATTAGAACAAGTCTGCTTCCTTCCGATTCTAAGAGTGTTTTAAGAACCTTTTTTAACATCTTAAACTATTTTCTATGGCTGGCAAGTCACAGATACCATGGACTCCATGGAGGCTTGGAAAACAAAATGATATCTGTCCTGTCAATAGGTCTATAGATGATTCAAATGATTTACGTCGCTATTCAGACTTAATCGGACGGACTCTGCGGACATGAGAAAAGATGAAGTGAGTGACATGGGATTTCGTAGCAATTTTGAGGCACAGAGTTCAACCTGTTGTGAAGTACGGAAGCGGGACTCGAGCCTGGTTTTAAGCACGAGGCTGCGAGTGCAATACCAGTGAGGCCACAGAGGCACAACTCGGAATTGCTATATATATTTATATATATAGGCCTATCTATCTATCTATCTATCTATCTATCTATCTATCTATCTATCTATCTATCTATCTATCTATCTCTGTGGCCGCAATGGTATTGGACTCGCGCTTCATTGGTATAGCGCTCGCGCTTTAAACCAGAGTGGCTCTCAGGGATCAAGTTCGAATCCCGCTCCTGGCACTGCAAAACAGGGCGAATCTCTGCCTTGAAATGGCAGTGAATCCCTTGTGTCACTCACTCATCATTCCTCATGTCCACAGAGTTCGATTAAGTCTGAATAGGGGCACAAAACAATCAAATCATTATACAAATACGGCATGATATGAGTGCAATATGAAAATTTATTTGCACGAGGAAATTCATATTGAACGAGGGCGCAGCCCGAGTTCAATATGAATTTACGAGTGCAAATAAATTTTCATATTGCACGATAATAAGTGCCGTATTTGTTTTATTACATGACCACTATGCTTCCAATATAATGTTCCATTCCGAAAAAAAAAAAAAAAATTCGGAATTTTTTTTTTTTTTCAGTCAAAAAACAAAAATGAAAAAAAATATATTATTTTTGGAATTTTTTTTTATTTTTATAAAAACTCATATTGCACTCTAACCATGCAATATGAAAAAATCTGAAAAAAAAAAGTAAAAAAAATTTTTTTGGAAAAATCTCATATTGCACCCGAACCATGCAATATGAGTTTTTATGATGTCGTCATGTGACTGATTTAGGCCAATCAGCATCGCTCTAGCATAGTGGTCATGTAATAATTCATTTCATATCTATCTCTCTATGTATCTATCTATATAATAATAGATAAGTTTGATTCCAGGTCCTTGTCTGTGTCCATAGGCGTATGGCGCGCGCGATTTTTGGTGGGGCGAGCGACATTTGCCCGAATTTCAAGATCTAGGTTTAACACCATTTCAAATGAAATTGCCTGGAAATCACTAATTTTCAATAGTATTTATTTAATCATCTGCCCAAATTTTTTAGCCTTTTTGCCCGAATCTTACTGTTTCCCAAATGTTTGGGGGGGCAATCGCCCCCCCTGCCCCCCTCCCATACGCCTATGTATGTGTCCATATAGACAACAAGTGGAATTTTGGCATAGTTATCTCAATATTGTCTTCATATTAAATTTAGAGTTTATAGACACAACTTGGCTAATTTGGAATTATGCTCCATTATGCTGGGGCAAGTGTTTGACACCAGAGGAGTCCACTGACTGATTGTGAGGGAAGGGGGCAGGTGTCATGGCCCAAACAAATAGCTGAGATCATTGTCAGTGAATGAAGATGACTGAGCAGCTCTGAGTGTCCAGCCATGAATAAGTGAAGATGAGAGCCAAAGATCATTGGCCCAAGACCTGTGAGGTGAGATCATTTGGTGGACACTCAGGAGTTCTCCACAGGAAGCGGAAGTCTTAATGGGTCAGGCAGGAAGTAGGTGGCGCTGGAGCACTTGCCTCGTTGCCCTATTATCGTCCATCATCGTTTGGGTAAAAGAGAAACTTAAGACACAAGTTGCGCGCACACACAGTCCGGGGTGGTCCTTGGTGGTCCTGGGTGGATGGGATTGCCAACGGCTAAGACACGACAGGTCCCCGCGGCCCCCACACACATTAATCATTTAGTCAAATTGACATAAGCGGCCGAAATGAGCGCGGGCCACTTATGGCATTGCGGGGGAAATGGCCACAAAATGGCTGCCGTGATTAGAGGGGCTCCTGACCTAATGGAAGGAGTGCGGAGGGACGGTAGGGGGCTGCCTGGGCTTTTGTCTCCCATAAATAAGAGAAAAGAAGGGAATTGTAGGGGCATTGGAGTAATGGAGATTGATTCGCTAATGTTGGGAAGTTGTCAAATGGAAATTTGCGCTCATTCCGAAGTGCCCAATATTCGCCCGGCCGCCTGATAGGCAGGATATGAGGACACGTGACCTGAGTGACAAACTCACTTTCCCCCATTGCTCTTAGCTTGGCCAATCAGAGGAGATCAGAGATGTAGTAGTGGTGGATAACTCATATACAAGAACCATCCATCTAGGTCACTGGCCCTTTCTTTTGCAAATGTAGAAATCATTCATTTTGCATCTCACTCAGGCAACAGATGATTAGGCCCTATATGGCAAGTGGCCCTGATTAGCCTATATCCTCACCTCAGAGAAATATTGGCCCTGTAACTAATAAGTGATCAAGATATGCAATAACAGGTTAACCAAAGCCTATATATTCAAATTATGGATTGCCAATTAGGCCTATAGGACAAGTTAACCTGTGCAAGAACCAAATATTTTCTAACACCACCTCTGAATTGATTATTTGTGCATGTTTAATTTTGTGAAATAGAGAATGAAAAGGTCTTTTGTTCAAAATGTGAAAATTTAGACTATGAATGTTCTTTCCTGTCATATTTACTGGAGAGCTACTTTTATGCTCCTGGCGGGCCATCAACAAGTCAGACATGATTGCTTGTCAGATTTTCTCGAGGCATTTTTTCTATGATTGGTTGGAAGGACAAAAAGAAAGTTGAAGTGTATTATCAATTTTTATTGTGTCAATCAATTAAATAAAACTGTGGGTAAGCGTTCTTTTTGATCAGCAGAAAATTTGTGACAGTTGTGTCGATAGGTGTGAGGAGCTAAAAATCAATGATGCCCGGCCTAAGTGCCGCATTTTGTTGCATATTGAACTCTCATTGAAGCCAATTAACAACACAATTGATAAACATGACCAATAAGCACGCAGAGCCATGCCTCCAGAGATTGCTGACAAATCAAGTGAAATTTCAGAAAATTGCAGCAGAAACAGCTTGGTTGGCATGTTAGAGGGTAGTCAATTTGGTTTTTAGAGGAAAATTTCAGGAAATTGGAAAGTCGATTTTAGTGTCACGCAAAGGAGAGAGCTTGGAGGCCCAGAAATGAGCAGGGAGCTTTAAAACTGCTTTTATCATGGTAACAATGCAGCATTAAGTTGCCATGAGGGGTTGTTTAGGAGCCCGGGCAATCAAACTCATTATAGCATTAGGCAGTATCATATAGGAGAATCACTTGCCAGTCTGGGCTAGCAAACGCTGTGGTCACATAATTCCTAGTAAATTTGTGGCATGTCAAATGATGTTTTTATCGAACGCCTGCCCGGCAGCAATTGGCTAAAACGAGCGATAATTGGGAAATGAGCCATACAAACGCAGTTCACATGGCCACGAGATCTCAATGTGATGCAAATGATTTCAGAAACAGTTATAATTCAGGGCATTTGCATGCACTTTCAGACCAATTTGTCATGGCATGAAGAATTTCATCTATTTGCTAAATTCCTTTAATAGGTAGATCACGTCTAGTTGTGTAGCGGCAATGTATCAAATTAAGCAATCTGAGAAATTTCTTAAGTTTTGGGAGTCTATTGTTAGTGTTACACTTCTGAAACAACCTCTGACTGGAAAATCAGATCCTACCGAACCACAAACACAGAAAACAAAATGCTTTTAATTTTCGAATCCATTTTTTTTTGGGGGGGGGGAAGGGCATGTAAACTTGCGTTTCTGCAGAGTGTGTGTCTACAATGTATATGGAAAATGTTGTACCAACCAATCTGTTGTATTGTCAAATACTAATAACTAATAATCGGGTGGTGGGACAACCAGAAAGCTAAATGCTTTGCGCAACTCATCCTAATAATAGGAGTGCTCCTTAACATAGGAGGAACATACAACAAGAAGAAGAAGAAGGTAGGCCAATGGCTGGGGTTAGAGCAAATTAGTCAAAATGACCAAAACCTTGTGTCTAACATGTGCCACATCTTGATACACAAGGATGACGTACCAAGGCTAATAGTCAGCAATTGTTTTACATGTATCATCAATAAATTTATGCCGCCCTTCATTGCAGCTCAAAATCTCATTGAAGCCAATTAAGTTTTTCAATGACGACACATTCATAAACATGACCAATAAGCACAGGAGCCATGCCTCCAGAGATTGCTGACAAATCAAGTGAAATTTCAGTAAATTGCAGCAGAAAATCAACTTGGTTGGCATGTTAGAGGGTAGTCAATTTGGTTTTGGAAGAAAATTGGAGAGTCAATTTTAGTGTCATGCAATGGAGAGAGCCAAGAGGCCCAGAAATGAGCATGGGGCTTTAAAACTGCTTTTATCGTGGTAACAATACTCACTCTTCTCACCTCTTGCCTCTCACAGACCTGAGAGACCTGCTACTTTTGCCTCTAAACTCTGACAGACCTCAGAGCCTCACTCTTCTCACCTCTTGCCTCTCACAGACCTGAGAAACTTGCTACTTTTGCCTCTACTCTCTGACAGACCTCAGAGCCGCACTCTTCTCACCTCTTGCCTCTCACGGACCTGAGAGACTCACTACTTTCGCCGCTAAACTCTGACAGACCTCAGAGCCTCACTCTTCTCACCTCTTGCCTCTCACAGACCTGAGAGACTTGCTACTTTTGCCCCTACTCTCTGACAGACCTCAGAGCCTCACTCTTCTCACCTCTTGCCTCTCACAGACCTGAGAGACCTGCTACTTTTGCCTCTAAACTCTGACAGACCTCAGAGCCTCACTCTTCTCACCTCTTGCCTCTCACAGACCTGAGAGACTTGCTACTTTTGCCTCTAAACTCTAACAGACCTCAGAGCCTCACTCTTCTCACCTCTTGCCTCTCACAGACCTGAGAGACTTGCTACTTTTGCCTCTAAACTCTGACAGACCTCAGAGCCTCACTCTTCTCACCTCTTGCCTCTCACAGACCTGAGAGACTCGCTACTTTTGCCCCTACTCTCTGACAGACCTCAGAGCCTCACTCTTCTCACCTCTTGCCTCTCACAGACCTGAGAGACTTGTCACTCTTGCCTCTAAGCTCTGACAGACCTCAGAGTCTCACTCTTCTCACCTCTTGCCTCTCACAGACCTGAGAGACTTGCGACTTTTACCTCTAAACTCTGACAGACCTCAGAACATCACTCTTCTCACCTCTTGCCTCTCACAGACCTGAGAAACTCGCTACTTTTGCCTCTACTCTCTGACAGACCTCAGAGCCTCACTCTTCTCACCTCTTGCCTCTCACAGACCTGAGAGACTCACTGTTTTTGCCTCTACTCTCTGACAGACCTCAGCGCCTCACTCTTCTCACCTCTTGCCTCTCACAGACCTGAGAGACTCGCTACTTTTGCCTCAACTTTCTGACAGACCTCAGAGTCTCACTCGTCTCACCTCTTGCCTCTCACAGACCTGAGAGACTTGCTACTTTTGCCGCTGAACTCTGACAGACCTCAGAGCCTCACTCTTCTCATCGCTTGCTTCTCACAGACCTGAGACACTCACAACTACAGCCAGCGTTTCACAAAGACCTGTGAAGCATAATAGCAACCAGTGTTTCACTAAGACCTCTGAAGCATCGTAGTCGCATCATAATGTCAAATAAAGCAAGGTTATACTCTGATGTCCTGCGTTTTGGGTTAAAAGAACCATGTAAGACACTTCCACTGGCAAGGTTTCAGAACCGAAATAACTCTAGTTGCAATAACTCAATCAAACTTGCAAACCGATTTGACATCCTTTCAGAATCTGTTGAACTTGCTAATTCGTCAAACAATCATTCATCAAACAATACTTTAAGAGCCTGCGTGTGGAATGCCCAAAGTCTTAGACAAAAAACCCAGTCGGTAAACGATGTCAGAAATGAATTTAACTTGGATATTTTCCTCTTCACTGAAACATGGCTGAAAGCTGATGATAAAGTTGAAATTGGTGAACTAGAAAGAAATGGTCAATGCTACTTTCTAAGCTCACCCCGAGAAAGCAGACAAGGTGGTGGAGTTGGCTGCATTGTCAAATCTGGTCTGCACGCAATTAAAATGGAAAGTGTGAAGACAAGGACTTTTGAACATATGGAAGTCCAAGTAAAATTGAGTGGAAAAATTCTGACAATTCTTCTTGTGTACCGCCCCGAACCCTCTAACCAAAATAAGTACAGCTTGACTGAGTTCTACAAAGAATTCACAAATTTTATCGCAAGTTATCAGACATGTCACAATGAACTGATCATAACAGGTGACTTCAACTTTCACATGAATAAACAAGACGACAGCAGAGCAACTCAATTTGGGAATATCTTAGAAATGTTCAACCTTGAACAACACGTTACATCTCCAACTCACAAAAGTGGAAATACTCTGGACTTAGTTATAACCCGTAAAAATTCCAATCTCAAAGATTGTGTTGTGGGCGACCTGCTTTCAGATCACCATTGCATCCTTTTCAACATAGAATTGGCCAAAGGCAAGAACCCAAAAAAGAAAATAGCATTTCGAAAAACAAATGACATCAATGTATCTCAATTTAAGAATGATATCCATCTGCATCTTGCTCAGAATGGTCCACAACAACAAATGACTGATGATCTGAGCAGTCTTGTATCCGTGTATAACTCAACCAAAAAGGTCCTGGACAAACATGCACCAATGAAGATCAAACAAGTAACACTTCGGAAACCAACCCCCTTCACAAATGCTGATATCAAGAATCTCAAGACCAGCAAAAGAAAGGCAGAAAGAAAATGGAGACATACTCGACTTCAGGCATACTGGGATATGTTCAAGGAAAAAAGAAATGAGCTAAATGAGAGACTCAGTCAACTAAAAATAGATGAGCTAAAGACAAAGATTGAAAAAACAAAGGGCAACTCAAAGGCTATGTTTAAGATCCTCAATTCTAGTCTTAACAGAAAACAAGATTTACCTCTGCCACATCATGAAAATGAAGCAGATCTAGCAGACGATTTCAACAAATTCTTTGATGAAAAAATCAAGAAAATAAGATCAAAATTAGACACTAACAACACCAGTACTGAAGATGATGTTGAGACTTATTCCGGTCAAAAACTAAGTCAATTCAAAACACTCTCGGAGACTGAGATTAAAAAAATCATCACTGATATGCCTGTGAAGCACTGTAACCTAGACCCGATACCAACATGGCTACTGCTGGAATGCATCGATGAGTTTCTCCCTATCATGACTAAAATTGTCAATATATCACTCAGACAAGGGGAAATGCCTAGTGAACTGAAACATGCTCTTGTAAAACCACTCCTGAAGAAAAATGGCCTTGATCTTATTAAGAAAAATTACAGACCAGTTTCAAACCTATCTGAGTAAAGTCATTGAGGGTGCTGTCATCAAGCAATTCACCAATCACCTCACACTAAACAACTTGGATGATGAAAAACAGTCTGCATACAAGCAAAATTTCAGTACTGAAACTCTATTGACAAAGATTCACAATGATGTCATCTTGAATATGAGCCGCGGTGAAGTTACGATGCTGGTACTATTAGACTTATCTGCAGCATTTGATACAATTGATCATGACATCCTTCTGAAAAGGTTGAGAAACAAATATGGCATTGACAGCTTTGCTTTAAATTGGTTCAAATCATACATCGCTAATAGATCTCAGTCTGTACAAATAAATGACACAGAATCAAACAAACTGCCTTTAAAATATGGTGTCCCACAAGGATCAAAACTTGGCCCGATCTTATTCAATTCCTACATTGCCCCAATAAGCAAAGTAGCTGAACAAAATGAAGTTGATGATCAAAAGTATGCTGACGATGAACAACTTTACCTCTCCTTCAAGCCGAATTTTCTTGATGAGGAAAATGCAACAAAGAAATGGAAAAGTGCATCACAGAAATACGCAATTTTCTTCATGAAAACAAACTCTGTAACAATGGCGAAAAAACGGAGTTACTTCTGATTGGCTCACCATTTCAACTCAATAAACTTAACGTGTCGTCAATCAGTGTTGACAATGTTGAAATCAAGACGACAGACTATGCCAGAAATTTAGGTGTATTCTTCGATAAACACATGTCAATGCATAAGCAAGTAAACAAAATGTGTCAGAATGCTTATTATAACCTTCGAAACATCTCAAAACTCCGTAAGTCACTTAGCAAAGAGTCAATCAAAACAGCTGTCAATGCATTAGTCACTCCTCATTTGGACTATGGCAATGGGTTGCTCTATGGTTCATCCAAACAAGTGATAAATAAACTCCAGGTGGCTCAAAACTCTGCTGTACGTCTAATTGAGGGACTAAAAAGACAAGACAAAGTTAGTCATTTTAGGAAAGAGTTACATTGGCTTCCAATCCTGCAAGGATCCAATTCAAACTTATGACATCCACATGGAAAGTTGTGAGTAATCAAGCACCTCAATATCTCAAAAGTCTTATTCGACTCAAACCTGAAAATAATGTGAACCTCCGCAGCAATGGCAAATTGTTCTTGGAGGTACCTGCCATACGAAATCAAAACAAGTTTGAAGATAGAGCCTTCTCCTATTCATCGCCAACACTTTGGAATGGCCTGCCAGAAAATGTACGCAAATCAAAAACAATGGATAACTTCAAGAAGCGATTGAAAACATATCTTTTCGAAAAATACTACAGAAATATTAGCTAATCTGACCAAGCGCTAATGAGCAGTTTACTGGAATTGGCGCTATATAAGTTCTTAATATTATTATTATTATTATTATTAACAATACAGCACTAAGTTTGCAGTTAGAGCTCTTTAGAAGCCTGACAATCAAACTCATTATGCCACTGAGGGATCCTGGTGCATCAGCCTATTGAACTCCTCAACTGATGGGCTCTATAATTCCTAGTAAATTTGTGGCATGTCAAATGATGTTTTTATCGAACGCCTGCAGCAATTGGCTAAAACGAGCGATAATTGGGAAATGAGCCGGAGAAACGCAGTTCATGCGAAACAAAATCTCCATGAGAATGATGAGATCTGATGAGTCTTTCAGATGAGATGTTATGGTTTGTACGAGAGTAAGTTGGCAGTAACTTGACACTTTTAGAGCTCTTTGCTGGTTGCCAGTCCACTGGAAAAATTAATTTTCTTATTTTCAATTTGCAAACTGGCTTTGCCATGTCATTGACAGCTTTCTGTTGGTCTCCTAATCTTCTTATTTGATGAAGTACCTTTTGTCATTTAATTAGTTTGTTTATTGTTACCTTTACTGCGAGACATGATAGATGCACTGAATCAACCATAACTGACACAAACAAAACATTTTTAAGCCATTGACATCACACGACCAAGTCGAAAGATAATTTTGAAACTGCTTGGACCGCTAATCTGCAAACAGCTATAAAAAACTGCTGTTTGCTGTGTAAGACCTCCATGTTTTCATGGACTTCAGAAAATGGAATTGTCGATCGTAATTGTCATGCTTGGTGATGTATTTGTTAAATCACCCATGTGGAAGTTGCATGGTTTAAAGTGTGATAGACTTCAGCCCCTGTAGCCGAATTATATAGTTTGTCAAAATATGCACATTACACTATAACAGGAGCCAGACAATGAAACCTTAGAAAAAGTGTCCATCATAATCTGAATTTGCCACATTGGTAGATTGTAAGCAACTTAACACTACCATTATATAAATCTACCACTAATACGTAACATCGCTGACCTTCTCAGCTCTTCTCTGATTGGCCAAGCAAGGAGCAATGACTGAAAGTGAGTTTGATCTCCCGCCAAAAGTAATCAGTTTGTGGAAGGCAAGCATGATGCATGGAATAGAAGGCAGAGGGCAACACAGGTAAGTGCTTTGTTCACCTGGTGTTATTGAAGTGAATTAGAAGCCAACTACATTTTGATGACGTCATTAACTCCACCTTGCAGTCATCAGTGGCGAACAACTTGGCTGGCCACAAATTGCCAGGGCTAATCACGAGCCTAATAACTTTCATAATTCATTATTTTTTCATTCGCTGCTTTATTTCAACTTATTACAAGGTTAACCAAACACCTCATTCAAGCACCACCCACAGAAAATTACTTTTTCTCAGCCCAGTGCCCATGAAATTATCTAATGTTTTCATGAAACATATGGTAAATGTTGGAGAATGTTGCACTATGGTCTTATCTATTAAGTTTGCTTTGGATCTGAAGAAAACACTGAGGTTCCCCCTCTCCAAGGCATGTGAGAAATTGGTAGCTATCGCAAATTCACTAAGCCCAAGTTACAAGATAATGTTCTGGAGTGGCATACAGGTTAATGTGGACTTAATGATTGTGCTAACAATCTACCAATGTGGCAAATTCAGATTATGATTGAGAATTCTTCTGAGGCTTCCAACGCAGGCTACTGCTACATGTATACAGTGTAGTTTGTTCTAGTAGTGTTTTGTGCATGTGACTATTGTGACAAACAATCACCCTACCATGCGGGCTGCTGAAGTCTATCACATTGACATGTAACTTGCACATATTAATTGTATGGATAATTAAACATTTATCACAATCAAACAATTAAAATGATAATTCAATAATATTAAGCAAAGTCCATCACATGACAACAAAAACATTTTCTTATGTAACATATATCAGTCTTCAACCACGAAGTTGCGCTGACACAATATCAGATTCAGATTCAGTCATAGCAGTTTTTCAAAACCATCCACTCTCGGACAATAACATCTCATCTGAAAGAATAGTTGGATCTCATCATTCTCTCCAGCTCATTTCCCAATTTTCGCTCGTTTTAATTGAGGAGTTAGCAGCTGGGTGGCCAAGTGGCATAGGTTCCCGCCTGCTCCGCTGAAGGTCTTTGCCTGCATGGGTTCGAACCCCGGGTGGGGAACCCAACATTTTCAGTGTACCTTCATGAGCAAAATCCCAGTTGGATGTCGTTCGGATGAGACGTTAAATTGGAGTCCCTTGTATCAGTGTCTATGCTGGGCAAGTAAAAGATCCCTCACATGGGGTAAATGTGTAACATGTTGAGGACTCCAGCTCTCTCTCCTATCTCATCAATCAACTCTCGTGAGCGCCCAGAACTGGGCTTAGAGGGCTGCACTTACCATGAGATCCCCCGTGGCCTAACTGGTAAGTGAGCTTGTCAACTGGCTTTGAGGGCGTGGGTTCAAATCTCACCCCGGGAACTCACTTTAGTCCGAGCCCATGGGACATTAAATGGAGGCGGGTTGTATCCAGTGTTCTATGCTGGAGCAACTGAAAGACCCTGGGCATCCCTGAATTAATAGGGTATGTGCCAGACTCACAGTCTTCTCATCTCATCATCATACGGCGATCGCCTGCCTCGATATAGCCCACTAAGGTGCTGCAGAGGCGTAAAACACAAACAAACAAACAAACAAACTGCGCTTACCATATCTATCTATCTATCTATCTATCTATCTATCTATCTATCTTAGCCGGTACTGGTCAGGATTCCCAAATTTCATAACGAGTTTGCTTGTCAGTGGCTCTAACTGCAAACTTAAAGCTGTACTGTTACTATAATTAAAGCAGTTTTAAAACTCCCTGTTCATTTCTGGGTCTCTCCGGGCTCTCTCCTTTGCATGTATACCACTAAAATCGACTTTCCTCATTGTGGCATTCAGCGATCCATAGGCGTACGGCACGCGCGATTTTGGGGGGGGGCGAGCCGCGAGCGACATTTGCCCGAATTTCAGGATCTAGTTTTAGTACCATTTCAAATGAAATTGGCTAAAAAGCATTAATTTTCAATCGTGTTTATTCAAGCATCTGCCCAAATTTTTCAGCCTTTTTGCCCGAATCTTACTGTTTCCCTGACTTTTGGGGGGGGCAACCGCCCCCCCCTGCCCCCCCTCCGATACGCCTATGCCGCGATCCTTGTCTATGGAATCTGTTGTACTGTAATGACTGTTAAGTGGCTGGAGATAGAACTAATTATTCAAAAAGGTGCATTACTGTGTGTCTATACCCTATCAGCATGCCTCGGCGGTCCAACGTCAGCCCGAAACTGGTCCGATGCTGCTGACATCGGACTGACGCTGGGCCGACGTTGGACCGCCGGCTAGCAATTGTTTAGCATGCATGCATCATCAATACATGTCACGCTTTATTGCCGCCCATAGTCTCATTTAAGCCAATTAAGTCATTTAATGAAAACACAATTGATAAACATGACCAATAAGCATGCCAATCCAATCCTCCAGAGATTGCTGGCAAATCAAGTGAAATTTCAGTAAATTTCTGCAGAAAAAAACGTGCGTGGCATGTTAGAGGGTGCTCAATTCAGTTTTGGAGGAAAAATGGAGAGTCAATTTTAGAGTCATGCAATAGAGAGAGGTCAGAGGCCCAGAAATGAGCATGGAGTTTTAAAACTGCTTTAATCATGGTAACAATACAGCTTCAAGTTTGCAGTTAAAGCTCATTTGGAAGCCTGCAATCAAACTCATTGTGACATTTGGCAATACTGGTACATCAGCCCAGCAAACTCCTCAATTAATTGGCCCAATAATTCCTAGTAAATTTGTGGCATGTCAAAGGATGTTTTATAGAACGCCTGCAGCAATTCGCTCAGACGAGCGATAATTGGGAAACGAGCCAGAGAAATTCAGTTCATATGAAACGAAATCTCTATGAGAATGATGAGATCCGATGAGTCTTCAAATGACATTTTGTGTTTTGTCGGAGAGTAGACACTTTGAAAACACTGCTGTTTGCTGCCTGTAGGCCTATACACCTCAATGTTTTCATTGTCATATAAAATACTTCAACAACTTGAATTATCAATTGTAACTGTTTGATTGTGATAAATTTGTTTAATTGTTCGTGTGCAAGCTGCATGTTTGAAAATGTGATAAACTTCAGCCCGCATAGCAGACTGATATAGTTTGTCACAATATGCATGAAACACAGGAGCCAGATGCTGGACGCCTAAGAAAAATTCTCAACATATTGGTATATATTGTTATATTAGCACAATCATTAAGTCCACATTAACCTGTATGCCACTCCAGAACATTATCTTGTAACTTGGGCTTAGTGAATTCACGATAGCTACCAATTTCTCACATGCCTGGGAGAGGGAGACTGGGAGGGCCTTGTGTAAGAATAAGTGTTTTCTTCAGATCCGAAACAAACTTAATAGATAAGACCATAGTCCAACATTTACCACATGTTTCATGAAAACATTAGATAATTTCATGGGCACTGGGCTGAGAAAAAGTAATTTTCTGTGGGTGGTGCTTGACTGAGGTGTTTGGTTAACCTTGTAATAAAGCAGAGGATAAAAAACAAATGAATTATGCAAGTGATTAGGCTTGTGATTAGCCCTGGCAATTTGTGGCCAGCCCAAGTTGTTTGCCACTGATGACTGCAAGGTGGCGTTAATGACGTCATCAAAATGTAGTTAGCTTCTAATTCACTTCAATAACACCAGGTGAACAAAGCACTGACCTGTGCTGCCCTCTGCCTTCTATTCTATGCATCATGCTTGCCTTCCACAAACTGATTACTTTTGGCGGGAGATCAAAGAACCCACTTTATGACCAGGTGCACCATTTAGCAGCTCACGTTGTGTGATGCTTAATAACTAGTAAGATTGGCCTGAAACAAGTAAAAAAAACAGGATTGTTCTAGGGTTCAGGGATGGATCCAGAAAATTTAGAAAATGGGCAGAGGGGATCTATCGGATGGTCACATCGTGAAACGCATTGTCCTCACATTGCCCTCAACAAAAACGCGATTTGTGCAACTTGGTGCTGATATATTAAATTAGAAATATTAAAATTGTTAGCTTGGAGGGGGGTGGATGCATCCCCTCATACCCCCTGGATCCCTGTTTGGGTTATTTGTCTAACTTTTCAAAAAACTTTGAGAAAAGGCCAAAATTTGGCCGGGAAGGATTTTTTGACATGGTATTAAATTTGGATCATGAAATTTGGGCAATTGTCTTTCACCCCTCAAAATATTCCTACCGCCGTATGGCTATGAGCCCAGTTTCACTGAAGGATGGAATAAATGTAACCTTTGTAGAATTTGAGAAACTTGCTCAATTCCAGAATAGTATGGATCTATAGAATAGAAGTGAAAATGTTCTTAGGTTGGAACTGGAAAGTTTCTCTGATTGACTCATTCAAAATTCAGGTGCATTCCAATCAAGAATCTGATTTGGCAGTTAATTCTTTTTACCTGCATAATTTCTCAGGCCATATCAACATTAGCACCCTGAATGCCAGCCATCGCTAGGGGGAGTGACAATCGCTGTTCGGTGTGTTGCTAAACTGCAATTTTCACGAGTCAGTGGCTGCTTTAAATGCCTGCAAAGTCGCTGGGTGTTGGGCCCTGAGGGTGTTTTAGCAAAATGCAAACTGCAGAAAACATTTAATTATAGAGCCAAAGGATAGATTGGTCAATTATATGAGTCTAATTTCTCAAATGAGTCAGCCAATTGCTAAGTTAGGCGTGCACAGGTTGTGAGCAAGAAATTTAAAGAAATATACACGGACTAATAGACAAATGAGGGTAGTAGAATTATACACAATTATTTTGTAGTCAATGTGCTATGCCCGTTGGCTGTTGTTACCCTCTGTATATATGTATATATGTATATGAGTTAAATTCAGTTAAGTGATGTTATTACCCATGTTCTGCTAAATTTCATATATTTATTTGGCATTTGTGGGTAACTCTCCTGGGTGGTCTAAGTGAATTCATTTATTGAGTGAGTTTGCTGAGCAATGCATCCCAAAATTAAAACTAATGCTTTATAGCCTTTCTTGAATTCCTGCAGCTGTTTCACAAACTCGAATTTATTGCAACAGGTTTGCAGGTAATGAGCTCCATGCCTATTAATAATTGAGGAAATCAAAAACCAATGCTGGAAATATTTTATGTTGTAATTAATATTTCAGATAAATGATAAGTAATTTATAGTTTGTACTTAGTACAATCTATTTTGAGTATTTAAAACCACTATATCAGGCTTATATACTTGAAAGTTTCTTTATAAAAGGATTAAAGATACTGAAAATGATTTATATAGTAAAAGAGTAATTACGAATTCTAAATTGGTCACTTTTAGATGGGTGGAAAGTTAATTCAAGTCACAAAATAGTGAATAAAAGTTGACAAAAAGGCATTTGATGGTCATTGAGCAAGGAATGGGCCACTCAAAGTGTGAAAGGAGTTTATAGTGAAGTGGTATAATCTGAGTGGATCTTTCTCTATTCACACCTTTTTCTGCTTGTCTGTCTATCTATCCTATCTGTCTGTGTGTGTCTGTCCCAGAGGTGACACCATGAAATCCAAACTGTCCTCAGAAATTAGGCAATTAACTGGATCAGCCGAGAAAGCCCAGGAGCAATTGAAGGCAAGGCTGCCAGGCGAGTCCACTTGAGTCTATACTACAGAGCCAGCAGCCCCCTGATAAGTCAGGCCGACGGGGGCTTTGTTCGGGCCCTTTGTCCGGCAGCAACTGGGCGCGACGCCCCTTGCCCCCGGGGAGTTACAAGGGGACAAGCCCTTTACAAATTTCCCCCGGCCGCTTTCAAGGAATGCTTAAGGTGTCAGAGGCTGTAAAGAAGTGAAAACAGCCGTGCAAGGGCCGAATAGTAGGCAGAAAGAGACAAGGGAGACCAATGAGCCAGGATAGGAGAGGGGGGGGGTGAGTTGGAGCACAGCATCCACATGTAGGCCTATATATGGGCAAGGCTTCGGTGTCATGACATTTTTGGTTACATCATCAGACATCATGTTTTTGCTGATTTTAAGGGGTTTCTGATGTAACAACTTCCAAAGTGTCAACTAACATGTAATGTCTTGCCTCCATTTTATAATTTCATTGTGTTTTTAAGTGCATAGTATGTATGCGTACTGGGAAAATTGCAGTGAAAGTGTTCAGGTAGGTGGACATTCGTGGTGTCCTACTGCTACTTTTGGGCATTATTATTTTTATGCCAGCTGTAAAATAGGTCCTATAATGCAGTTCTGGCAGGTTTTAGTTACTGAACAATCATGAGATGATAATGAATGACTTTCCACAGCCCATTGGTGGTGATGTTGGTAATCAGAACGAAATGAATTTTTACCCACTTTTCGTGTCTTTTCCGTTACATCATCAGTCACTGTCAATTGCTCCCAGATACCTTGGCACAATCCAAGCATGAACAAGTTCAGTTTTAGCACAATTAGCATGGAAATTAACTGGAGTGACTTAAAATGGGACATACTCCCTTCAATAATCAAAATAACCCTTTCATATAGTTGATGTTGTAACTAAGCCAAAATGTTACATCATAAGACGGATATCAATTTTTGATATAATTTCATTCTCCAACATTTTGCAAATAAATTTGAAGAAGTTTTGTGACATTTGATCATAATTGCTGACTTTTGATTTAGAATGGCTGTATTTGGCTAGACGAGTAAGAGCCAGTGAATCAAAATTGTTACTACCCAAGTGGCTCTTTTCTTTGGTTACATCATAAGATATTCTCATACTTGACGGTTTACAGTAGTTTTTTCTCAGTGCACACTATCAGACACAGTTCATTGTGTGCAAGAATCAATGAAGAAAGGACAAATTTACCTGATTTCTCTACTTTTGTTGGAAAATGTTAAATGTGGATATTATAAAAACGCATTGAATGTTCAGTCTGTTACAATACTTTGGTGTCATGTTACATCATCAGATTAATATTCCTGTTTGTCTGTTATGGTCTGTTCCAATGTCGTTCCGCATGAGGCACACAAGAGAAATGAAAACAAGTATAGTGTATATCCGTTTTATCATTCGTAAGTTAAATAACTTCCTTGATTTTTGGATATTCTTTCTTATTATGTAACATGGACACAATTCAATGATTGGCTGTTTTGTGTCATGGTTACATCATAAGGAAATATTACCGTTTTCCTGGGAAGACTACACTTCCGGGAAGTAGTTAATTTTTCTAAGAGACGAGTTATGAGATTGATATCTGGCATAGCTTTTTCATAAAGCTCCTGGAGGCAGATACAGCAGAAATGTCTTTTATAAATTTTCTTATGAGGTAACAAAGACACCTACAACCAGGTTATGATCTACAGATTCTTCTTTGAGCATCATTGCCACAGCTAAATTATGATATAAGTTTTAAAATCAAAGCTCATCACAAAGAGGTACATGTCTTTTATCATCTGGACAGAATTCAGGCATTTTCTATGGACTGTTTCTTTAAAAAAACTAAATTTGTGTTATACTTTCAGTTCTGATGATGTAACTTAGACGCAAAAATTTTAAAATTGAAAATTAACCATGATGCTATGACAATAAAAAGTCTGTTTCAAAATAGAAAATATCTGCAGGTGCTACTTTAATCAAAAACAGCAGTAGCAAGTCATGTTCAGTCCTAGATGAAGACACAGAAGCAAAATAAAATGGGTTTCGTGTCCTCGTTACGCTTTGCAACTTCTAACCTTCTTATACAGAAGGATAATACGATTTTAATCAAACTTGGATGTTGCTTTCGTAAAAACACTCATACCCTATCAATTCAGACGCTGATTTGCAATATTAAAATGGTATTTATACTAAAAAATATGGCTTTAAGTTGAAATTTGTGTCCTCGTTA
Source organism: Platynereis dumerilii (assembly GCA_026936325.1). Classification (NCBI taxonomy): domain Eukaryota; kingdom Metazoa; phylum Annelida; class Polychaeta; order Phyllodocida; family Nereididae; genus Platynereis; species Platynereis dumerilii. The sequence goes on along the minus strand of JAPTHN010000045.1, from coordinate 2,320,755 downwards.
CATCATAAAAAATATCGCTAAATTTTAATTTTACTTCTCTTCCAGTACATGTTCAGCCAAAGTGACAATGTGAAAAAATGCCCAATTCTATAATTATTGGCATCATGCAAAAACAAAATTGATGTTTGCTACTTTAAATTGCAAAATTGTTGAATTTTGAGGTCTTATGATGTAACCAAAAATGTCATGACACCGAAGCCTTGCCCATATACTCAGCAGTTCACTATTATAATATCTCTGTGTTTTATAAGGTCAAATTCACTTTTCCGCTGTCTTTACAACTGCAGACTGACCATCACTCATCCATTGGTCAGCCACTTCTCAAGCAATTGCTCCAATGCAAAATACAATCAATCGAATCTTACCCCCCCCCCCTTTCAAAGAGACTGGCAGCCTGATGTATCTGACCCCGGAGACTGCCTTTCCAATCGCCCCCAAAGCCCAAATCAGCCTCTAAGCCCAACTTGCTTTCTTTGGGCCATCTCAACTGGCTGGCTGGCCAGGGCATTCACGAAGATCAATGCTAATGTAGTAGGTACTGTATTCAATATTAATGCTTTGCAAGGTGAAAAGTTCTACGTTAAATTTTCAAATATAAGCATTTATCAGGAAAAATGTTTGTGTATGATTATATTTTGGAGGAGGTTATTGAAGGAGGAGGAAATTGAAGAGGAGGAGGAAGAAAATGAGGAGGAAGAAAATGAGGAGGAAGAAAATGAGGAGGAAGAAAATGAGGAGGAAGAAAATGAGGAGGATGAAGAGGCAGTGGATCTCATCTAATCCCGCAGGCATATATCCTGCAAGTTCAACTCATGATTTCTGCAATTGTTCCGTTAGTGGGCAGTTCTTGATAAATGAATGAACCTGATTCCAGCCACCTGTCCTATGAATTATTGGTTGGGGCAGGTTGTAATTGGGAATTGAGCGATGGCAATTAAGACCATTTAAGGGAATAAAGGCGATTTAAGGAGAAAGAGCACGGCTGCTGCCACCTTGTGACCAACAAACCGGAAATAGGAAGTCGTTTGAGGTCCTTAACCTTTTCTCTCTTCATTTCCGGTTCCGCCCTCAGAGAAATCGGCCGGAGACCAATCACTCTTCATTCCCAGCAGGCGGAGCTGCAATCGACTAGTTCTTGTAGTTAGTGATAGGTGGGAAAAAAGTGGCAATGAAGTTAATTTGAAATTGGTTTACAAATAATACTATAGCATATAGTTTAAATTAGTTTTGGTCTTTGGGACTTGAACGTTTGGGTTAGGAGAATTGAGTCTGTATTTTTTTTTTACTTGAGGCCGGCAGACCTACAACAGTGCCTGCCATGGCTATCTTTTTGAAAGTAAAAATCTAAGTGATTTTTTGTAACCTGAGTCGGGAGAGAGCAATTAGCTGCAATAACTTGGTCGCTGGAGGCTAGATTTGTTTTAATTTATCACCTGGAGTCATGGACTTTAAGAGACCTCCGGGGAAATGGCCAAAAAAGACCCAAAAGGCAACAATGCAATTTGAGAGTAAAAGGCACAGGTCGCCAACAAAAGATGTAGTATTTCTTTTAAGATGTTTTTGTGCTAATGAACTGATGTGTTATTTGCAGATTTCTTCAAAAGGGAAACTCTTTGATGATCGGGGGGCCTGTGGCCGGTGCCTAGGGGGAGTGGCCCCCGGGGGAACTCTATTGAAAAAATAAATGTTTAATTTGAAGGCAGTCAGAGTGGGGGCCATCTTGAAAACAAACAACGCCCTCTACTGTGAAAATTACACGTCCACTCAAATGTAATCTTTTCTCAATGACTCTGTAATTGAAGACCATTGTGAGGCTGTAACTTGAAAGTCAGGATTTTGTGAGGAGCTAACTCCTCCTGGGGCTACACTTCTTGGATAGAAAAAAAAGTTTACAGAACCTATCTCACCTGGGACAGTCGTCCAAATGATACACAGACAGCCTGGGACAGAATGACAGAGATTCTGACAGACCATTAAATGGTTAATTTCTTACAAATTCAACTTAAAAGACCTATACTATAGATACAGCTAGAAGAGTGAGAAATTGATACCTTGAAGTTCTGGATTGCTACATTGCAAATTGAAGCAGAAACTTTCTCAAAGTTTATTTTTCTTCCTGAATTTGGTTAAAGTATAGCATTTAGGTCCTTCAATAATATAATATCGAGGCTATTTGAAACCTATGTTACAGGTCTGTGTGTCTCCGTTCACGAAAATTAGCCTAAACAAAACGAGGTTAAATTTCAAGTTCTGCAAAGTTCTCCCATAGCATTTACCTTGATTTAGATTGTCAGTTGAGCTGTTACAAATGAATTAATGAAATAAAACCTGGCAGCCTGTAACAGGCTAAAGTGAGCAGGTTGACAGGTTGTCTGCACTAATTCATCTGCAACTGGAGCCGACTTGTCACCTGGCTCAACAAGTTTAGATTTAGCATTGACTTGCAATTTCGTGAGGCGATTGATAGGCCTGAGAAAAGGCCCACAGGTCTATACATACAGGCCTATAAAACATGGCCCTTGCCTGGATGCATTGCACAGTACATAGTCAACCTTAATCTGGGAGTCAGGGTATGTACGATGTCCACGCAACGCAGCTACGTCATCATTCAAGTGGTTGGGGGCAGGAGGGAGGGGGCAGGGAGAGCAAAGGTCGTTCCATGTCATCTCAATTACACTCTAATAGAATGTAGGTACTTAAACAAAGTTTGTTGACATTTAGGCCACTTTAAGCCAGTTATGTTGCTGGGGTTTCTTTCAAAGTGTCAGGAGAATTTCCCTCCGACATTTTCGTCTGCTCTGTCCCAAACAATTGGACGCGACGGACGCCATCTTGGGACAAGGATTTCGTCTGCCAGTTGAAAAAGGAATTTTCACAATGCAATCACGATTCTTCGGTTTCAAATTGTTTTCTGCCATTAGCCTCTGGATTACTTCTGAGTGAAGTTTTTGTGGAAAGTGAAATAGCAAGTGGGCCTGAGACAGACAAATAGACGCCTGCTGTAGGTGGCAGCACCGCGGGAGCATCCTGGGCATCCTGCTAAGAAGGCACGTGCTCATCATGAGCTTCCTCCGCCACTGGAGAGCAAGATATGTCCATTGAAGTGTTTTGATAAGAGGCGGGAGGGTGGGGTAAGTGGGGAGGTGGGGCAGGATGAAAAGAGGGGCAAAAGGACAACAGTTGGCCATCAAAGATTCCATAGGGAGATTCCTGTGAGAGGAGCAAAGTAGATTCCACCAGAGAGAGAGAAAGAGGGGGGGGGGGGTAACACAGGGCACATGAGTGGGGCAAGTTGCTCAAGTTACGACACCCAGGCAGGTCTAATTAGAAGGACAAGGAGAAGAAATTTGCCCCGGTGCACTGGAGAGTCTTGAATCGGGGGGAGGCAGGAGGGCAAGGTCGGGGAAGTGGTCTGGGCTGGGCCGGGACTGGTACGAGCCTTGGACCCCTCTGGATCCATGTAGGACCCCATGGAGGACCCCTCTGAAGTCTCCATGTTACAGGGCTGTGATGGATGGGGCGGTAGAAAAAGACCCGATGCATGCAGGGCCCTGGCGCCTGACTCCCTCTGGATTGCCCCTGCCCCCTTGCTCTCCCATAAGTCCTGCTGAAAGTCCTGCACAAGGTCCTGCCAAGTCCTGCATGGGGTAATTGCAACTCTTTAGCTCATCACTAAAGTTCACTTTCCTGGACCTTCTCAATCATTTACCACGAGAGTTTGTAATGGAGTCCAATAGACCACCCCAAGTCTTCTTAGCCATGGTCCATTGACTCCTGGCTGGAGTTGATTCATAGGAAATTGCAAGAATTTTGCAATATAGGGCCTAATAGACATAATTATGAGCCCCAATCTGCCCACTAATTCAAAATGGTCTCCAAAAAGTACTGCATGACTTTCTGGGATATAACTATTTTGCCAAGATTTTTCTTTGCTTGTTTGTTTTTGTTACAATTGTACAAGTATTGCTTAATAGTTAATAAGAACAACAATTATTCAACAAATTCCCACTTTACCCCCAGTTGACTCATTTACACCGATATTCTTATCATCTGAGGTCCAAGGCACTACCCCACAATGCATCACGACCTGTGGCGCCCTCTACCACCATTTTTGAGGTCACGTGATTGAAATTGTTGACCTTTGACCTGTCAGTGTCAGCCAATGACAGTTGTTCAATGGACCGCGACGTTATGAGGTATTGATTACTAATGAAAGGAAAATAAAAATCACGCTGCAGCCCAATGATTATGCAGGGCTGATCCATTTGGTGTCAGATTTTAACCCTCTCAAATCTAAACTGAGATCAAATCTATACACACAATTTTTGGCTAATCCATGATTTCAACACAATGGGTCATTGTTAGAAACAAATCAATTCTGCATAGGGCTATATTTAATGATTTCATGATATAGACCCTTTTACAAGAAATATTTCCAATAAATTTAATTTTGGATGTGATGCAGGACCACAGTAATTCCAACATAATTGTGGCTGGTTGATATACAGAACCACAGGTCCCATCAATTGTTTGCAAGACACCAGTTATTGTCTGTGACTCTATTCAAAATTTCAAACTTTGTGGACACTGGACAGGTTACGCAGATCAACCATCTTCAAAATTGAAAATTCTTCTCAAATAGGTCCCAGATGTTTTTGACAGAGTTTTGTCACATAAATAAGAGTTAGTGGAACCCTGTGGTATTCCAATGGGTATGATGGGTATTCTGAGGGAGGCTATTTGTAAGCTAATTGCATCATGGCAGGGAGTCTCAGGCAGTGACCAATGTCCTCCAGGCTGCAGTCTCAAAATGCAGTGTAGGAGCAGGGCTTGGTAACATGGCCCCCATTAGAGTATGGGACATTGTTTCTGTGGCTGCAAGTCCTTAAAAATGCCTGGAATTCATTGGTAAACAAAATTCAAAATCATAAACCTGTGTACCTTGATCACTGTGATTTATTTTACTGACTATAGTATAGAGGGAAGTGAAAAATAAAAATATTAATTTATATGTTGATGTATACATAGCATCATAGAAATATTATAGCTCTATGATATCATGTTGTATTGAATGCAAAATTGATGATGTGTAGGCCTATAGAGTACAATTAATGACCCAAACTCATGCACTTTTATATGATGAGATATGAGGTGCAAATTTGCAAATTTATGAAAGATTCTTGTCAGTTAACTCAGTTTGATGCATGGTGTAGTAAACAAATCAGCCCAATCACCATCCAGAGAATGGGATAAACAAATTAAGCACAATCTCAACTTCTCAGTTGTCAAGGTAAACCCAATTACTACAAGTCGACCGAAATCTCATTTTAAGTATATTTATTTGTGAACCAGCTACTGTATACATCAGTTGTTAATGGCCTCTTTTGTTTTGTGGTATATTAGATATTGCCTCCCCCCCCCCCCTCTGTACTTTTTGTAGGATTTTGCCTCTGATCCTGGGCCCCTCACTCACCCAATTAGAGGTGTTATGAGAGGGCTGCCCTTTGATTGCCTCTCCTAAGCTGAGGCAGAGGTCTGTGCCAGGTACGGCCTGATAAATCTTTCCTTTTCTTCCCCAGCAAAAAAGAGGGTTTAGCGCTCATTGCGCTGCTTGCTACGTTCATGATGAAAAGGGAGACCACCGTCAATCACGTCATGACGCAGCGTCATCGCAGCGTCATGGCGTTCTGGCGTGCGTCTTCAAAAGAGACACAACGTCACATCCCACTGAGACCTCTTAGTGACGCTGTTGGCTACGCCCAGTACGCTGCGTCGTTGCGTCTTGATCTCAGTTATGTACTTTGCACTCCCTAATACAATTTCGGAAGTTATTTGAGCATGAAGACATCAAAAAAGAAAAGATGCGGCAAACAAATGCAACAAGTTAGTCTCCCCAGTGGTTCCATCATATCGATGAGCACTGGGGACATCTGGGGGCAAGGAGTGAAATTACCACTTTTCATAAAACAGAAATTGTTTAAATTTGAGTTCATGCAAATGCTGAATTATACAAATGCTGAAATTACTGATTAGGGTCCAATTTTATTTCACACTTCTCTGAATAAATTACGATATTATGGCAAGAGGAGGCTTGCCATTTGTTTGGCAAATGAGCATTAATCTCGCCAAGAAACAAAAGGCTCTCTAGATAGAGCTATTAGCCACTCATGATTGGCACAAGAAGGGCCTTTCTGCTGGATCTCGTGCTTTTATTTTCGCGAAGGGGGGGAGGGGCTTATCGGAAATCTAGCACGGGTAATTAATTCTTTTAGCAGCCTCCTAATCAAGTGTTTATGGCCGTAAAACAAGTCATTGACGTTCGGTACTTTGTTTTCTGCTTTTGCCAATTACAATAGAGAATCGAGGAGACTGAGTGGCCGATTTGCATAAAGTAGGGCAGCCGGCGCATGCGCAAGGGATATCAGTCATGTCGCGATAAGGATAATGATGTATGGCTTTATTATACACAGCAGAGGCTGAACAGAGGCAGGCAGGAGGCAGGCAGGGAGGCAGGCCAGCAACAAGGACATCGCCGAGAATTATCTGAGAGGGCAATCCGTCCCTTGGCCCTCAGCATCCTGTGGCCGCACAAGATACGTAATGATGGCCCTACCGCTTTGTAAAGGTCCCCCTAGAGGGCAGCAGTGGTCCCTTGCGACCGGAAGTCGCTCTGTGAATCCCCGCCGAAGTGCATCATGGGCCATCAGGGGCAGTGGGGGCTCATGGGAACTCTGTGTAATTGAAAATTAATAGAATCATAAAGGAAGGGAGGTCTGTGATAGGTCTGTGATAGGCAGGGGCCTCGGGGGCACCTCCTGATCCTACTCGGGACCTCCAATCAGCCCCCATCAGGGCCTCATCATCAATTTGGTCCCATAGATCCCTCCTGAGGGCCTCGTCTCATGTCCCCATCAAATGACTTTTTCTATTCCAAGGCAAAACAAAGCCGATAAAGAGATTTGGGGCAATTACACCATTAAATAATTGCATCGAATGTAATAGATGATTGCACGAATTTATGACTGCAGCTGCTTGATTTCAGCATCCACCACGATGGCCCATCATCCCCCTGCAATCATCTGTCCACTAGATATCTATATTGCATCCCAACTCAGTTGTAACTGCTGCAAAACGGGCCTCTGTTGCTGCTGTTATGAATGTATAGGGCCCAGCATGGAAAGGGAGACTATTGTATACGTGCATTTGGGACATCACCAAAAATGACCAAATTCTGTATTTAAAATTCATCTGCACAGCATTGTGGACAATGCGGACTGCACAGAGCCCTGCAAAAACGGTACATGAAAATTTCATTCAAAACTTAGTCATGCTAATTGCTATCTTGTTTCTTCAGTTCTAAATATAGGCCTAGATCTGACTTTAATTTTACAATATTGGTCCCATGGACTTCAATTCATGCCATGTAACAGGCCTATAGTGCAATATGAAAATTTCGATTAGGGGAGGTTGGGGTTAAATGGGTCAAATGAGATGATGGGCCCGGCCCTTTTTGCGTGTGTCGCCTCCTATGAAGGAAGGGCCTATCTCTTCTGCTGCCCTTAATCCACTCAGCACATGTCATGTGATCAGATGACCTTTTTGACCCATTCAGGAAAAAACGAAGAGATCTCACAAAGTCCCGTTATCTGCGAGACCAGGTTGCTAGGGGGGTTACCATGTGTTGTCAAGGGACAGATCCGTTGCTAAGGGGAAGACAGAGGGCCAACGACACTCTTGGGTCACATGACTTCCGCTCTTGAGCCACATTACTGCAGTGCCATTGCATTTACTTTATTGGTCTATGATCTTTCCAGTTTTTGCTGGACGTCTAAACTTCTCACATTACATTCAATCTTGGCAAATAAGACTGCTTATTCCCCAAGATTCAATAAAGACCTACAATGTATAGAAATTGGAAGAAAATTTAACAAAATAGGCCTATGGTGTTAGGCCTTGGTAATACATTAATTGTGTTCTATTGCATTCAAGACAGATTCGCATGTGCGCTTGCAGTGCTTTACTAGAAATAAGCAACAACCTCCCCCCCCCCTCCCCATTTGCAGCCATGCAATGCAAGCGTCTCTATTACCCCCCCCCCCCCCCCCCCCCCCAACGCTAAATGCCAATGTTGCGATTAATCCAGTTGCCCGGATGTTACAGCCTCCTTATCGAAATGTTCCGCTTCTGCCTTCCTCGATCAATCATAGGATTATCTTACAAATTAATTATTACACTCAGCTTCGCCTCTACCGATGTTGATTAGCCCTCGGGCGAACTCCATTTCTTGGCGTTTAAGACTCGCTCTTGCCAGAAGAGCTTATATTTTCAATTTAACGCTTGATCGGAAGGCGACTTGCGTGTTAATTGATGTCAGGCCTCAAGGCGCCAGGACGAGATAATCCAGCTCTCCCCCAAAAGCCCTTCCCCCAAGCCCTTCGGAGGTGTAGCTGTAGGCTCATGGTACAAACAAGTATGATATTCTAAATTTCTAATTTGCGATTTTGCGTTATCGAATTAAATATATCTGGTTAGAATTAGAAGGCCTATATTAAATTTGTAGTCTGCAAGCAAATATACCTTTTCCTTCAGCCAAATATTTCCGGATCATGATCCATATCAATAAATATTTGAAAAAAAAAAAAGATATTGGAATAGTTGTGCAGATAGCCGATATAGTGGAATCATGCAGAAAGAAAGAAAGAAAGGGAACATTTAGATTGATATGGTATAAATTATAATTGCTAAAAAAGGTGCCTATACACGTAAATAGACATATTTGCAATATTTTAGATCTGTGATAGGTGCAGTTCTTCAGCCCACCTTCTGACTCTCGAAGAGTGTATTTATATAATCTTCATTCTTTTGATTACATTTTGATTTTGATTTGGCCAAATCCATTCCTCAGCATCCATAAGCATCCTTGCATCATTGATATTACATAACATGCATTTCTACTAATAAAACTGCCAATCAAAACATGACATCACTGTGATAAGGAAAGCAAACGTCACGGTCATTTAGGGGGATATGTCCGAAGGTCATGCTAATTTGCAGAAGCTGACTTCTTATCTCGAGAAGATAATCCCATGGAGATAATCCCTATCTAATGATATCTCCAGTTTCATGGGGTGGCCACAAGTTGATGGAATGCAAATTGCACCCATGTACTTTTGTAATTACTAAATAAATTGATATGTGCTTCATATCTGATTGCTGCATGGGTATACTGTTATTGTTGTTGTTGTGACCTGTCAGAGAAATTAGCCTATTCTTATCAGTTGTTTGTAATATTTTGAAACCGTTCTGAGCACAACATAGTTATTTATTCCACGTCCATCAAGGTGATTAAAATTGTGCTTGGGCCTTGGGGTATTACAAAATAACTGGTAATGTAACTTTGGCAAGTCAGTAGGCCCAGGATTTATTCACAGTTCCATCAAAGTTCCAACTCAGTTCCTCTACAGTTCATTCCCAGTTCCTCCATGCGCTGTTCCTTATTTAGAGTTCTGCCAAAGTTCCTTCTCAGTTCCTCCGCAGCTCCACCACAGTTCCTCCACGGTTCCTCAATAGTTCCTCTTCAGTTCATTCTCAGTTCCTCCAAAGTTCCTTCTCAGTTCTCCCATAGTTCCTTCTCAGTTCCTCCACTGTTCCTTCTGAGTTCCTTCACAGATCATTCTGAGTTCTTCCACAGTTCTTTCTCAGTTCCTCCACAGTTACTTCTGAGTTCCTGGGCAGATCCATTCAATTCTGCCACATTTTCTTCTCTAGTTCCTCCACAGTTCATTCTGAGTTCCTCCACAGTTCATTCTGAGTTCCTCCACAGTTCATTCTGAGTTCTTCCACAGTTCCTTCTCAGTTCTTCCACAGTTCATTCTGAGTTCCTCCACAGTTCCTTCTGAGTTCCTCCACAGTTCCTTCTGAGTTCCTCCACAGTTCCTTCTGAGTTCTTCCACAGTTCCTTCTCAGTTCTTCCACAGTTCCTTCTCAGTTCTTCCACAGTTCCTTCTCAGTTCCTTCACAGTTCCTTCTCTCCTTCGCAGTTCCCCAACAGTTCCTTCTGAATTCCCCGACAGTTCCTTCTCAGTTCTTCCACAGTTCTTACTAGAAAATTGTGAGGGGCCGGTATGGATGCGCGGAAAACGGGTACCTTCGTGACAGTTTCTTCGCAGTTCCTGAATTAATTTCGTGCTTGTATCATAAACATTTGTCTAATAATGCCCTTTATACACATTCATATACTTCCATTGGGACCTTTCAAGAGAGAAATTGTTACCATGCCAAGAAAAAAGCCATGCTTTCTCCTACTGGTTCTGGCAGTGTTTTCAGTTAATTTTTTCTTGGGTTGTTTTGTATCAGACCATAGACCTCCAAAGTTTCACAATTTGATCAGGAAATGGTTGAGAAATTCTCACACTTATGACAAAACAGATCTGTCACGTCCAAGACGAGATCTCGCGGCTTGTGACGCAAGCAAATGTGTTTCCTCGAGGTCACTGTAGAGGTCGCCTCTTCAAACGCCCCCTGCCGGCCTCCCTTTTAAGTCTCATTAAATTGCGGTCCAGAGGTATTGCGCGGAACGGTACGAACTTTATAAGCCAAATTATGAATCGAGTTTTCAAACTTTTTTGCTTGTTGCTGATAAATCGAGTTTATTTCTCACAGAAGTTAAAATGATTGGGAAAATGTGCTGTTTGAGTTTTTACAAGTAAACGTCCAAATTAGTTGCACACCTCTGTAACCATTGACAGGCAATAGAGGGCAAAATATGAAATGCACACCTCATGTCAGATTGATATGAAGACTCATTAAGGGGGAGAATGTTGGCTTGAATTAAGCCAATGGATTGAATTAACTTGGCTGCAGGAGACTGCATGGGTCTACTCTGACGTGTCTAGCAAAGTTTGTCAGTTAAGAAATGCCCAGCAGCAGTGTATCGTATCATGGGGCTATCTGCTCAATAAACTGGACAAAAATGCCATAGATTTATATTGAGATCAGCTGTGCCAGTACACTGCCCCCAGCTCATATCATATTTTGGCCACTCATGTCAATTCCAATTGTTACAAGGCGCCGGCAAATGTCAGCCATTTCAACATTTTCTGTCAATGATTTGAGACATTTGATATTTTGGCAATTGAGTGAAAACTTGTGAGCAACAAGTCACTTAAATAAATGTCAGACTAAATCTATTATAGGCCTGTGGAAACATTTTCTAGAGTCGTAAAGAATAAGTGAATATTATTGGCATTTCATGGTAAACAGTGAAACACCTTGACCACAAACAGACGTCTGGTATGCTGTTGAATGAAGATGTACAATATTCTGGCATGTATTCTGGGGCCTAACATTTTGCAGCAATTAAGCAGTAAGTGAAAGATTTCATTAGGGGCTGTCATGTTTTAGTGTTGCATGAAAGTATAGGGAGGTTGAAAAATGCTAGGGGAAATAAAAAGAGCTATTCAATCATTCACATTTTGTCATAACCAATTAAAAGTTTATGTGACAAGCGCAATTGCTTACAGCTTTGGGCCGCTCGGTGCTTTATACTGCTCATGATCTCTATGAGGAATAATGTGCTTTTGATGGGGCTACAGACGGGATACACATGTTCCCCAGGCAAGCGACCCTCTGTCAAATTTCACCAAGATTTCTTCTACTTGGTTCGTGCCCCAGCTACTCCTATACTTGCCTGTTACTGCATGTGTGCGCAATAAACCTATGTTCATCATGTTCCCTTGTCAAACGTCTAAATTGGACGCAGAGTTTGGAGATATCACTTTTAATGAAATATAATTCTTTTTCTATGCCGTAGGCTGTGGGGAATTATGTGGGGTATAAATAACAGGGCCCTCTCCCGAAGCAAGGTAACATGCTGGAGTAGCTATAGATGCTCAGGGTATAGCGCAAGGAGGTGCTGTGGGCCCTTGACTATCTTAATCTCTGTTGACGTCGTAACTACCGTCAGGGGGCGCGTTGCAACGTCACATCATGACGTCATCAGAACGTAAAAGTGGAACCAGATTGGGGAAAGTGCCCGGGCTGGTACAGCTTTTATTAAAAGGGGAGGATTGAGGCAGTTTTGAGTGGCAGTCAACGATGGCACAAATTTGTTGCCTTTTCCACGCTTCCTATAGGACTGTATCACTAACACGCTCATAAATATAGGAGATATGGAAATTGCCCAGGGCGGGGGGGGGGGCACCCCTTATAATAAGAACCAGGGGGAAGGGAGCTTAGGTTTCTGCTCAGCCCAACACTCAAAGGCCAATCGCCCCTTGTAGCTCCAGTTTCTCATAACAACAGACCTGGTGAAGCCCCTTGCTTTACACCTAGTAACTGGTCGATACATTATTGTAAACACGAAAATATTGAAACGCTGAGAAAATGTAAAATTGTGAAGAGCTGCTTGTTTGTGCAGCCCTCTAAGCCCTGTTTGTGTAAGCTTCTAAAGTTGTAGCCTACTGCTAACATTTTGCCAACCAATTAATCACTGATAAAAGGCTAATCAGTCATCCTGCTGGTTTGTTTTGCAATCTTTTTAGCTGCTCTTCTTTCCTGCCTTTCTTTTTGCAGGGGATGCAATGTATTTAGATGCACTTGTTCAGTCTGTCATTTTTAGTCCCAAAAAAGTAGCAAGGTTAGAGGTTTGTTTTTGTGGCAACTTGTAGCTTGGCCAAGTAATTAGGAGTAATTAGCGAATATATGCCCCTGCCTCGGCCTGCCAAAACATGAAGAGTTTATAACAAGCCCAGCTCAAGTGAATGCCACTCCTCTCCCTTACATCATTAGCTAATTTTACGAATAAGAAAATAATACATCAGATGGATAGATAGATAGATAGATAGATAGATAGATAGATAGACAGAGAGACAGAGAGACAGAGAGACAGAGAGACAGAGAGACAGAGAGACAGAGAGACAGAGAGACAGAGAGACAGAGAGACAGACAGAGAGACAGAGAGACAGATAGATAGATAGATAGATAGATAGATAGATAGATAGATAGATAGATAGATAGATAGATAGATAGATAGCCTAAGATTCAACCTGATCGCAAGGGGTTGCATGTGTCTGCCTCAAGCTTATGACCTTCTATCAAAACCATACACAAGCCAAATGGCATGACTTACGAATCATGAAATGTTGCAAACAAACAAGCAGTCATGAAGTGTTGTGATTAATGGACACGGAGGTGTGACAAACTGTGAAATAATTGAACAAAGTGATTGTTACGATGACGTTAACTCGTGACAGCGTCTTGAAGGACGTCAGAGCGTCGCGGTCACTGCAAACGGCCACCCCCGGGCGATATTGGGGGAGCTACGACACTCTGCCCAAAGAGTCGCCTGTTACTAATGGTTACGAGGGTTGCCAAGGGTTACGCAGGGTTGCACCGTCACGTGATTCGACTGTCACGCCCTCTGACGCCTCAATCACTCATGATTACCATGGTGACGCCCTGTAACACTGGGCGATAATTGGTAAGTGACAAAAAGCTGCAAAAAAATTGAGTAGAAAGCAATTACAGGGAAATTGGCCACAGAGGGAAACAAAATGAACAAGAACAAGGATGAATGTCTTTTTACTTGTAGAGTGACGTTAAATAAAAATTTGTTATTGTTATTGTTATTATTGTTATTGAAGGACTGGCCGAGGGGGCTGTTTTTGGGCTGGTGTCACCCAGTGCCAACCTGTGGACGTTATGCACATGATATCCACAATTCCACAAGTGACAAGGATCAGGGTACCACTGGGTATGGCTATGCATGCCTTGCCAGAAAAAAATGCAAGTTCTTGGGTAAGATAAGTGGAACTGATAGGCAAAAGAACAAGAGAAGTGGCTGCATCAGGGAACATGGAAGTTCGGGAGTAACCCGAAATTTCTTCTGACACCAAGCTGAGAGCAATTAATAAACGTCTGGCTTCTTACGTCTGTCTATAAGGTCATTGGTAACTTAAATTAGATCTGATAATCTGCCCTAAATTCTCCTAATGCTACACTGCAATACCATAGCTCATGGTCTTATAGGATTATAGCCAAACTGCCTCTAGATAGTCTAGATAGAGTCAGTCTAAGACTCCCAAATTCTAAACCAGTTGCAAAAAAAAACTGAGCATTCAATGTTTTGCATTCTCAGATCAATAAATGCTTGCTCCAAAGTTGCACTCAATTATGGATGCAGGTAAGAACATTTATCTTGAATTTACATGTAGGGCATCTTGACTTGATGGATGGACATTGGGATCAATTTGCAGCAAGCCTTTGTGTTTGGACAAGTCGCTAATGGCCGACAAATGCAAAGAGTTTCTTAAATGACAAAAGTGCTGCAGAAAGAGAACCGCCTTGAGGTACTATTTGGCTGAATAATTCATTTGATTTACACTGATGTGGCTGCTGCTGCCATCTGATTTATTAGAGGAACTTTCATGAGGTTTTGTATTTTAGATTACACACAAAGGGGGCGCTGCCGACTAATGAGTGCCACCTAGCGAGTTCTAAGTGAAGATGGCCCCTTGGCTCCACAGGACAGGCTTGACTCAGGCTTGACTCAGGGAGCTGCAGTTGGCCCTGCAGTGGATGCCTCTGGATGGATGCCTAGAGGGGGTTTGGAGGAGGTTTGTTGGTTTGTTGGCAAGCAGGTTGAACTGCAGGTTGTCAGTTTAGCGACGCCTCAGTTGCAGTAATGAGTATGAACGAGCAGGGCTACAGGCAGTGATCATGGGAGCTTCAGTGCCAAGCCCAATTACCCCGACAGACTAATACGCTGCATTATGTACACCAACCAGAGCCCCGCGGTAGCCTGCGATTTGCTTTCATTTACTGAGACCAGCCATAGAATCTCCATAGAGGTCCAGGGAGGCCATGCCAAGCATTCAAGGGCACCTGACATTTGCCTAACGATCTTGGAAAAGGAGAGAGCTCATGATAGCAGAATGATGCCTCAATGATGCCCCGAATGTGGCTGAGTGATGCCCTTGCTGATGAGCGGTAGCCCAGTGGGATGCCCCAGCACAAGGCAGAAATGCAGCATCACACAGGGCATCAATGCTGGGCTTCAATGAAGTGCAATGTGCTGTCTTGCCCTCCAACATCTGGCTACCGGTCCTTAGTCCTGGCCCCGGGGCAACCAGTCAAAAGCCTCACCCCAGAAACCAACCCCGAGTCAGGGGCCGGGCCAAAGCCACAAATAATTAGAGCCAGAATTATTCCTGAATGTCTTATAATTACCTGCGTTTTGGCAGGGTTAATTAAAAGCCCAACCGAGGGGTGGATACCCTATATATATAGGAACAAGGGGCGCCACTCCCGGTGAGCGATAATAGGGCCAGGGTCGGTTCGCTGCAGTCGTGACAAGCGGGGAGGGGTCTATGCAAGAGATCGGTGGTCTCCCGGGGAGTTGGCCCGGCGCCCTGCACCTGGCGAGCTTCACCTGCCCCGCCCGCCCAATCACCCTGCACCCCTCCCCCTGCAGCCCATGCAACTTGCCCCCCTGCCGTTCTACTAGTTCTAGGACCCATTATTCTCTTTCTCTTAACCTGCCCTAACTACCCTGGGTCTTCCCATCTCTCCTTGGTGCAGTTTGTGGGCCCAATGTGGGGGCCTTTCTGAGCTCGTTGGCCAATTTCTGCCCCTTCCCTCCTGCCCTGCCCCCTTCTCTGGGCCCCCCTTGGTCCGACGTGTGAGGCTGAACCCGATCTCTCACTTGACCTCCTGACCTCACACCCACAAATCCGAGTTGGCAATTGTTTCCTGCAATTCTCACATTCCCTTGTTTTGCAATAGATTCCCCTATTGTCGCTCATTTTTGTCTATTGCCTGCCAAGCTCAGCCCCAAGCATCCTTGCCACCCAGATTGGACCACCTCAAAATTGACTGCTTACACATTTTATTGATGGGGACTGTTACATTGCAATCTCTGCACTTATAACAGCCAATAAAACGGCTAAATAACAGGCAAATGCCTCCTAAATGGCTCAATAACAGCATATTGTTTGTCACTCATCAGTCACCTCTCATGATGGATGCAAAATCACTTGGAGTAGCTACAAATTATTGAGCCAAAGAAAATAATACATTGCCAAGTCGGAATGCATGCAGATGAAGTCTTGTTTTCCAAAGGTGTCATAAATTTGATAACTAATAATTTGTTCCTGCAAATAATTTACAAAATTTACATATTTGCATTCCTGATGATTATTATTATGAGGTTTTGATTTATTTCTAACTCTTTTAACCTTTATACCTAGTAGTTATACCAAGTAGTTGATTATTCCTGGTACTTATGCCTGGTAGTTATCCTTGCACATCTGCATGCATGTTTATTATTGTTTATGAAGACACACAGTTCTGTTTTCATAATCAACCAATTTCACAAACTATAAAAAGCCTCACCTCTGAACTACAATAATCACCCATCATACTCCTGACAGGGGCAGTGGCCTCTTCTTTTAACTTATTGGCTAATGACAACAATATGCTGTTGGACAATTTGGACGCCAGGGGGAGTATGGCTACATTGGGACAGGGCAAGGGTGGGTGTCAAGGGGCTGGGGGTTAAACAACTGAAGAAAGCTTTACAGGACCCAAGGGGGGGGCAGGGGGGCACCTTGGGGAGAGGGTCAGTGCAGTGACATTGCAATGTGTTTTTCTTAGCCAATGGCTTCCGTGTGTCATTCAAATGTTGCAACATGTAGATTTATGTTGGTAACTTATAATGTAATCATTGTAATCTCTAATTTTGGAATATCCCTGTTCACAAATCAATTCTTCTGACATAGTGATCCAAAGATCAAGATTATCCACTGAGATTATTCATTTGCTGACATGTCAGTGATGTGATGAGTGAATTGCTGCCTCTTTCATGTTAAATCGACCTTATTAACTGTTAATCCAAAGGACACTAAGAATGATCAGAAAATTATCAGAAAATGTTCAGAATATGTTCATAATATGTTCAGAATCACATCAAATGGTAATGATTTGGGGATTTGAGACGATGAGAGCACATTAAGAGTCAATAGACAGTCGATTGGGTGCATTCTTCTGTTAAGAGTCCCAGATTGCTTAAATGACTCACACTCTATGATGCTTGATGATATTTGATGATGTTAGGGGGCTATTTGATAATGTGAGACATCCGTTTGATGATGGGATCAGCTATTTGTGATTTGGAATAATTCTGCATCAACTGGCATGCATGGTCATTGGTTGTCTGGATCTGTCTTATTGTTGGGTGGGGGTGATAATTGAATTACCCTCTTAATCATAAATGTCAGAACAGACCAGGGCAGTAGAGAGCAGGGTACCAATGGCATGTAACGCGGATGAATCTGTAAACGAAGGGTTATCACCCTTTAACCATGTGTCATTCACAGTCCATTGGTCAGGTCCTCCCCTTCATTTTTGGGTTAGGTATGGGGGCTTTAGTTTCAGGCAGGGGGCTAGTGGGGGGGGGGGGGGTTGCAATGCACAGATTAGGGGAGGGTAACCTGTTCATTCCTTCTGTTATGCTGAATGCAATTTCCAATCACACAAATTCACAATTCTCATCCAGAAGTAATCAAGTTTCTAATCCAGAACACATCAAGAATTTACCATTCAATTTATATTTGATTCAAGACATTAATATCAAAATGTCAAGTCAACACATCAACACTGGCCAAATATCACAATGGTAATTGCATACATACATACATGCATGTTGGATTGTTGATGGCTTATTATATAGATCTGAATCATGAATCATGCCAGTGCACTATACCCCTCCGATTCCCTCATATCACTGAGCTATATTATATTAATGCAAATTAAAAATTTTTCAATTGGTCCAGGTATTCATACCACTTAGACATAATAGTCTATATGCCACAGCAACGGCCAGAGGCCTGCTGATATTTGGTTTTATGAAAATGAAGACTATATTTCAGGATTCTTGATAATTGTTATTTATAGAACCACATTCCATGCACTTTACATTGTCAAGATGAATCTGCAATTACAAAGAAGTTAAATAAACCAAACAGAGTTGAAGTCTTCCAACTGCTATTACTTTAGTGGCCCTGTCATTCAATGCAAATAACCACCATTGCAAACTGCCTTCAATGTTGAGGGTATCACTTACAGCAGGTAATAATGATAGCTTTGCATTTGTTCAATTGAGCAATTTAAAACTTCTTAGAATCGTAAACTCAATGTAAAGTAATTTGAATTTGATGTAAATGGTGCCCTCTAATTATTGGTTAGTTGACGAGCTGACCACCAGGGAGCGAGACTGGCGGCGCCCTCTTGCGGTCATGGGGGTAATTAGGCTGCACTTTATTTGTGTGTTTGTCATTGGCAGTCTACACTGGTCTTTTCTGTGGTCTATAGAGAGCAGTTTGTGGTCAGAGGATCCTGATTTTCTAATTGAGCAAAGTTCCCGGCGACACCAGGTCTACCCTTGATCACATACAAATGACATGTGTTAAAATCCCCTGTCACCAATGTTCTGCTTCTCTGCCTTTGACCCTCCCCCCCCCTAAAACTTTTTTGCCCCTTTTTGTTGAGTTTTTGCATGGTACATGGTGGTAGGGTGCCCACTTGGGCCTTTGGTATGCAGTTCTTTACATTGCAACGAAGTGGTTTTGATGAATTGTCAAAAGAAGTGTGAATGATATGCAATGCTGGGTCGTGATGATCTTATTTGAAGGGAATAATTGTCAGAAAAATTTGGGAAGTTGTTTTTAAAAATATAGACTCAGAAGAACATAATATAAGCCCAAATTGGCAGCTATCTGAGTGGGATCCACTTAGACTA
This sequence comes from Platynereis dumerilii, assembly GCA_026936325.1. Lineage (NCBI taxonomy): Eukaryota > Metazoa > Annelida > Polychaeta > Phyllodocida > Nereididae > Platynereis > Platynereis dumerilii. The sequence goes on along the minus strand of JAPTHN010000045.1, from coordinate 2,301,959 downwards.
GAAATCCCAGAATCCAAATGACCCCTTGGCAATAAATCTATCCCCCATTTCAATAACATGCCCTCTTGTCTTTAGTTCATCAACATCCCTCCTCCTTCCTATTAAATAACTTGGTTTTCCAATATTAGGCATGTGCCAAAGATCCAATCACTTGTCACTCCAACAAACTCCTCTTTCCCGCCCACAGCCGACAAGGGTCGACGACAGGGGCAGACGACAGCCGAAGATGGCCGATGACAGGCGGAGAAAGCCGAAGGGACTTCAAAGGCAGAAATGGGCAGAATAACTTGCTGGGACTAATTCGAGAAGAGACAGAGAGGATGAGAGATAGATAGACTGAGAGACAGACGGACAGATCCTCTGCTTGGGTGGCTTAGGGCACCTCTCAGCGGCCCAATAGGCCAGCCCAACGGGCACTTGTCAGCCCCTGGCCCACCCAGCCAAGCCATGCCAATCCTCGGTTCAGAATTGCTGGTATCTTGTCAAGGTGCAGTTCTACAGAAGTTGTAAGGTCTAGGCTAGACTATGCTGTCTGCTGTTAACATTACTTGCCAATTAGTGGCAATTTAGAACTCATACTATTGGCAATTTGTGACTCATTATTTGGATCTTTGTAGAGTTCTGAAACTTATAGATGAGCCCACCCATGGCATGATAGTATGGAATGCTTCCAAATTTTTCACGGAGTTTCATGATCTTTGTATCTATGTGTGTATATCTATCTGTGATCTACATCAATTGGATCCATCAAGGCGAAGGACTCTCTCTGAGCCCCAAATAGCTTGTTCCAGGATAGGGTTTTCATTCCTTGGATATTTAGTTCTGGTTTTCTCCTTGGATTTATTTAGTTCTGGTTTTCTTTGTTCCTATGGAATTTATTAGGTTAATTCCATGTCCCTCTGTCAAGTGTTGGTCCTTGTTATGCAAGGTAACAGAAAGAACTTCTTTTTTTTTTAAAGAAAAAAAAAAGGTTCTGTTCTTGCACTGGTCATAAATACAGGACAATAGTCTCAATTACATGCAGGCCTATACCTGGAACCGTCCAGCATCTATCTGCAATTTAGACCGACACTGTGTCATCTTCGCTGGCAGTGCTAAAATGCAGCAAAATTTAATGTGCATGGGATTACTTACTCCAGAAATTCATTTTAGCTGGGGATGATGCTCAATTTTATTAGCTCATTTCTTCGGCGGTCATAAAGCGCGGGGTCGTTGCAGCGGACGTCTGTCTTCGGTCCGCAGTTTGTTTGGCGTGTTACAGGCGGTTCTCATTTGGGTCTAATTTGCTGACTTTGTGCGAAGAGAGAGTTAGGGCCGAGGGGCTGGGTGGTCCATGTTTAGACTGGCAGTCGCCTAACTACGCAAATTGCAGGGAGAAAGGGAGCAATGTTACCAATGTGCAAAGGAAGAGAGAAATTTGGAAGTAAATAAAGAAGGTGGGGGGGGGGTTGAATTGTTGAAAATTAGGCTCAGAGAACAATTATATTTTTGAATATAATTTACATTTTAATTCAAACAATAGAAACAATAGGCTTCAATTGTCTTCTCTTTTTTAGAAAGAATTTTTTTAAATTTAGGGAGAAACCATATTAAGATGGTTGACATTTTTCCAATTATAATATATATATATAGGCTTATGGCCTACTGCAACAAGCAATGGTCGTGCATATACAGTGGCGTATTTAGGGGGGGGGGGCATGGTGCCATGCCCCTCCCCCCTCAGGCCCATAATTAACATGGCGGAGACAGGAAACGCCGCGGTGCACCCCGTCTTCACCCCATGTAATGCCCCCCCCCCTCAGGCCATTTCTAGATACGCCCCTGTGCATATACCTGTATATGTACGACGATATACCAACTACTTGTTATTTCATCGCCATGTAGTCAATAAAATTAAACTAAAGTCATGTGATGATTTTCTTATAACACCAGGAAGTACTAAATTTGAATCAAATGGAATGTGGTACTCGGTGTATTTTTAATGGCTTGATACTTACACATTTCCCAACAATAAGATGCGATATAGATAAACTGTATGTGTGTTATTTTTACTATTCTTTTCTTTGAATTGAATGAATCAAAGCCATAAATCAGATGGAGCCACTTAATGCTTCAGCCTTTCTTTGTGTTTGCAATTTTCTGTTAGGCTAATTTTGTTTATTGTACAATCGCCACACATCTTTAGAAATTGCTTGCACAGTTTAATAATAATTTAGTCAAGTGTTTGCTATGACTGGCGGCGATATTGTCACCAAAGCAGTCAGCGTTTTAACCAGGCCCAAAGTAATTGTGGGCCTATAGCTTGCAGGTAGCAATTTCGTTCCTATTTACCTGTCCAAAAGTGTATTGTGTTTGCATATATACAGTCCTTTGATCTACTCGGTGATTGCCAGGTGATTGGATGACAATTGTCAGGTGAATATCAGGTGAATGGCCTGTAAACCATTGTATCTATTTCTAAGTATGTGTTTATACAGATCAGGATATACAATCTAAAGTATTGCCCAGGGCACTCCTGAGTTTCAATGAGTTCAGCCAGCACTTCCATCAAGTTCTATGGCAAATCTATGGCACCTCTATGGTATTTATATGGGGGCTCAAAGGCCTTCGATTCACCCTCTTACTGGAATTAATTGCCCTCAAATTGGGAGAATTATTTCACCCTCCCCGCAACATATGATCCTGCAATGGCCAGGGGGTAGGTGAGGGGGGGGGGGTAATTAAATCGATCCCAGGACAAACAATCGTCAGAGATCAATTGGGAAGGACCCATAAATTGTGAAAGGCAGCTGCCCATTGCTGGTCTATTCATTCATTTCATTGGCTCTATTTTTCCAGGTCTATTACCAGGCCGTCTATTGCTTGGTTTGACCAATAGATAACACTAATTCCCATCCAATAATAGGCCCTTCAATAGAAACCATCCTTATTGATGATATCACCACAAGCCCAATAATTACGTCATTGGAATTGCCATCAACCAATCAGCTCCAAGCCCATAATTATGCAGAACGATTTGAATCGTTAACAAAATGTGCTAGACTTTAATCTGCCTTCACATGCGAAGAAATGATCGCACAGAATGATCAGGTCTCAGTGATCTGTGAAACGATCCCGTGAAACGATCCCCTAAAATGATCCCCAAAATGAAGAAATCAGCCCCAAACATTGTGTGGCTACTTTAAGCTGGCTTGCAATTACTTGGTGTTTATTTCCTCAATTATTTCGCCAATAAATTGACAGAGTTATTATTGTGGCAACACCAGAAATCAAATGCTTAATTGGTTGGTTTTATGTGGAGACTGCATGCCAGTATCAGTTTTCTATTTCACTAAATTCCTTCAAAATATTGTTGGCCGATGGCAGAGACATGTATACAATACAATATAATTTCTACAAAATATGCACAAATTAAAGTGTTCAAGCTGCAACATTGTTGATACAGTCTGGAATAATTCGAAAGCTTTTCATTTTGTAGTTAACGACTGACTCATTCATGCAATTCTAAATTCCCCAGCAATCTGCTCTCCGAGACTTTAATTTCTCTGGATATTCAAAGTGACTTTGTAATCAGTGGAGTTATTTCAGAGTCAAATTCAAATTGAATGTGTTGTAATTTAACACCTGGGATCTTATCGGTGAATTAACCAGTTTCAAATCAGCGCAAATTGAATAAAAGGGGCCGAGTGTAAATGTTTACGTTATGCCTAAATGACCCAAGCAATTTGAGAATTGACTTCTGAGGGGAGATAGTGGTCTGTTATGGTAAGAAGGTCCTGCGAGGAATCTCCGAATCTCCCAAGGTTATTGGTTGGTACTTAAGTGATAGTAGCCAGATAGAGATTTGCATAATCCCTAAGGGAGGTTGGGGGGGGGGGGGGGGGGTAGCAGTGGTCACTTACAATGAGATAATGAATTGACCAACACAATGCAGAGCCTCACTTTCAACGGCCAATAGAAAATTGAGCCAAATAAACAGATAATCTGAGATGCCACTAGATAAGAACAAAGGGTCTCTCCCTGGTGGGAGGGCATTATAGCCTCATATGAGATAGCAATTCATTTGAAGTGGTTCATGATCATCTTGGTGGTTTGTATTTGTATACCAGTTGCCATGGATACATCCACGTGACCTCTCATTACAGCCTCGATTTCAGCAATGTGGTAAATGTCCAGTCCGCTAGGTGGCAATTACCTAATTGAAACAGCAACTCTTGCCCCTGCGAATTACTGGGGTATCTTGGGGCAATTACTGTGTTTACTTTGGCCAATTAGGGGACTGTTCATCCCTCAAGATGGCTTTCAAGATGGCCGCCATGTTGGTTGACCTTTTGCCCAAGCATTTCGGAAATGGAAGACTTGTGCTATGGGTTTTAACTGCTGTCTAAACGTCTGTGGGCACAGCCGGCCAGCTGGTGAATAATGCCTCAATTATGGCCATGATATACTGGCCCTTGTCTCAAGAGTGAATAAGAGTTAAAACTTACTTTCAAATGAGCAAAATGCAGGAAACTAAACATACTCAAATGAGTCAAATCATGAGGTAAGCATGCCTGTACCTTTACCTGCACAACTGCCAGTCTGTAGTGAGCCAAGACTTAGCCATTAAACTGATTGGGAGCATTTGCTGGTCTAACTGGTTTATTGGGACTTATAGGTAATTTGTAGGTGAAAGGGCAGTGAGCATTTGGGTATTTTGTCAGCTCGGGCCAAATTGGCCGTGTCCCTGGAGGGGCCTGGAGGCTGAGCAGAGGCTAACCAGGCCCCGGGAGGAGTGGCTGGCCCTGGTTGTTCCTGGTCGTCCCCTGATCACCTAAGACAACTTAATAGCCAGGGCTGATCAGCTTTCAAACTCCCTCAGCCTCCTTCTCACTTGTGGGAAAAGATCCCTGCCCCTGTTGCTCAGATTGCTGCACTGTTGGTGTGTGGGGCGAGCTGTTAGGGTGAGCTGTTAGGGTGAGCTGTTAGGGTGAGCTGTTAGTGTGCAGTCTGCCGGGCTAATTGGAGGGGGCTGCGTCTCCCATCTTTCCCTCTCAATTAGGGGAGAAGGGGCCTAACAAGACACAGGTCAGGGAGAGTCCTGGAAGACACAAGGACAATCCAATGAGCCCATGCTTGTATACACACACTGGGACCAACTGGAAACCTCTGAAACTATAATGGAATCGAGGGGAATGGGCCCTTGTCTCGTTGGTTAGGTCAAGAATTCAGAAATTGGAGGCCCCGTCACCATTCTGTCTGCCATAGAGCTGCCCCACTGCACTGTCTCGGTTTGTCTCGCCGTCCTGTCAGTGACTCCTAGCCCCTCCACCACCCCTGTCCTCGGTCCTTGTGCCATTAAGATTCCTGCAGATTTGCATCCACACAGGGAGATTCCAAGTCTTGGCTCGTGAAGTCTGACTCAAGGAAAGCTACTCAGAGCATCAGTTGGCCTTGTGCAACTTTGCCAATGTCTACATGGTTCAATTATTGTTGTCTGCGGTAGGTGCCCCCATCCAACCCCCTGCTGCCCCCAAAACATCTCCTTTTCAACAAAATCTCCTCTGCCCTCCCCTTCCATGATCCTAATCCCCCTCCCCCCTTCCTCCTTATAACTCCAACCCTTCTGTTCCTGCTGAGTTCCATTTTTCACTCATCGCATAAACAAAAGAATCCGACTTTTTAACCTGAGCCCATTTGTCTTGGTTTAATTCCTCTGTGGTTTAACGCGCAGTCTGACTGGCTTTGCATCAGGGCCATGTGACATGACTGACATAATTGCCAACATTGTGAGGAGTAGGAATCTATGACTAATCAAGTTACAAGTCAATTACATAACCCCACCCACAGCCTCCTCCCTCCTCCACCCTCTTGGCTTACTCCTTTAGACACATGCAGCTCTTCTTCTTTCTGCTCCTTAGATTTCTTCTTTTATCTCTCAAAAACAACTTCTGAAACTTGTTCGGTGTTTTTACTTTCTTCTAATTTTCTCCAAGTCTTCACTTCCTTGTCTTTCTGTGTTGGAGCTTGAATACCATCCTCTGGAGTGAATAAAATAAATATAATGTATATTCATTAAATTACATATTAAACTGAAACAAGAACATTTTGTCTATTGATCAATTTCCTTCCTTCTCATTAACACCTTCTTCCTCAGAAATGTTGACATGTATCTGAAATCAGAAAAAAACAGTGATAAAAAAAATGTTGTGATAAACTAACTCTGTCCTAATTATATGTTTTTCTCATGCCTCGAACATGTAAACCAGTACATTTATAATCTCTTCATATTAAATGTATTTAGTACACTTCTTTTGGCTCAACCACATGTTGTTATAGATTGCTTAGATTCGTATTATGCCAGGAAAACAGGCGCCAATATATCCAACATAAATGCTGGAATGTTATGAGATACATTTCTTGGATGGCTTTCAAGAGGCATGTGTCAGCATGATATTTAAAAATTGCCCATCTCTAAATGGTGATTAATAGCTTAAGTGGGATAGTATCATTCTGTGTATGCCGATTTAATGGGCCATGTCTTTCATGTCTGTGCTCCTCACCAGGGGTCTACCTGTTATTGGGTCTGATTAGTGCTATGAGAGGCCATGAGGAGGCAATTAAAAGTGTTTTCTGTGGCTACCACTAGGGCGGCGCTTGTGATGTCGGCGCAAAGGATCATGGTCTTTTAGTCGAAAGATAAACAAACAGTGGGAGCTATCGAATGCCTTGCTAACATCAAACTGACCATGTGCAGATATATCTGGGAATTAACCCAAAATATCCAAGCATAACCTGATTGGCATCCATGGAAGATTTCGGCTACAAGAAAGCACAGATCCCAGCAAGAGGCCGAATTAACTATTACAATATCTGCTCCCAGAGTGGTCAGCTTATCTGCTGGCTATCTGCCTCAATGGAGGTCATGACAGATCTTGACCTCCTGCGATTCTTGACCCTTCAAAAGCCTTTGATCCTGTTCAGAATTGACCATGCCCAGTTTGCTGTGTGTATCATCACATGCTACTGCTACTGTGCTGGCTTAATTGTAATCTAACCTTGTTTAAAAGACTAATTAGCCATTAGATACTCCTGTTTACACCTTGAATTTCTTCCATCTCACTAAAATAACCCAAATAGATTAACCTGATACCTTCAATGGCCTTCAGAAGCTGAAGATATGCTACTGTGTCATCACTTCAATTTGTTTACAAATTTATTGCAAATATGCCAAGCAATTAATAAGAATTGAAGTGATTAGTGATGAATGCAGAAATGGAGATAGTGAAATAATTGTGCATTTGATAATGGTTTCCAGAAAGTCTAGTAGCCGACTGTTATTTATTGAATATTGTATTAAAAACCATAATTAGGCCTATATATAGATGGGGGTGATAAATATAGACACAAACCTTATTTTCATAAACTTACTTTGAAACAACATCTTTCTTGTAGGAAGTATACCAGGGCGCACCAATCTGACCCTGTACTCCCCATGCATTTCTTTCACATTATTCCATCCATCCATCCTCCTGACATGCCGGTTCTGCTACATGCTTCTTCATGCTTGGCCACCATGCATGGTCAATTGGCAGAGCAATTGGCAATGCTTGGATCATCCTATCCATCTTCGTACCATTGCATCTGCTCACATCTCTTTGAAAAGATCTACATATCTCAGTTTGATATTTCAATTCCATACATTTCTCCTCTCTTCTCTTCTTAGATTATACTATTCTTCTCATATCAAGATTGTTTCTATATTCTCCTCTTTCCTTCTCCTTGCTCCTTGCTCCTTGCTCCTTGCTCCTTGCTCCTTGTCCTTGCTCCTTGTCCCTTGCTCCTTGTCCCTTCCCTTCCCTTCCCTTCCCTTCCCTTCCCTTCCCTTCCCTTCCCTTCCCTTCCCTTCCCTTCCCTTCCCTTCCCTTCCCTTCCCTTCCCTTCCCTTTTTTCCATTTCTCTTCTCTTCACTTTTCTTCGGCTCTTCTTTTGTTTTTCTTCTAGTTTCTTATTTTTTCTTCTCTTCACTTCTCTTCACCATTAATTCTCTTCATTTCTCTCATCTTCTATTCTATTCTATTCTATTCTATTCTATTCTATTCTATTCTATTCTATTCTATTCGAAACTGGAGCCTGCATGAGTATAAGCTCGCTGACTCTGAGAGATGCATGGGGCAGTTTGGTGAGCAAGACGCGTGTTATTGGCGACTGTCGTAGTTGTGGGACAAGAGTCGGTCCGTCCAAAGAATTTAGAACTCAATAAATCGCAAGTGTCGGGGTCTGGCTTGGCCCGACATCTGGCGGCGGCTGAGAGGTGATGTCAACACGACAGCGCATGCGCTGATGGACGGAATTCCATCGTAAAGTCCCATCGTGTTTATTTTAAGTCTTGTAACAAAAGAAAGAAAAAGATTATGCGTTATTATTATACAACTTTGCTTATTTGGCTCTGTAACAACGATGAGCTTCATCAATATATGAATCTTTGTTACATTGCATTAGTAGGCCGTATAGGACTATTATTTTCATGGATTTTGGACTTTAATAGAACTTCTGTTTTGTTTTTTGTTGAAATTTTGGTTATTTTTCATTCCGTCTGTTGCATGTTAGGCCAGGCAAATTTGTTTATCAGTCAACAATTGGGAGTCACGAGAATTTGCCTTTAAGTGGTTCGAAGGAGGGGGTGGTGTTTCAAGGATTGATGTCATTTAAGTGCACTTAAGCTGTTTGTGTAAGTGGCAAATAAAGCAAAGAGGAAAAACGCTGTTTATCTCACTTCAAAGGGACGTTTAGCGCAGCGTCGTGGCGTTATGCAGGGCGTCGTGCGCGTCATGGCGCGACGTCTTTGGCACTGAAGGAATGGATGGCTCGGTCAGGTCTTAAAAGGTCTGGCAAATTATTTCAAGAGCCATTATGGCATCACGAAGCTGAGTGGAGAGCAGTAGTCTTACTCCTAATATACAAGGCCATACAACAGTACACAAGCCAGTCAAGGGGATTTGTGAGAGTCGTTCTTGGCCCTGTCACTTGTAAAGGGGCATTTTTTGCTTCGTTAGCTTTGCCAGTGGTCTGCCATTTCAGTCGCTGGCTGTTGAGAAATGTCAGCCTCAATTGACTCAATTTGCATTTTGCCTCACATTTGTCAGGAGCCATCAACACCCCGAGAAAAGAGGAGGTATCCATGGCAACCTGCTGCAGTTCCACATCTATCCGGAATTGGGACATGTGACCTAGTGACTTCCAGCTTATCCGCCTTAAAAGAACCCTTGGGGCAAATGCGCTGGCATAGCTGCCTAATTCGGACCAGGTTGGTGAGATATGCCCGAGATATAGATTATGAATGTCACAGTGAAACCATAGTGGTCCACAGTGGGTCTTGCTTTAATTAGGAGGCTATTAGTGAAGGCAGTGGCCACTAGGGGCGCGCCAGTCAACCATACCCTAACCATGGTTCTTTTTCTGGGGCCCAAGGATATCAGTAAACAGGGCTGGGGGTTGTTTTGGGTCATTATTTCATTTTTCACGGCAGGTAGGCGTCGGGCATGCGCACTGGGCACTTTTCCCAGGGGTGCAATGGGCCAGGAAGGCGATAGGGGGCAGAAAGGTCATTTGTTTTAATAAAACAGGGCAATTATTGCCACTTCAATTAAACGCTTTAGAATGCGATTTTGCAGTCCTCCATAAACACCCTGCAGTGGATAGAGCTCTGAGGGTTTGGCATTTGGCGAAAGGGGGGGGGGGTGGAAACGACAAGTGGCAATGTGGTAGTGGAAGGAATAACTTTCAAATAATTTTCTGATAGGACGTTTGAAACTTTCAAGCAATTTTGCAGAAAAAGCAGTTTGGCTCAGTGATTTTACAACGCAACTTGAAAAAGAGTATCATGATAATGATTATAGCCAGATTTAATTCTGTCACATGTTTTATTTGTTGTTTGGACAAGTATTTATGCCATTTTGAAACTGATATTGTTATGGTGGGATAAACATGAAGTAGGAAAAATCATGGTGTGATAAGTTAACTTGTTCAGATTTTAAGGTGTGATAAATTAGTCAACTAAATTGCAATGGCCTTTTTCTGTCGGCAGTGCAAGTTTCCAACAAATCTGCCGACTACTGAGCATAGAGTGAAGTTGATTTGTTTACAGTTAAACACAAAGACGCGCAAGACGCTACGTCTTGACGTATGACTGACGTAACGAAGAGCGACGGAGCGTATCGCGCAACTAAATTATGGCTAGTTCTCACGGAGACGTAACAGAGGGTTCTTGTTGCGTCGCTTCTTGCTTTTCCAGGAAAGTGGGAGGTTCTTAAGCTAGATTCAACAATTCGGCGACGATATTTTCGTCTACGGCGCTTCTTAAACTTCCTCGCCAAAAGTTCCTAGAAGTCACATGACCCTATGGTGAGGCAAGAACTTGCTTCACGAAAGATTCAACCGGTTGAATCTTTGCGAAGGAAGAAACCACGATGCAAGAGACCAGAAAGCCCCCCAAAATGATTGGGCGAAGTTAGAGACAGCTTGGGCGAAGTTAGAGACAGGTTGGGCGAAGTTAGAGACAGGTTGGGCGAGGCTACTTATCATTGAGTCAATGGAACTTCGGCGAAAAAGACAACAACTCGCCGACACAAACAGGCTGTTGAAACGCCGAAACAGCTACTTGCTTGGCCGTAACAGGTATTTGCTTGGGCGTAATTGAACATTAGGACGAAGTAAGAGGATGCTAGGGCGAAGAAAGAGCATGCTAGGGCGAAGAAAGAGACTCCTTGGGCGAATCTAGTTTAACATTGAAGCAATGGAACTGCGTCGAGGCTCCTGACAACTCGCCGACACAAGTGTCTTCTTGCCTCGTCCGTAATTACGAGCGATTCGGCGTAAAAAACAAGAACCTCGTCGTAATAGGAACCATCAACGACGATTTAGAACCTCTAATTGATTATATAATTGTCCAAAAATGGCTTGAAACGCCGAAATTGGGCGAAACTTGACTTCCTGGAACCTCTACAACTTCGCCGTCACTTAACCACGCTCGTGAGACACAGGCATAATTCCGAACCGGAGTCACAAATTCACTTCCTCTCTTCAAGAAGAAGCTAGGAAGTTAGGAGCTAGTGAAGGAGTAAGTTAAAATGTTGCAGAACTCGAAATTATCCATGGCTCAGCGAGCAGCATGTTCTCAATGCTGAACTAATAGGCTACAGGACAGGGGAGGCTCTCCAAGTTGTCCTAACTCAAAACACTTCTCTTTGAAAATACAAGCAAGAGCAGCATCTGAGCAGCAACGATGGAAGGCGAAATTAGCAGAAAATGAAGTAATTTATCTGCCTCGAGAAGTAAGAAGATATATTTCTGAGTTATTTCCGAGCTACACCAGGCACCACTGACATATGGAAGCCTAGCATGAAAATCCAAGCGATCGTCCACAATCAGAAGATGGAGATTCTCAGCAAAGCAAGTAATGTTTCAATTTGTTAGAGGACACGAATTCTTTAACCAGGCAGCCGTGATACGAGCACTTCACAGATGTCAAGTGCTCAAGCCACATGTCTGCAAGTCTTTCAAAAACTATTCATGATCAGTTACCTTATTCCCCTACTCAAGTTTTCAGGCATACAAGCCACAAAAAATTGCGAATTCATAGACCCATTATAATCTATTACCTATTCTTGGGGAAAGAGCTGTTTATCCCAAAGGTCTATTAGAACAGTAAGAAATATTCATGTGTTTATTGATTATGAATCTAACTTGTGTTTTTACCAAAGTCTAAGAACTCAGAATGACACTGATCAGCAGAATCTATGACATCATGAATCTTTGATAAAATTGACATTTATTTTAAATAGTTTGTCTTCCTATGCACAAACAATTTCTGACCCAATCCAGGACATCGATCAATTTCCCAGAATCGTCATCCAATCAATTTTTTGTGGAATTGTCCTGAACCGAGGGCATCTCCACTCACAATGTCACGTGATTAAATCATAGCACTTCCGGTCCATTGACTTCCGAGGTCCTTATTTTTGCAACCAGGGCATTGGAAGAGGGCAGGGGAGGGCACGAGTGTTTTGTGGACATAAAATGCCCTTTTCAGAACGATTACATGGCAAAGAGACAAGCGTGCATCAGTGATCGACCAGGACCTTAATAAGATCTCGTCGAGACATCATATTCGAACCTGATGGGACCTAAAGACCTTGACCAGTTGCAGGACTGATTCAGAGCAGGACAAGGGGTTGGAGGAGGTTGGACAGGGCACCACAAGGGCAATGGATGCCCCAGGAAGGGCATTGGAAGGGCAGTTGAAGGGCATCGGCTGGCTAGGGCTCTATGGCTGCCTCAGCACGGGTCATTGGGCGGAGCGTAGAAAGCAGATTGCGCCGAGAAATGAAGCAGCAAATTTCATGGTGACGGGGGCAACGAGGCTGAAAAGGGATAGGACGCAACGTCGTCGCTTGGAAATGGAAGTTAAATGACGCTTGAGACTGGCGATAGAGGGCGCTGCATGGATGCCGCGGCTGGCTCTACGCATCCATTGCCATCCATTTGCCGGGGAGTGAGTTATCGTGGAAGGGAGCTGCGTCTATGGAAGGATCCTTCTTATCAGCACTCCACTTCCTTTCTTTTGTGCCTTAGACGCTCGCTTAATAGAAATGCGCTGCGCCCGACGTCCAATTGAGCCGCGAGTCGGGCTGAGCCATTCGACTCCAATGAAAGACAAATCTGTAACAAAGGAACTTATCTCGACTCCATTGAGCCTACCTCTCCTTTCAATATGTTAATAAAGCGAGGCAATCGCCGATAAACGATTATAAATGAGGACTAAACGACCGATAGCCTCTTGCAATGTACCCCGCGTCTCTCAATTGCCGGTTGCCCAGCGGCCCAGTCCCAGCCCAGTATTGAACGGCCTCAGATAAGCCGCGCGCCAATTACCGAATTTACGAGTAAATCGCCTGCGATCGATGCCGTAGAGGCCAGCCCAGGCTGACAACGATGCTCTATTGGCCTTCTAAACGTTCGCTGAATGTTGTCCTAAACACTGCGTCCATTAAACGTGTGCCAGTGAAAGGGACAGAGTCACCGCAGAATGATTAAGTGCTGATTGTGATCATAAGCCGGTCGAATCGCCCACAGACATAATAGGCCATCATCATTGTGAGGGCGAAACGACCAATGACATTGCAATGACATCGAAGGGCAAAACCAAACACTCTCTGGAACGGGGCGGCCATCATGCGACATATGCATCCCTCGATCACAAGCATCCGTGGGGTAAACGGAACGAGGCGATCGAAGAATGCAATCGACGTAACAGGGGGCGTCGATGATGCGTGAAGCGGCCGTAACAAGCCAATTGAAAAGATTAGCGCAAATAACAGTCATTTGGCGACAACTAGCGGCGGCCCATGATGACAAACTAAACGTTATGGAAGGGCGGCTATTTTCCTGCACTTTTCTCCCTCATTATGTTGAAGTCGATTATTTCGCTTCATTGATTTGCAGCTTCATGAATATTGCAAGAGGGGGCGCTTCGGCTGGCACCATTTCCTCTGCAGTTCTAAGCCTCGATCTGGGGATGAGAGGAGTGATTTGAGGCACAGCGAACGCTCAGTTGATATCAGTGATTTGATTACAGACTGCCTCCACTTAACTATGATTGTCAAAACTGTCCAAGCTGCAATTTGCATTGAGTCAGAGAGAAGATAACACCTGACAATAAACTTCACTGAACTGCATAATGATCAGAAAACGATCAGAAATGATCAGAAAATGACCTGCTGATGATGATGACAGTCATTTCTGAAGCACTTTTCCCCTTATCTGCGAATTATGCATGACAAAGTGGTGCTTTAATTGAAGTGGCAAAGCTGCATAAACAGCCAAGGAACCAATGGAGCCATTTGGCCAGGATTGGGGGGGGGGGGTGGTATTGTACTTGAGTGAATGCCCATCAATGCAATTGGATAGATCACTTCACAATGGTGTCTCTGTTGGCAGTTGCTAAATCACTCTGTTGCCACCAATTAAGAAATGCAAAACAAAGATGTAAAAGCAAAAAGTCTCCATTGACTTTCCAATTTCCACCCGCCAATTATTCCAGAGCAAAGGACTGAGATACGAGTGACAATTCATCTTTTTTAAGTGATTCCGAACACATGCAAATACAGTGAATATATAAGCGCTCTCTTTACTATTGTATTTATTGTGGTTATTGACTGAATGGTGTTGGCTTGTTCCAGGAAATTCTGGGGTTTTTTTTCTTGCCAATTATTCTGATAAAAACAACAGTCATAAAATTTGAGGAAATTTGGTTCACAATAATTGTTTTACTGACTCATTTCCTGCAATTTCTGAGTTAGTCTGCAGTTAGACCATCATTAAAATGAGAACACAAACTCTGCACCCAGAAATTAACTTAGCAGGACCTTGATTGCAGCCCAAGGCCAGGAACGGCCACCAGGGGGCGTTTGTCTTGCCTGGAGCAAGATGGCCGCCGAGGTCAGCAAGATGGCGGAGGAGGGCCACAACCTTGGCTGTTGGATTTGGCTAATCGGCCCCCAGTGGTGAAGATTTAATGAATTATGCTGTAAATATGAAACAGTATGGACAACACATGTGCCCAGAAGACCCCCATTTGCGAGACTTGGCCCTCAAGGCAACCACATGGCACCAGTTCACTCAAATGCCCCTCTCTGAGCTCTCTCTCTTCTAGAGCTGTCAAATATCATGGATGCCTCTCATAATGATTGATAGCGTCGTTCTCAGCTATTCTCTGCACATTATGAGATAAACACAATGTTTATCACCTGCTTATCACATTCGACTAACACCGTTCATCACATTCGACTGTTTATCACATTTCACTCCATTGTTTATCACATTTCACTCCATTGTTTATCACATTTCACTCCATTGTTTATCACATTCGACTGTTTATCACATTTCACTCCATTGTTTATCACATTCGACTGTTTATCACATTTCACTCCATTGTTTATCACATTTCACCCCATTGTTTATCACATTTCACTCCATTGTTTATCACATTTCACTCCATTGCTTATCACATTCGACTAACACCGTTCATCACATTTCACTCCATTGTTTGGCACATTGTTCTGCTGATGGCAATCTGTGCACATTAATCCTTTATCATGACTCTATTAATTTCGACTATTATGCCAAGGTGTATGACCATGCACCACTTTGTGTAGTTATCACCATTCATTATTTTGACTGTAGCAAACATATTAATTGAAACAGAGACACAGACTATAGATTGAGACTGCAAGGCAGGTTAATTTTGCTCTTGAAAATGCGATGGTTCAGAATCTGAATTTTAGATCTTAAATTTCATTGAAGAACACACCAAATTACTTGTATGAAGAGAATCAGGACTATCATTCAGCCAATTTCCCAAGAACTAGGACTGTCTTTCAGTGAAATCTGAAGTTTTCATAAACCAGGCCCGTCCTTCAAGATATACAAAGATACAACTCTGTTTATTCTCTGGGGTGTACAAAGAGGAGCATTATCTGGAGAGTTATTAAGTCCGATACTGTCCTTAAGCCAGTTCCCATAAACCAAGACCATCTGTGAGAAAATTTCAAAATTTCATGTGTAAGCCAATTTCACAAGAACCTTCCAGGAATGCCTGAAAGCCAATTTCCAAAATTAAAGAACCAGGACTGTCTCAAAGGCCAGAAAGCCAATTTCACAAGAACCTTCCAGGAATGCCTGAAAGCCAATTTCCAAAATTAAAGAACCAGGACTGTCTCAAAGGCCAGAAAGCCAATTTCACAAGAACCTGGATTGCCTGAAGGCCGATTTTACAAGAACCAGGACTGCCTGTAAGCCAATTTCCCAAGTAAAGAACCAGGACTGTCTCAAAGGCCTGAAAGCCATGTCACATGAACCAGGACTGTCTTTCGTCCAATCCTTCAGTCAATTACCAAAAACTGACCGTCGTTCAGCCAATTTATGAAGAACTATATATATAGGGCTGTCCTTTAGCCAATTTCCAGGAATTTCCTTCAGTCAATCCCTGTAAATCAGGAATGTCAAATCAGAAAATTTCAGGTTCTCCAAGAATCAGGACAGTTCTTCAGCCATTGACAGCCAATTTCCCAAGAACCAAGACTTCTTTACAGCCAATTTCCCAAATACATGTATATATGAGAACTGTCCTTCAGCCAATTTCCTAAGAACCAGGACTATCTTTCAGCCAATTTCTGAAGAACCATTACTATGAATCATACTATCCTTCAGCAAATATTAAACGAGGACTGTCCTTCAGCCAATTTGCTCCAAGAACCAGGACAGATCCTCAGCCAGTTTCCCAAGAACCATTACTATGAATCATACTATCCTTCAGCCAATATTAAACGAGGACTGTCCTTCAGCCAATTTTCTCCAAGAACCAGGACAGATCTTCAGCCAGTTTCCAAGAACCATTACTATGAATCATACTATCCTTCAGCCAATATTAAACGAGGACTGTCCTTCAGCCAATTTTCTCCAAGAACCAGGACAGATCCTCAGCCAGTTTCCCAAGAACCATTACTATGAATCATACTATCCTTCAGCCAATATTAAACCAGGACTCTCCTTCAGCCAATTTCAAGCTCTCTAAGAACCAAGACAGTTCTTCAGCCGATCTCCGAAGAACCATGTGCTCAACTTGTTTCCCGGCATGAATGCCATTTCTTTACCTCATTCCTCAGCCTCTAATCACTTGACGTGCATAGCCTCTACCATCACCTGGGGACTGTAGCGCCATCTATGGCAATATGACTGCACCACGTGATCAATCACCAGCCAATGAGAGGCCTTGAAATGTGAGGATTATTAGATGGGCTAATTATGAACACTTGTTTGGTTCTGTTGTGGCGAGGTCTTTTTATGGGCAGTGAGGGAGGGCCCAGGGAGCAGGAGGCCCTTGCAAAAGAAGTCACTTGGAGCCAAGGGCCAAGCGAAGGCCAAGCAAGGGCCTGAGAGCAGAATGACCTGGGTTTATCGCCCTATTACGAGTGACTGGCAAAGGGCACCCGGGGGCCATCGCTGACCCTTCATGGCAACGTCACCCTTCCTCTTATCGCCCACCTTCCGCCCGTGAAATATAGCGCTGTTCTTTTGAGGCCGCAGCAGTTCATAAAAAGCCCGCTCGGCGGCGCTCCCTTTCCGGCCTAATTACATGGCCTTTCGGCCGACAGAGGGCGCAATATGCAGCACCCCGTCGTCCAATATCGTCCTCGGCTGCCGACCATTCAGCTTCGGTGCATTATTCACAAATTATCGCCACCCTCAGCAGGTGTTTACTGCAGACAAATTGATTTTTGATTCAGCCCAGTCTCCCGGCTGCCCCGCCGTCCACTTCTAAGAATATATGCCCCAATAAAGTTGCAGTCGAGAGACTCGGAGTGAGCGAGGTTAGGAGCAAGGAGGCCATTTCAGGCAAGGAAGGAAGAACATTATGGGTCCAAATGAACTGAAGAGGTCTAGTTCTAGTTCTTCAGAGAACCATACCATAGAAAAGAGATTGGAACTTTGTAACATTGTCTATCCAGAGGACTCACAACACCACATAACACCAATCCTCCTCCCATAATTATGAGCTCCTATGGCTCACTGAAGTAAATCAGCAAAACCCATACTGTATTTATTACCAAGATAAATTTACTATTAGGCTAGATATTAGAAATATCTACTATTTTGTTCATACCACAGAGGACTCATAACACGCATCCTCCTCTCTAGACCCAGCAGCCCTGGCTCGATGAGCCTAACAGCCATGCAGGGTCCTGGGACAGCCAACCTAACAAGCGTGTAACTCAGAAATCACTTCAAAGCTGCCGTCCTAATAACCACGAAGTGTGAAATTGAAAATTTATTGATGGCTCACGGAGGAGCAGCCTATGATCCCCTAACTTCGTGTTAAGTGAGATTACGAATTTCATGAACGGAGTACTCATGAACGGAGCAATCATACACAACCATACACAGCAGTGCACTGCGCATGCCCAGGCGTCCATGGCAACCAGGGCGTCACACGTGATAAGGGCTCCCTTGACATGGAACGCTCCATGATTGCCTGGATATGATTGCCCGCGTATTAAACGAAATGCGAATTCATTAATTTGGATTGCGTGGAATTGCTTGATTGTCCACGAGGCAAAATCATGAGTAATTGGCCCGACAAAATTGACATGGCGTTCATGGAATGATAACATGCTTCTAAAGCAAAATTACAATTTTAGAGTTCCCAGTGGCGTTACGGTTAAGAGTGCATGCTTGTTTGTGCCATCACTGGCTCTTAGGTCATGGGTTCAGAACCCACTGTCGGAACTCAATTTGGTCCGAGTCCATGGGACATTACGTGAAAATGGATGTCGTTTCTCTACGGGAAAAATTGGAAGACCCTGAAGCATATCTGCCAGACTCCCAGTCTTCTCATCTCATCATAATGGCGGTCACCAGCAAAAACAAGTTTGAAGTGCCTCAAAATGTGCCGCTTGCTGCATAGGTGTATACGTAATGGGAGGTTGAGTCATTCCAGCACAACAGATTTTCAGAGATAATAAGTTTCATGCCTTGGGAAAAGAATGTCAAAGAAAACATAAAAAAGATATCTATCTGATGACTCAAGTGCTACCCTCGCCATATAATACATGTCATATATACTATCGTTTTGCAACATTAAGGTCACAGTCAACTCACGGAAGTTGGTCAGAGTCACTAAGTCATATTATTCACGGTCTTGCTATGATATACATTCCCTGTCGGTTTGGTGATCCCAGGAACAATATTGATAAGTTATCATGTACACAAGATTTCACAAATGTGGCAACCGAGGTCACAGAAGTAGGTCAAGGTCACTCATGTCAGAACTCGTCCAAGGTCTTACTGTGATATACAATCCCTGCGAGATTGGTGATCCTAGGATTATTGCAAATGGAGTTATCTTGCACACAAGGTGGTGGACACTCAAATGGACAGACAGACGCACGCTGGTGTCCTCTACGATACCCGGTCAAAGCAATCATGGCGAGGGTAAAAATCTAATCTCACCACCATGTTCAAAATTCACGGATTTGAAAAATTTTAATTCTCTTTCATACCTGAATATTTTTCATGCCGATTGAGTGTTTATGGCTTGATCAATTAATTTCGACTGACTGACTGACTGACTGACTGACTGACTGACTGACTGACTGACTGACTGACTGATTGATTGATTGATTGATTGCAAAGTATCATACACAAACTCACAACATCCTTACGCCTGTGGATGTGGTTTAATGTTTTATAAACTGAATCATCAGTATACAGTATATAGGCTACATCTCTTCACCAGTGTGGCCATATACCCGCAATGTATTAGTTACCTAATTAACTGGTGGGCAGAGGCGTGAAATGAGCGAAGCATTGGCACCCTGTTCGAGCAAAATTTCAATTCATTAAACTCAGGATCCCAGTGACCCTCGGCGGAATGGCAGCACCTGAAAATGGGGGTTCTTTGGGGAGGAAGGGACCCCGAACAGAAATATGAGAGCTGATTGTTAGCTATTGTTTGAGTTGGTATACTGAGCTGGCTAACAATCGATTCTATACCCAATATTGGGTCTTAGTTTTACCTTGGAACAATTAGCTATTTATTTACTCCATGCATGGTTTTATAGGCCTGGATGCCAGTTGTCTATAGGTTCTGTAGGTTGTCAGTTACGTCATATCACAGATCTCAAAAAAGTCCCTAAGTGTCCATGTCTCTTTCCTCGACTGTAGGCCTAAATTTCGATCTAATGGAGCTTTCAAAAGTTTCTGTCTCCGAATCATGAATTAGCAACCTCAAATTCAGAAGTTATGAGGTCAAGAAAAGTG
This sequence comes from Platynereis dumerilii, assembly GCA_026936325.1. Classification (NCBI taxonomy): domain Eukaryota; kingdom Metazoa; phylum Annelida; class Polychaeta; order Phyllodocida; family Nereididae; genus Platynereis; species Platynereis dumerilii. The sequence goes on along the minus strand of JAPTHN010000045.1, from coordinate 2,282,102 downwards.
GTCACAAGAAAAAAGAAATAATAATTGGTCTTTTAAATGCCAAGAATTTGATGATTGCCGAAGAGCAGTAACTTTTAAGGATGTTGGGAGACATGTAAATCAGGCTCACTAAACATGCAGACAAAATGGCATCATGCTGAACCACTTGGGGTCATGCAAAAGCTAAACAACAATTTGTGGGCTGCTGTGTTTTCAAAATATTTGGTCAAATGGTTTTTCTGAGTTGGTGTTTACATTCCAAGAGGCAGTTTGTCTTTGAAGCAAAAGAAAACGATTTTTCACTCTGCCCACAAACTTCCAAAGCACACGAGGATCACTTGATGTTTTATTGGCCATTTGGTGACGTTTCAAGTTTACGTTACTACGCAGGATCAAGCGTTTATGACGTCAGGGATCAAAGAGCAACGCGCGTCTTGTCGGGCACTCAGGATCCAATAAATAGTTGGGAAACTGTGCGATTCATTGGGACAAATTAGTGGTAAACAAAATGTTGTCTGGATTCAACTTGGTTCAATTGGGTGGTCCAGAAGATGGGTCTGGAGGAAGTGCTCCTTTGAAGTGAGATCTGCCGCAAACCAAAAGACTTTAATTAATTACAGAAAGACATAAGGACACGACCTATAGCGGAGATATCTGGCCTCCCAGGCGGAAGGGGAGGGGAGAGGGCAGCGGTCATCTTCCACGCAGGGCAGATCAGTCAAGTATCATTCTGAATCAGTCAGGAATCCGTCTGAATCAGTCAGGAATCGGCCATGGTCATCTCCATTCTTCTGATCTCCCCTCAGGGCCCCCTGACCGACTGACCCACCACGACGTCGGCGCCAGCGTAATCTACGTCACAAGCGCCACTTCAAAAGGTCTCTCCGACGCTCCTCGGCCGCCGCTCCCTGTTATCGCCCGCCTGTCTCCTTCCGCATTCAGCGCCCTCTCTCGGGACCACGGCGAGTCACGGCCCGTCAGCCACCGACAGCAGTCCCGGTCAGCCCTTTACACACGTCAATCGTCCCAATATCGCTCATTTAGCAGCCGTTGGCTGGCGGTGGATTGCCGACGCTTCAAAGGCTGTCTGTGTGTCTTTCTGTTTGTGTCTGTTTGTCCTCATTGCCTCAACGATAACCCCCCCCCCTCCCCTTTTGCAACTGGGCGATTTCCGCTTATCGTAGGCCAGATCATTGGGCATTTAATGAAGGCCATCAAGCAGCGCAGCTCATGAACATATGTATCAACAGACCCACTTCAAAGCGCTGTGTCGTTTGGGCTTACGTCTGCTTAACAAACATTGCCCCTTCACAGGAGTCGCCTGCCACACACAAACAAGATGAGTCGAGCTAAGTTGCCATTTAGCTGATAATAGCCACAGGTAATAGCTCAATCTATGACTTCTCGTAATCACCTTAATTGAGGACTTCCACTCCAAGTGGCCAATTGAAACACCAATTGAAAATGCAAATGGCCGGCGGCCAAATTGCATCACTCGAATTTACCTAATTCACTCAGTTCCACAAACAATCCCTGCAGGGAGTCCTATACACACTGATAACAAATGAACTATTTGGAATGCTGTGATTGCCATGGCAACAATCTCAGATGCTCACTTTAATTGCTATGGCAACAAAGGAAAGTCAATGGACCGTTACGTCCGACACACCCCATGTCACCATCGCAGGGGCCGAGATATGATTGTCGATGAAATGGGAATCATCTCAAAATATACAATTATCTGTTACGCAACTTCATTTTAAGATTGTCAGAAGTGTCAAATTGCAAGATCTTATCAGAGTTCATCTGTTTTGTGATTCCATGAAATAATTACATGCTTCAAATTGGTATATATGCTGCCCAAAGTATCCATATAGTTTGGAATGGAATCTTTAAGGCACTTTTAAGATCGACTTTTGATAACAACATTGATATCACAAGGTGTCAGCATTGGCCTATATATCGTCTATACCTAGCTATTATGTGTATACCAGGAATCGTAACTTATACATTCTCACATCTGTTGAGCGTTTACATGCATGATTTATAATTGTAACATTGAATACGATAATGCACAGCACTATTTATCCTGGGCTACAGCAGCAACTAAGCCCATATATATAATAGATGAAACAATTATGAAGTGACATTCTACTTTCATCATATCTTAGCAATATTAAATTAAATTTGTTGATTGCTTGTAAATGTGAGTAAATTTCCATTGTAATTTATACATGTAAAAATAGTTAGCACTATGTCAGCCAAGACTTCGCTTTTCCCCCACTATCGCCCATACCACTCCCTCGGTCCTCCATCAAACATCAATGCTTCACTCGATGGCCTTGCGTGCCTCCCCCTCCCCTCTCCCCCACATTAGTAATTTCCTGATTTCTTTGATTTGGGGCTTAAATTCGACGGGTCGCTTAGCACTTCCGGGCCCTGGCGAGGCAATAAAATCGTCGGGTCTATTAACATATTGGATAAGATCTGCGCCGCCAGGGGGCCAAGGGAGGGTCGGGGAGAGGTAATAAGCAGCAGAGGACCTGAGAGGACTGACTTGTTTCTCTGAGTAGTTTCTCTAGGTCCCCGCAGGTGGTGCTTCGATCTCCACCGATCGTCCACCAGGGGCGCTGCAGGGTGACTTTTAAGGGGCTGGACTTCCTGCCTGGATCCTGGGGTAAAATTTGTGGCCTGAGGCGGGAGGCAGGAAGGCGCGGGGATGGGGTGACCCACATGGGCCCTTAATAACTGGCCCAAAGCTAAGCAGCCGAAAGTGACTGCTGACATGCCACTGGGATCGATAGATCACTTGATAAGATAAGCTCCTTTTGATTGAATAATGACAGCAGTTTAGTTTCTAGACATTATTAGTGGCTTGTTACATTTCAAATGGACTTTGCAAGGACAGCTCCAGCAGAAACACCACAAATCTACTTCCAAGTCCCAAACAACCAGTGGCGTCCCTATGGGGGGCACGGGGGGCACAGGCCCCCCCATATTGGACCTGTGCCCCCCCAGGTGCCCCCCCATATGAACTTTCCAACTCTGGCTAAAATATACAATTAGTATAGAGGGTGCCCCCCCAGAGAATCGCGTGCCCCCCCCCAGGTGCCCCCCCGCTCGAGACTCCCCAGTTACGCCACTGCAAACAACACAAGCCACAACGCAAGGAGGCAGTGCATGGACCACGGACTGCTTCCTGAGACTGATGATCACTGATCCCATGCTTCAATGTACCGGGCGAATACAGAGCATGGTTTGACCTTGGATGAATAAGCTACATTATAGTATTCTGCTTGTTCTTCCAGAGTTTGACGTTTAATATTGAAGCCAAGCTGTATACATACCCAAGAAAAATATGAAGACTCGCTTATAGATATTATACCAATAGTTCACGACTTGATATACGCCTATATACAGTGTATATATTATATCCTACAACTCCCCAAACAGATAGCTGCTCTTGGTGTAGATACTTGCCACAGTCCTGCAACGAGTCTCCCACTTATTAGAGCTTAATTTGTTTTGCCCAGGAGCCACGAGTTATCAACCGCACTGTCCATCATTGGGCGTGATTACGTAACTGATGCTAAATGCATCACTCTTGCCTCAGCAGCTGACCTGACAATGGCTGACATCCTCCAGCCCCCTGAGTTGTGAAACCACCCCTTGCCCTCCTCCATCCCTCCTCCTTGCTTCCTTGTTCCTTCCCATAGAACTCTTCTGTGTACATTGTATGATCTCTGGAAACCAAAGATCTCATAATGTGGGATATCTCGCTCCGGCCAAACACTAAGAGTGCTGGATGTACCATACTGCCCCCATTCGGCGGTAGTCAATTATTATAGTGATGGTGCAAAACAAGTGGTGTTCACAAGTTCAATGAAGCATCCTTCTGATTCTGTGTGTGCTCCTTGCTCTTAATTTGAAGTGAAAATGATCAGGAATGAATATGCACCAGCTTTTGGAAGTAAAAGTCACACTTTTTCTGGTTTCTGATACTCTAAAGAAGATTAAATGTTGTTTACGGAAAGTCTGGCAGGTGCAGTAAAGTGATAATCCCCTATCAACAGGCGAAGATGCCCATCCTGCATTTGACACAGGCACACTCACACTGTAATGTACTGGAGTTACAATGTCATGTCTTACCTCACCAGAAGATCTTTGGCCCAACTCGTAGCTGCCAGATCCAGAGATCAGCATACTCAGTTTGCATTCCTATTTAGCAGGGCCCATTAAGAGGGTATTTGCCCCCACCCTCCCCCTCCATTCATCACCTGCTCCAAGGGATCAAGTCCTCTTCAACTAATTTCTCATAAAGATGGATCACTGCTGTTCACTGGCCACCGAGCTAGTATAGAGAGAGAAGGGGGGTGTCTGAAATGTCTCAATTATATACAACTCTCTATATACACAAACTAGTAGCAGAAAATGTGAATTCTGAAAGTTAAAGTGTAGAGTTCTCAGACAATAGCTAATTAGCTATAGGCTATTTTATTGAGTGGATCAATTATTGTCAGAATGATTGATTTATCCAATCAGTCATATTTGAAACCAATCAGTCAGCCAGTCATAACAATCAGTCTGCAATAAACATACTGTTTCTCACAAATAACTTTTTTACCAAAACAAATTATCGAGCATATAATGGATATAGCTCACCTTTCCACATATGCCCTTCTTCCCAGCATTTCTCCCTCTCTTTGGAAATGTCTCCTCTTCTTCTCTTTTTCTCCTTTTTTCCTCTTTCTCTTCTTCCTTCTATCTCATTTTCTCCTTCTTAGCCTCTTCCTCCTCCTTCTCTCATATTTCTCCCACTTCTCCTCTTTCTCCCACATTTCTCCTCTTTCTCTCATATTTCTCTTTCCTTCCGATCTCCAGCACTAACACTTCTTTCCTCTACATGCTCTTCTTTCCTCTCGCCCTGCTCTTCTTTCCCCAACTCTTCTATCGCTTTTCTCTGCTCTCCTCTTTCTCTGATCCCCTCTTCTCTTTCTCTGCTCTTTCTTTCTCTCCTCTCCAATTTCGCTGCTCTCCAATTTCTCTGCTCTCATCTTTCTCTGCTCTCATCTTTCTTTGCTCTCCTCTTCTTGCTCTTTCTATCCTCTTCTTTCTCTCTCCTCTCGATCTCCGCTCCTCTTTCTCTGTGCTCCTCTTTCTCTGTGCTCCTCTTTCTCTGTTCTCCTCTCTCTCTGTCTCCTCTTTCTCTGTTCTCCTCTCTCTCTGTTCTCCTCTTTCTCTGTATTCCTCTTTCTCTGTTCTCCTCTCTCTCTGTTCTCCTCCTTCTCTGCAGCCTCTCCTCTTCATTCTCTCTATTACTCTCTTTCTCTGCACTCCAATCCATTCCTCCCTCCTCTCTCTACCAGGGCCTTACAATGTCTCCCCCTTTGGCTAATTACCCTTGACAGCCTGAGACAGTTTTCCATTTGCTCTTCGCAAATTCTCCCTGTTTTCATTTGTCTGTAATCGAAACCCAAAGACATAAACTTGTTTACTTAAATGCATTTTTGCTGTTTCAACTCTGGCCCAGGGGGACTTAGTTCCGACTGGCTGCCTCCCTCTGACATTTCAATTCTTCATTTTCCAGATAAACTCGTTACTGGCTCTTTAAATTTGTTTCTAGCACTTTCAGAAGTTGAGGTCATTTCGAAAACACAACGCGCCTTTAATCAAGCAGAGCGATGGTGGAAGTTAATTAGCAGAAAATCCCCTTTTAAAAATCCCCTCATTAAACACAAAAGCATAAATCGTAAGTGCACTGGAAGTGTTAAAAATCCATAGAAATAAAATGACTCGCTACGTGGCTCCGTGGCTCTGTGTTGTACGGGGGCTGTGTGGTGTGGTATTCGAACTCCAAGGCTGGAAGTTGCAAAATACTAATGTGCAGGTTCATGTGCAGAATTCATCATTCTCTGCTGCAGTGAAGTACTTGATGACTCTGAGGCAGGAATTAGGCCTATTGCAATAATTAATCAACCAAGAGAATCTGATGTTCACTTCAGGCATGAAAATTCTTGCTCGTTGTCAGCCTGCTTCTACAGCAAGCTTGGTCATGAAAATCCATGTCCATGGCGCCTGCATTGAGGCTTCGTTGCACTCCACAAGCAACATACAGAGTAGTTCATGTTCTCAAATGTATCTGTCTCCCGATTTAATTCTGTCTATCTGTAACCTCTGTGACTGTCTGTCTAGAGTGACACGCATCCCCAATCCCCATTTTCGCCATGGCGATCCGTCGGATGACTCAACGGCCGACTGCTCACTGGGGCCTAGCAGCAATCTGCTAATTCCAATCCAAGATGGCTCCCTGTGGAGACCGGAAGCGGAAATCTTGGGGCGGAAGTGGCGCTAGTGGGCGCACAGGGGCTGCTGGGATTGCTACGCACGTCTGCCATGCTAAATGACGAGCGAGCGACTCACAGTTTACTCTTTGGCGAGAGGATTGGGCCGAAATAAAATCCCAATTAGTTGTTGCCTGCCCTATTTGACGGTCGCAGCTTTATATAAAAGCGGAGAATGATATTCGGCGGACCTCCTGGGCTGCTCTATTTCCGCCACCGACTCGTGGGCTCGCTAATTCTCCCCAATATCGCCCATTATTGCCAATTTGTCACTGGCCCAATTGTTCTGGGATCTACAAGCTTCGGGTCTGACGATCCCCGGCTCTTTATGAATTTTATGAGACCGGCCCAGTGATGGATCGGCGGACATGCCTCCCCCAAATTAACCCCCCCCCCCCCTCCCCGCCCTTTATTGGCCTTGGCTGTATGCTATGGATAGTGCAGGATGCATCCAGTCACCACTGGCACTGTAGTCAAAACATGTTTGTTCGCAAAACCATGTGTGTTTACAAAAGCTGCAATTCATATTTTGCTCTGAAGCACAAGTCATATTTTGCTTTGAAGTATAAAATTATACGTAAGGCTAAAGATGCAACAAATTAATTGCCAGCAATAGGCCTAGCTAACTTGTGCAGACAGACAAACTGCACGTTATATATATATATATAGCCACATTTATGGCATGACTTCAATAATATAAAATCTCCTTTACCAGAGTTTGCACTCAAGTGGTATTTAAAGACTGCAGCGCATTGCAAATTTTGGCAAGCAATAGGCCTATAACTTGTATTTATAGGCTTGCAGGTTACCCAACATCTGCATAAATTCTAAGCTCCTTAATTTCAATGCAATACAAACAAAATGGATTTCATATTCAATTGACATTTAATTCTCACAATATAAATACATCAACAATATATACAGAATATGTACAAAGAAAAACAAAGTTTGATTTCATGTAACATGGCCACTGCGTAATGAGAAAATCATAACAAGCTGCAAACTGAAGTTTGCAAAAATTGAGACAAATCATATTTACAAATGCAAGTTCTGAGATTTATGAAAGCCTTTGTGTTCAAGGTGGCGATCGGTTGTATTAAATGTGTTGTAAAATAATTAAATGTCAAGTAACGAAAAAAATATGGAAAAATTGTCAACTCACAGGATCAGGCAGAAAAGATTTTGCCAGGATTGAGACAGTCATTTTAGAAATACCGATAATTGCCAGGCAATCAAGTTGAGGATTGAAACAGTCAATGGTGTGTTAACAGTCAATTACTTGTGACAGTCAATTGTGACAAAATCGAGGGTGTGATCGGGTCACGTGGGATCGAGATTTGGTTTGAGATTCGTTTCTCGCCATCTCTCGCCCCCGTCGTGACTGTGCAATAGTCTCATCAAACGAACAACACCCAATTGTGACGTCATAGCCTGCAAGACGTTGCGTCGCCGCGTGTGTGAGAGCGTCATGACGTCGTAGTCGTATGTTGATGGAGTGTCCGACACGCTCCTTGCCCCAGCAGCTGATAAGCCCATCGGCGGAGTGAGCAGCCCCTATTTTCGCCCTTGGCCTGCTGCTGCAAGCGTCAGGGTAGCGTCGAGGGATGCTTTATCACCCAACTGCACATTTTGTCGGCTGCTCGAAATTACTGCCTCTATTTAACACTAAATTTGTTCGGGTGAAATGCTCTGAATTGGCGCCCTTCGCTGGTATCCCCCTGACGGCCCTCTTGGGCGGCTGTTCTAGGGGGCGCTGCAGATAGTGTCCATCACAAGACCACCCAATGGGACACCCAATGGGACACCTCGTTTCTCCATCTCTCCTCTCCCCTTTTCAGCAGCTGATCGACTCACGACTGAAGACTCTCTCTTGACTGACGACTGTAGACTAGAACGGACGTCGTCGGTGCACCTGACCGACGATCTAATTAGCACCACGTGATTATTATGACGTCATCATCACTCTTGACGTCATCAGTGAGGGAAACTGAGCAGGGAGGGAGGAGGAGCCCCGTGACCACTGAACATAGAGTACTGAGGGTGGAATATGGGCTGCATGGGAAGGCCTCGTTGCAACTGGGCTCCGTAGAAGGCAGCGGCGGCAGCGGCGGCTCCAGGGTACATGTTGAGGCCAGGAGGCAGCAGGGGTTTGGCGGCCATCTTGAGTTTCTCGAGTTCCGCTTCCTGCAGACGTTTGGCTTTCGCTCTTCGGTTTTGGAACCAAATTTTAACCTGCAAAAAACAATGCAAAGAATCAGTAAAGGTCAAGAAAGACGACATGGGGAGTTTTGTGATTTCGATTTCAAACCATATAACAAATATCAAAGCGTATGTCTAAAGTTCAATCAGGAGTTGCTCTTACCTGTGTTTCCGTGAGATTGAGTGAAGCTGAGAACTCGGCCCTCTCGGCGATGGACAGGTACTGCTTCTGGCGGAACTTCCTCTCCAGAGCTAGCAGCTGCTGGGTGGTGAAGGGGGTCCTTGGCTTCCGGTTTGTCTTGTGCTTACGTAACTGCACTGTCGTAGGCGGCTTCCTGATGGGACTTCCGGGTCCTGTAAGAGAAAGATGAGATATTTAGTAAAATGCAACAACTGACAAGTAAATGAGTTTATAAATGAGTTATATCAACTATTTCTATCAATTCTATGGAATGCAGCAACCATTGATAAGTGTTGCCTTCATACTAGGTAATTTCTAACAACATGCATAAAGAAATCAACTCCATAATGGAGCAGGCAATAATTGGAGATAATTGTGCCCCTTTTCATGCAAATGAATTGGGAATTGCCCTCAAAGGGATACAATGTGCTCCAGCCTGGTCGTGGAATCAAATGACAGAAATTCAAAAGTTATTTAGCAGAAAAAGGTCTTGACATTATGCTATAGTTTTTCATCGCTGTTCATACGATACCCACTGCATTACACAGACACCGTGGTTTGCCAATTATCATAATTACGGCAGTTTACAAATCGTGTAATTATCAATGTGTTGGTATAATTTAGCAGATCGTCATGGTAATTCAACAATGAGGCTCAGCTATTTAATGACAGACCCCCGGGGCCCTCTCAAGCCATGTTGCCAGCCCCTGGCTCATCGGCCCCAACGTGTGAGGAGTTTTTTCAATCCTCATTTTCCAATAATCGACTGACATAATTGGCCAATGCCAGAGTTCCATAAATTGCTAAACTCTCTTTTGTCAGGCAACTAAATTGACTCCCCACACGAGTAGTTCGGTGTCATGTTTCCTTGCCTATTCTCTCCTCTGACTGCCATTCTTTCTCTGGCCCTTTTGCTTGGCCACCGAGACTCGTTTTAATTTATGCCAGCTTTCAGAATGAGCCATATAAACATTTGATAAAATAAGGACTGTAATTATCTGCCAGCAGAGTGAACAGCAGCCCTGCAGGCAAGACCTGTCAGCCTCGTTTTAACAACAATCATCACAGCACTCTGTTACCAAGGCAACAAACTTGAACAAAACGACATATGTTTGAGATGTAACTCTAAACTCCAAAAAGACCAGTTAACTTTATTCTGCCTCATTATCTCCGCGGGGACTGGTCCCTCATTTCAGAGACCGAGCAGTCGTGAAATTGCCCCACACTCTCGCCTGCCATATTAGGACAATACATCATATCACCCCCCCCCCCTCCTTCTAACATTTCCATGAATGTGATATATAGTGTTTGGTGTACAGCTCACATTGCTTTACAAAAGTTTACATGTGTTGGATAAGAGCTGTTTCAATCAAATTTGTTTCAATTCAAAATACAAAGCTTTGAAATTGAGACACAAAAATAAAATTGATCTCAATCCGGGATATTTATTGCATGGCATACTACCACAAATCATCAACCTATTCAAAGTCATTAAATAATCTCTGAAAAGCTTTGTAGGTAAATAGTATAAGAGGCTCTAATTTGGCATTTATGTTAAGTAAAGCAAAGTGTCCAGCATTGACCAGCAATAGGCAGACCAACATTTGCCCCAAGTGACCAACTCCAGGCTATTGGCCTCCCAGCCAACAAAGTGTCTTTTCTTGAGCGGGGACAATTGAAAGCTTTGGCAGACCAAACAAAGCCAATACCCAGCAGACAACAACAAATAGCCCGAGATAGATTTGAATTGGCGAAATGACCAGCCCTAGCAATGAAGACCTGACACAAGCAGGTCACTGCTAGCGCCCGATAAGTCGGCTACAAATTAGTCACTTTGCAACCGTTAGTCAATCCGGCTCCCCCCACCCCCGGCCTATCTTCCATGGCCAGCTGGCCCTCCTAGCACATTGCCATAACGCTCTGCCCACTTTTCATTAACATACAGCCCCTAACCCTGGCAATAGGCCGTCTATTAGCATGGCAACTACAAGGAACAGACCTCACGGGTCAATTCGTCCAACAAACAATTCGTCACTTGAAGAATCGCCAAGCAAAACAACTCAATTGAGATTGATCGCTCCCCCTTCCACCCCAGGAAATAACTTCTCACAAGCACATGGTAGTTGCCCTTCGCGAGCAGCTTTTCTATATCACTTTGGTTGTATATGCTGTATGGGTTGCACATTGGCTGTACGAGCTATCCTATCCTATCCTATCCTATCCTATCCTATCAAGTGTACAGGTCTAAGTATCTGAGCAAAGAAAGACACCTAAAGGTCGCCATTTATGGAGGACTCCGAGGGCTTCTGTGCTAACCAAAGAGCATGGAGCATGCTCAATTTCTAAGCAATAACCAATATGCCGACTTAATGAATTCAAATCGCAGCAAGCATCACCACACACTAGCTAGACATTAGCACGAGGGCCTTGTTCTCGACTTCTCGTCAGCTGATCAACCCCTCGCCCTCGTCCTTCTGCTTCCCGCGGCGGCTGCCAATGAATCGGGATTCGGCGCCGATGACAAACGAGTGTTCCCGAGGGAGATCGAGCGCCGCCCGAAGCCTATCGCCGGCAAACAGACCTCCCCGGGCCCCCGTGACCCACAACCGCCGCTGCCTGCCTGGCTAATGGGCCCGGGTCAATTTGTTAATTTGTAATATCATCAAATTTCACCCTCGGCTGAGCAGTTATTGTTTCTGGTCGTCACTCATGATCCACCGCAGAGTGGCGCCACTGCGGCCTGTCATTTACAGCAGACGACTTTTGTGCTTTCACTTTTGTGCTTCACTTTTGGACGCATCTGATAAAAGTGGCAATTTTCTGCAGCGCTGGTTAAATGTGTGTCGTAAATTGGGGAGAAGGCGAAAAAAAGGGGAAATGGAGAGAGTTGATTGGAATTGTGGCATTCTGTGGCATGGAGACAACAGAGAACGAGTGTTTAGGCCGAGTGGCGGTGGGGGGCGCCCCTGGCTGGAGAGCACATCCATTCATATCATGGACAGGACCTCAGACAGGACCTCGTAGATACAATGAAAATCCCATTTTGCGCCCTTCTGAGCAGAGAGTCGGAAGAGAGAGGAGGCCTGCAATGAGCAGTTTGCTTGCTGGTCATTTGTAACCTGCTTGCCTCCAACTGAAACTTATGTGCAGAGCAATACAAGCGGAGTGTTCAGTCTGTTGACAGTGCTGTGGGCCTGGGGAGTGAAAACCACACCATAGAGTCATAGACCACTGATTGAATGTTGTTGGCACTTGGAGCATATCTTGGACATTCTATATCATCTAAATCATATTTAAAAGTTATTTTAGACATTTGAATATATCCTACTTTTAAATTCATGAATTCTGAATATCCAGCTCGGTCCAGATCTGTATACAACTATTTGGTTACATGGACCAAATTATTGTCGTGGCAGTGGATGTCACATTAGAGTGAGCTTGACAGCCTCCATCCAAGCTAACAAGTATCAGTTGCATTTAAACAAAAGCACATGAGCAGATACATGTGTTGAGATGTTCAGCACTTCAACATGTACCCCAATGTACTGGAATACCCCCTGAGCAAAAACACCCACAAGGTCTCAATGTACTTCTTATCTTCGGTGCCTGGTGATACCATCCAGTGTTTTCAGGAGGTTCAAATATCCCAAAGGCTTCCCAAAGGTTCTCAGAGGTTCTCAGGCTAATTACCAGTAACAAGAACCGTAAATAAAAGCCTTTGATAAAGCCACTGGCCCCAATAACAAAGCCCTATTTACAAACATTGATAATAGTAGTCGATAATTTGCCCTAATGGTCAATCTGTTTATCTGGAGATTCTGGGTCCTGGGGTTTCAGAGCATTATAAATCACTGCTGCATGTTATGTATAATTTATAGGGTGTAAATAGAACATTAACATTAGTTTGATTTCAGCTAAATATTATTTTATCCCCTCACATTTCAAAGAGGCCATCAGGCATGGATAAAGCTTCATAAAAGTAAAGCCCAAGGTTGAAATGATTGTGTAATTATAATGAATGAGCAAATTAGCCAAGGGAATTGCAGCTCCAATTGCTCTATCATTATTTTGCAGTCAACCGATTTCTGCTGCACTTTGAGGATGCATCTAAATCAAGTTTGAACTCCTTGAGTTTTTGTTCACTATTTGAAACTTTTGTTCTGCCTTTGTTGTGATATTAGTGTCATTTATCGCCCACTTTCCTTGCTGCTTTTATGTGGCTTGCCTTTTCTTTTGCATATAAATTCAACCTTCCATTTGCTTTATTCCCCTTTATTTGCCCTTTATATTTTGCCTTCATTTGCTCCTCGGCAGCTGGTGTGAAGACATTTAGTAAATCTAAATGAACGCCCCTCATTCAGGGGATTAACAATGGGCAAAAGGAAAACAGGGGGCAGAAGAGGGGAGAAGAGGGGAGGTTTATTTCATAGATTACTTTAAGTGGGGGTCTGCTGCCATACGTTCTTTTTAGCCGATTAATTTGCAAGACCCGTCCACATATTTCTGAGTTAGTTACCACAAAATGGTTGAGGGAAGCAGCCATCACAAATACTGTCAGTGTAGCCCACGTTGCCCCTTTTGCCCTAATACAATAGATTTCAACAGATTTCAATAGGTCGTCAATAGAGTCACATAGCAACCAACATAGCAACCACCCCCCTTGAAAGCGAAATGCCTCCACGTGGTGACCACCCCACCAACCACCCTCAACCAACAACCAACCACCAAAAAGGGTGTCAACAAACTTCAAGCAACCAACCCCAAGCACTGGTAACACTCCAGGCTTGAGGGCCCTGAAGTGCAGCACTCTCAAAAATAACATTTCCCCTCTCCACAGTAAGTGAAAACTCAAGAGCTGACACTTCAGACAAGATACCATGAAAGGTGTGAAAAATTACATTGTATACTTTATGACATATCAGTTTCCAAAGTAAATTTAGTCATGTAATAAATATTGTGATTTTGCTAAATCATTTTGTAGAATACAAATTTTGAATTCAGCATTTCCATAAAATCCTTAATAACTATTTCGGAATAAACAAATCTGTCCCCAATAATAGTTATTTTAGCAAACTGTTAATTTGTTTTTTGAAATCATTGATCAGTTTGCAAAGCTGTTTGCATATACATTACCAAACAATGCAAATATGATTTCAAAATATTAAGAATTGCAAACTGTTGCAAATTTATCTATCTAAGCAGAGCTAATAGATTATTTTTTCTCACATCATGTCATAACAAACCACGAAAACAAGCTCTTTATTGAATTAATGAATTTAGCAAGGTGCTAAACAACACACCACACTGCTGACTCGGCGTCAACAAGGGGGCTACTGTGTGTCTATTACTATTCTTTATTGAATCAATATTTCACAGATTTTGCTCGATTAGACCTATTAACAGTCACTTATTAATGTCCTATTTTTCTCTATTAGCAAAATTAAGATTAATGGGCCAATAAGTGACAGTCCTTTAAGCCTCATTAATTGAATGGCAGGGCGATAATACCCTGATAATCCGTCTCAGTTTTGATTGCCTATCATAACACTGCTTCTAATTCCATTAACGTTATCAACTAATTAGCTCCTTGCTTATAGGATACATTGATATGCAGCCATCTTAATGCAATTAGAAGTATAGGTTTCTAGTTAATATGGTGTCACCTGTGGTTTTAATTATTTCACAATTTTTCAATGGCATATGAATATCTGTCTAATGCATAGATATTGAGACAGAATAATATATTTATAGGAGTAGAAAATATGGAATTTAGATAATTGTATAATCTACAGTACCTCCAAGTAAAGATTTTGAAATATATTCACAGGCTAAAATGATATTAGGCCCTAATGATTATTGACATGAACTTATTTATATCTCATAACCCCAAATAAATGTTTCTTTGTCATGGAACTGAGTTTGTCGGCTGTGAAATCAATGCCCACTCATACAATTATGATATTAACCATCTTGGAATCTGCTTTTTGGACCTTTGAATTTCTGTCATTCAATAAACCACAATTTCCACAATGATTAATGCATGTTTTACTTTATGTAACTTTGTACACATTTAGGGTTGATGTACAGCCTATAAAATGAATAAATGACAATCTGAGATTTAAAAAAACTTTGAAAAGTAAACTTACGTGGAGGTGAAGTAGATAGTCTTGGGGCTCCCAACCAAGGGAAGGGCCCGGCACTGACAGCAACTTGGGCCCACCGGGCAGCCTCGGGGCTGGTCATGTAGGGGGGAGTGGGGTAGCCTTCCTTGAGGGCCCCTGGGGCAACGAGGTGGTGCGGGGGTTTGGAGAGGATGCCGTCTACACTGAAAGCTCCATGGGGACTGTGTCCAGGGGGGAGGGCCACTCCGGCTGACGAACTGCTACTTCCCGGGCTGTGGGGGGCGCGGGGGCCGGTCACTGGGGAAGGGCTGTTCCGGGGAGATGATTCCCCCCTGCTCGGGCTCCGGTGCCTCGTCGATGAAATGATAGAGTCTACTGAGAAGGATAGAGGTTTGTGTGTCGTAACTGTGTGTGGAGGTGATGGAGTTCTCTTCGTTGAGTAATTCCTACATTCAGGTGACCTCCTGCCATCTCTTAACATGTCTCTAGTTGGGCTACAGGATGTCACACTCAGAGGACTGTCTCTGTCGGAGTCTGATGCAATGCTTCTTGATGTGTGTGAGTAGGTCGGTGAGGCAGGCATTCTTTCTCTTTCTGGCATTCTCTCTGTTATCCTATCCTTCAAGTCTCTGTCTGACTGTGAAGGTGGCTTGAAGGCTGAATTGGAGCTTGGATGCAGGGTGGATGGAATTAGAGCAGGTAAACTGGATGGATGCATGGTCCTGGATTCTGTCAGGACAGACATGGTGTAATCCTGGATGAGAAATATCCTTTAAATCCCAGAATGTCCAGATATCTTCAAGATATCTTCAAGAAGTGTCAGAAATAAGCAGCTATCTCCAAGTGTCTGGTTAAATATCCAGTGTATGTTGTTATAAGTCCTTGTATACACACTTCAGGTAAATTCACTTGTTGACTGAGCTGTGAGCTGTTGGCTTCTGACTCCACTCCGTTCAGCGCCAGGGTAAAGGCAGGAGCAGTGACGTCACTTAGTGCTGCTCTGTGATTGGCTGAGGGCTAATAGCAGCTAATAGCCAATAAAATGGGGCTGACTCCTGCCACAGCACTGGGCCAGGGGGGTAAGGGGGGTTGGGCTTATGCTCTTTTCGAGATAAGACACGACTAATTTGGAAAGCTCAGTTCCCATTGGCCCAGGCTGGCCTCAGTTGAATGTCCATGAAATGCATCAAATGACCCTGCCATCCACCGCTGAAATAACTGCTTTGTTGAGAAATCGTTTCATCTGACTTAATTTATTCATTCGGACAAATCTAACTGGTCATTTTGTCACTTAATTGAACAAATAAATTGTGGCAATTCTTTATTGGACAAAACGACAAAGGAACACACAATATTTCTGGCTAAATTGGAGGTAAACACTGCAATTATTGAAAGAGTTCAGTCTTTAAAATAAAAATTGTATAGTTTTATGGCACATTTTGGTTTTTAAAAATACTCAATGGCAGTGTCCCCCTTTATCTGACTTTTTTTGTAATTTGGTACAGTTGTAGTTTCATGTCTGGAAATATTGTCTAAATTGGGCTAAATTTCAATAATATGTGTCTGACAGACTCCCAATTCAAAATCTGCATAAAAACAAAGTCTGTTAATATTATGGACTTTTAATTAAAAAATGTACATCTGACATCCAAATACTTTTGTTGAAATGGGTTTTCTTAAACTTTAGACTCTTTAAAAACAAGCGCTAGCTGTTTGGCACTGCCGATTCAAAATCACACATTTCCATTTTTCAACTTTCGGTAGATTTGTTTCGAGGGTAAACATTCAGATTTCTATACGCACTAATGACTTTGAATTTTGCAATTTTTGGAATTCCAATAATTTACATTATTCCAAACTTCCGTTTTATTTTTTCTTTAGCTCGTGGTCAATATTGTTGTGGGCACAAACCGCACAATTCTCAAATGTGAATTTCATTTGATTTAACTTTTTTATGATTTTGTTATAATTTTGATATTACAAATTACAAATAATTGACTTGTGTATAATTGGGACCATAAAACATATTGTGTTATGATAACTTATGAGCTTTGAAGTCATATTTTAATGAATAAAGTCAAATCTACATGTCACCTGCATATTTGATATTATTCGTGAATAACAATGAGCATAAGCCTGTATTGAACACATGAGGGACATACGTCTTAACAAAAGACCAATCATAAGCAAATAACTGCATATTTATTGGGCCTATCATAGCTCATTATAAAGTTATTATAACCAGATAAGTGTGCAAACCCTTATAAGTTCAATAAGCCACACAAGCCGGTCAATAATATATGTGTATCTTGTTTGTCTTGAATTCTTATGATCAGTAGAAATACATAAATATTAGGTAACCCTAAAAAAATATTTTCTTAAAAAGTTCGACAAACATTATATATTTTGCCAAGATAGAAAATTATGAACAACAGTTATTCTCCGCCAATATTAATTTGGAAAATATTATTTTTGTTATAATAAATATCCAAGTTCTAAACTTATTTCATGCATTTTTATCTATCGTGAAGTTTTTAGATATAAATTGTACCTAATTAAAATTGAGCATCTAAAACACCCTTTATATTTTTCAATAGCAGATATACAGATTTAGAAAACCAATTTGAACTTTTTAAACAGCCTATTAGAACCTGAATCTGAATTAAATGCAAAATACACATTTTAACTATTAAACCACAGAAATGAAGCAATAACAATCTGGGCAATTATTTAATTTTCTTTAAATGAGATTAATTGGATGCCTGAAAGCATGATGGGTGAAATCATGAATGGTTTGTTTTGATTCTTTTTTTCTAATTTCATAATGATCATGCAATAAAGTCATCTGCTTTCATTGGGGTCTCAGTGCTGCCACCTATCATATGGAATGTTTTTTCAGAGATAATATATTTTCGTAAAAGATGATAATTTTAACAATTTCAAGTCAATTTCGGGTGAATTTGGACCAATTTTCCGAATCTAATTGACTGCAAACAATTCGAAACAAACAATGGCCAATTAATGAATCGATTCGTGTCATTCATTATTTTGATTTTTTGTGGCTTTTAGAATGAATGATGGAGGACGCCAATTATTTTCTTCTGCTTATTAACCTCAATTATGAACTGCCTGCCATTTTGCAACCATTTCACATTGGTTAATTCTCAGAATGATTTGCCAATAAAGGAATAAGTGGAGCGCTAAGTATTGGCATTTACATATCAGTAAATTAATGAGTGTAGCTAGACTGGCAATTACATGTTAATACACTGGGTAAGTATACCCTGATATACTTGCTGGTGTCCCTATTACTTGTGGCCTCCGCTGGGTATGCAAATTGGCCCCAGTCATTAGGCTAATTAACATAGCTCATTTGGCTATCAGGCTATTAGCGAACCCGGAGAAAGGGGAAGAAAATTCAAGAAATCAGCATCCATCTCAGAAAACAATCTTTTCTCAACAATCTTCAAATCTTAAATCAATCTCAGCAATCTCCCTCAACAATCTGCATTCACTTTTGGCTATCGAGAAAGTAGCGTGCCTTCAAACATAGCCAGAGGACAGAAATTATTAATTGGAAAAATATACAAGCAGATTGTAGGGAGGGGCTGTGTGGGATAGAGATAGGCAACTTTTATCAAGTCAAGGCCAATCTTGAATTTGTTTATTCATCGTCTCTTCTACATAGCTTATGCTTTGTTGTTGTTTATTTCCATATTTCTTTCCTGCTACTATGAGGATGGATCCAAACCATGCATGGTATAAATTTTGTTTGGCCACTACATTTAGAAGTAATGCTCTACGGATCATGCTTTTAAAAACTGGGTAATTGAGAGAATCTTCAACATTTTAGGTTTGAATCTCTGTAGGCCTATAGTCACACTTAATTTATTTATCCATAATATTTTGCATTTTCTCAAATTTTATTTGCTTGAATCCTATTCTGTTACTTGTCCCTATATTCTGTTCATATCTCTACAGATTCTATTCTATTCTATTCCATTCTATTCTATTCTATTCCAAATGTTCCAATTTGATTCCATTCTTTGTCAATTTATTGCCTCGTACCATGCACTTCTTTGAGTTAAAAGTTATTTAGCAATAACATTGGGACAAATTCCTTTCATTTGCCTTGACAAATAAGGCCAAATAACCCTGGGCTGGCTCACAATAAAGCACCTGACTGGAGGGTGATTTCTTGGGGGTGATTTCAGGAGGGTAACTCCTTGAGGTAACTTCTAGAATTGCAGGATAGCTTTCAGGGCCACAAGGGCGGCTAATTACCATTGACCGGCAAGTGACCATTGGGCAGCCAAGCAAAAGGCAAAGCCATAGACAACAAAGGAGAGGGGTCAGTTATAGCAGGGCAGGCGCCAGGAGAGCCGACTTCAAAAGGGGCGAATTGACCACTGTCCACTCAATGTCCGCTTTGACCAAAGATACCGAGACATTTCATACCAAAAATGGCCTTTAGCAAAAGTCAATGATACTAATTGTCAAATGGCTCCACAAAATATATTACTCAGATTTGTCTTTTAAGAAAGGAGGATCAATTGAGCTTGAAATGGAGGGCACTTAACCAAGGATCCTGCAAATGAGAGGGTTTTTTTTCAGCAGGTTTGAATCTGGAGGATTGTATTGCTGGTAGAAGGGGACTATTGTAACCTGGAAATTCCAATGCATGTCCGTTTGACTCACCCTCAAACAGGTTACATAGGAGGGTGTTCCATGTACAGTGAGGAAAATAAGTATTTGACGGTTGACCCCCTGCCATATTTTCTGGTTTGGGCACTTGCGCTTGCTCCAAAACTCTGAAATTTCTCAGGTAGATCTGGTCCAACATTAGAAGACAGGTAATGCCCAAAAATTAAGTGAAAGAAGCATTATATTATATATTTGCATAAGAATCCAAATAGTATTCGGAAATAAGTATTTGACCCCTTCAAATACCTCTTTTCCTCACTGTATAACTTATAACTTATGTATAAAAAAATTGGGTAAACTTCTTTTTCAAAAATGACTGTTTTTTGCATGTGAGCTAGGGACACAATTTGAAATTCCTCAACATCCGAGTGTAAAACTGGACAGCCTGCATTGCATGGACTTGGTGGGTGCTCCCAATACAACAGTTTCATACCTTCAAAGGAATTTCTACAAAAAGAGTCAAAACCCCCTTTTTTGTTGGGGTGTTCTTGTGTATGAAAACACCCCTAATTCTCCCTCACCCAATTGCCCCAAGAAAGCAAATCACCCCTTTGCAAAACCTGCTATTGAAAAACCGATTTGTTGTGTAATTTGAAGGTGTATAGTTCAGTGACTTGATTGCTAAATTGTAAGTGTGCGTATACATTACATATATTACATATATTATGCATTGATTGCTCTGTTGTCCCTCTGTTGTTGTGGATATATGTATCAAAGTAGGCTTGATAAATGTAGTGTTATTCTTTTGTTGGTGTTTATTGGTTTGTTTGTCTGTCTCTTCTCTTTCATCTCCATATATATGTCTTTCTGTCTATGGGTCTTTTTATTTGTTTATTTGGTTATATATCTATGCACCCGTCGTTCTAGCTCTTAGAATATCTATCTATCTATCTATCTATCTATCTATCTATCTATCTATCTATCTATCTATCTATCTATCTATCTATCTATCTATCTATCTATCTATCTATCTATCTATCTATCTATCTATCCATCTATCCATCTATCTTTCTATCTGTCTATCTATCAAAAGCTATCTGTCGATAGCTATCTATCCATAGAGCTCTAACTATCTATAGCTATCTATCCATAGGTATATTTCCCTATTATAATTATAACATGGACTACTACTTGCTTTGTATAATTTGTCAGAAAACACCATTTGCCATAAAGTGCTTGTATACACTATATAGTGCACAGCTCAGTTATGAAGCCATAAATTGAAGCATGGCTGGCAAATTGCACTGCCCCTGTATTTGTGCAAAGATTTATGAGTTATATTATAAATTATATAAATTAAATTCCAGGGGTTTAATTCACAGGACCAGTGCTTCATAATAGAGTCCCAGGCCTCTGACAAATGGCTGCCTACCAGTACAGACTGTTTGACACTTAAGAGATCATTATTGGGGCATTTAAGAGGCTCCCTGCCTTCACATAGGTCTTTCCATAGGCCCCACTTGCGACCATGAAAGGGCCAGACGGGGGCAAGGGGGGAACGGCGCCACTGCTGTCTCTGCCCGGCTGACCGCGCCCGCCCTCCCCCGCTCCCCCGCCGGGCCACTGCCCTGCCCCCCTTTGGTAGACACTGCTCCCCAGTGCCCTCGCTGTCATAACTAATGAATCCATCGCCCCCCACACAACTCTTGAAAAGAGGGATCGCAAGGTCACCCTCGGCCAAATTAGTTTAAAAGCTTTAATATGTTGCCACCTTCATTCCTCATTCAGCCTATACACAGTAATACACTGGCTGGCTGCCCTGACGACTCACTTTTGTTAGCCAAGACTTTGACAAATAGTTATGGCCCTCCTCAAAACAACTCAAAAGACCATCTACAGTGAGCTATACAGTGGGCTGTATGGGAATTGTGAATTACTGCACCGCCTTTTGACTCCACTCCCCCAACTTGTGATTACTGGAATTGCCCTCTGTCTATATTCCATGGTTTGGGGGCCAATGCTCTGCCATCACAATAGCTCTCCACTAAAGTCTTCTCCTTTTTCATTGACTGGCAAAAGGAGAGAAATCGCCCAATCAAGATAATTGCCTGTTTTCCAAATAACATGCAAAGTGGAAGCCAGTTATTTTTCCAGCCATATCCTCCTGTAATTTCACCTAAGCCACTTCTAAATCCTCCCTCCTCTCTTTCGCTGCCTCTGCCTCATTTTCTGCCTCCCAACTTCCAATCGAAGCCTCCAATGAGGCATGACGCATGCGCAGTCGAGCGTCACCAGACCGGAAGTGGCTGCTTCATTTTCCGGTAGAGCACACTCGTTGGCCATTATGAATTTGCCTCGCTCTCTAATTAAGCTTAATACGAGGCAATTGCCTATTAGTTGGGCCCTGGGCTCGGCTCCAGGCTCCGCTGGATTGCGCCTCAATTGTGAGCGATAATGGGGCAACCACGCGATCGCCGCTTTCAATCAAGTCGCCGATTCAATCACGGAAAGTCAAGTTTCAGCTCTGGCATCGATCGACGACACCAAATGCCTCCAATTAACACGCTCAACCATCCATGCCTCTTTTATTCATCGCGACGCCCAGAACGAAGGGAAAAACGCTACGACACGACGCTACGACGCTGTTCTGCCGACGTACCTTGTGATGGTAACGTCATTTGCTGATGACGTCACGGGTAATTACTCTGTTTGGCCAACAATCAGCCAATCAATGGAGCGCGTTAATCTGGACATGCAAGTTGAGCCAAATTAAGCTTCATGCACAAGTGCCACACAACTGCCTGGATCGGAATTACTTGGCAGCCGAGCGTCTCATCAAAATTCATGTGAGAAAATCGGAATTTCACACAAATTGTCAAATGCGGTCTGCGAATGCTTGGCAAATGTTTTGATCACAACACGTGGACAGACTTATTAATCCAGAGGAAATGTATTCAAATCTATTGTCCTGAGCAATCACAAAACTACATGGCCAACTGCAAATATTATTGGCTGTCAATGTGTTGCCAAAATGTTGCAAGCAGATTGCCAAGTCGGTTAACCAAGTCAGCTCGCCATCTGAGAACGGATGGAGGGGAATTCTAAGCTATTAGAGTGAGGTCTCAGTTTGCAGAACGACTACACTTTGAGCTAAAGTTACTAACAAGGTCTGGGGAATTATTGGCTTGGTTATTGGCAACATATTGGGCAGGCAACTTATTGAGAGGTTGCCCCAAGAAGTTGCTTCGGTTTCTTGTGATTGGGCAGGTGGACCACACAGCAAGACCTCCATGCTAGAAGCAGATTAACAGAAAGTTAAGACATAAACTCCCTCAGCACCTCATTTGAAAAACTCTGCTTTTTCCGCACATCTTTTAACGCAAGAGAACTGAGGGGGTTGGCCTCATTGAAGTGCCATTAAAGAAACATGGGCAATGAGGCTGGCAAACATGTGCAAAAAGATAGATAGATATGTAGGAAGGTAGATAGATAGATAGATAGATAGATAGATAGATAGACAGATAGATAGATAGATAGACAGATAGACAGACAGATATACAGATAGATAGATAGATAGATAGATAGATAGATAGACAGATAGACAGATAGACAGATAGACAGATAGACAGATAGACAGATAGACAGACTGATAGATAGATAGATAGATAGATAGATAGATAGATAGATAGATAGATAGATAGATAGATAGATAGATAGATAGATAGATAGATAGATAGATCTAAAACAAAATAGTCCTCGGAGGAGTA
Source organism: Platynereis dumerilii (assembly GCA_026936325.1). NCBI lineage: Eukaryota > Metazoa > Annelida > Polychaeta > Phyllodocida > Nereididae > Platynereis > Platynereis dumerilii. The sequence goes on along the minus strand of JAPTHN010000045.1, from coordinate 2,258,869 downwards.
GAAGGGCGATTTAAATGTCCTAATCTGAGGTGCATGACTGGAGGTGTTCTCTGACTCTTTCACACGTACTTGCCTAAAATCGTTCGTCAGTTTCCAGTGACGCGTAAAACGCGGATTTAATTGGCGCACAACACGCAAAACGGGCATCGGGCCACGCGTCCTTCGTGCGTCCACTTTTCAAGGACGATTGTTGGATCGTGGGAAGTCCGGGGGAATGAGGTCTGAAGGGCAAAGTGGGGAATCAGAGCATTGTAACATTGTGGACATGGCGGGTGATTACCTAAGGACCTGGTTGACCTTTAATAAACACGTTGACTGGGGTAGTGAGGCCTAATTGGGGGAGGGTGGAAAGTTTGTTTGGAAACAAATAGGGCTATGGATCTGTTTACGGGAAACGTGTACAATACTGTTTCCTCTGAGCTATGGTAATGTTTTGGTTCACTGTTGGATGTTTGATCAATTGGATCTCAGACTTTGGAAGAATAAGCTTATTCATCCAAGCTCAGACAGTTCCACAAAAAACAATTTGGGCAGCATGCATGTCAAGAAACCTCTTTCCGATGGTAACTGGCCTGTTTGTTCCATTGAATTTATTTTCTTGGACTGCCGAATGCTCTTGGCCTGTAGAGTTTAATCAGCATAAATTTTCCAAACTGTATATTTTCGATATTAGACACATAACCTAAACAGGGACTTTCAGAAGAAAAGACAAGTAGGCCTAGTTACCTAAAACTCTTTCCTTCCATGGTTTGTCAGTACCACACATATATCTACTTTCTGTCTTGAAAGCTCCTTTAGAACTGCAGTCGATCTCGTTCTTGGAATTGCCGACAGAGGGAGCACTCGTCCGGTTGCTGCAGCTGCCTGGTGCAGGGCGAAGGATGCTAAAACAATTAAATGATTCTGATTGAATCCACTGTATTAGCAACTCAATACCAAGTGCAAATGAACTGATTCTATCTCCTCTCTCATTAATAACAACTTGATTTGCAAATTCATTTGGTCCCTGTGATTTTATCTCCATCTGTTTTCAAACAAACAACTCACAATCGGCTACAGAAGTGCCACGAAAATGTAAGGAGGTGCCCAGGTCGGTTATCAGCTGCATATGATTTCGCGAATATTTGCGCATGGCATTAAAAACAGACAATTGTTACCAGAGCAACTGATAGGCCACGTGGCCTCCCTCCTCCAATAGGAGTGTGGCTGTTCACGTGACCATTGTTATTGTCTCACTTTCATTGTTCTCCATAGAGTGATTGTTAAGAAGCACTCCAGCGCCCCAAGTGGCAAGTGGCAACAATGACTATTTTCGAACCATGAAAATTGAATGACTCGAAAACAATTTATTGGTATCAAAATGATGTATACCCTCGAAGCAGATGTTTCTTTCAAAATTTGATTTGTTTTCAACAATGTAAATGCTTGTGACTAGGATATGGTCCTCGAGTGACTTGAATAATGGGACTGGGAGAGGACCTAATTCATGTAGTTGACTCAGAACTTTTAGTAGACCTGTATGCCTATATATCACAATCAGCTACTTCCTCTCAAGTTGTGAATTGAGTCTGCAACCTTTGATCGGTTTTGATCTCTGCCTATACAATGTCATGCCAATTGGTTGAGATCTATATGGCTAAGGCCAATCAGTCTAGAGAGATCTATGGCCAATGAGTCGAAATCTTTGTGGCCAATGAGTCTAGATCTATGGCCAATGACTTGGGATCTAGGCCTATGGCCAATAAGTCGAGATCCAGGGCTATGGCCAATGAGTCGAGATCTGTGGCCAACGAGTCGAGATCTATGGCAAATGAGTCAAGATGTGGCCAATGAATCGACGAAATGGCCAATGAGTCAAGAAAATGGCCAATTAGTCTAGACAGATGGCCAATGAGTCTAGATATATGGTCAATGAGTCTAGACCTATATGACCAACAAGTCAAGATATGGCAAATGAGTCGAGAAAATGGCCAATGAGTTTAGATCTATCTAGCCAATTAGTTGAGTGAGGCCAATGAGTCCAGCTATATGGCCAATGAGTCTAGATATTTATATGGCCAATGATATGAGTCGAGGTATGACCAATGAGTCGAGGTATGGCAAATGAGTTGAGGATTGAGCTCAGGTAGGCCTATGGCTATGAGTTGAAAACTGAGTGTGTATAGGCCTATATATGGCAAATGAGTTGAGTCTTTTGACGGTTCCGAGTTCTGAAAGATCTCAAAAGTAAAGGTTTCAAAGAATTCCGAGCTACAACTTCAGGAAACATCACTTTTCTATATTAGCTTTACTTAGACACATAAAGTTGTAATAAATAAGCTCGTTTCACTTTTCCTGGCACTTGAGTTTATTGGCAGATTATTGGCAGATTATTAGCCTGAAGAGTTGGCCAATTATGGACTCCACTCTCTTGGAACAGAAAAAGCATGACGTCACGGATCACTTGACAATTGTCGCAGGGCATGCTGGGATCGTGGGACAATATGGTAGCATACGAAAGCGAGGCTGGGGCCCTATGGTGTTGCTCTGGGGTGCTGTTCTATGGGCTGGTAGCAGTGCTTGGGCTAATTTCATGCTATCTCGTTCTGCAACAATCAATTGTTACACTAGCCTCGTTCTGATGACAATCTATTGTTGTGGCCATTGTGCCTCGATAGTGGAGGCAGTCGCTTGGTTTGGGGGTGACAATGAGACTTGGGCATCAGCCATGAAATATGCAGTGAGTAGAGATGCCAGCATCGCCCAATGGATCTCGGGCAGACGATTCAGCCTGCCCTGATCAGCCAGGCCTGATCAGCCAGTCGATTGGCTGAAGAGGGGACACAATAGGGCCATTCAGCAAGCGTCATTAACCAAGGTAATGGCCCTCGAAAACTCCACTTATTTAAATCACACTTGAGTCCCTGTTTGCCTTGTAATTCTCGCAATCATTTAACCAAGCTTTGTATAATTCAACACTTTAATTAGCCATTTAATCACTGGGGAAATTTCCTTAAAATATTCATGAACTGCTAAAAATGGAGTTGCAGGGTGTTATTGTGGCAAATCTAATGGCAAGATTATTCCCAGATTGCTGCAGAAAATTGAATGAATCAACCCAAGACATTAAAAAGATATTTGCAGAAAATAGATTCAGTTTCAAATATTTCAATTTGTGCGCCACCCCAGGGGTGGGTAATGTTATGTGGGGATGAAAGTGGCTTAATAGTCCAAAACATTTAGAGGTGGGACTCAGTGAGTTTGTCAAAATACTTCAAATCCTCCTTTACTTTCAAGTGTTGCTGAACACTATTTTGCAAATTCCTATGTTGAAGGGGTCTTTTAGGGACATTTTTTGAAAGGGTGCCTATCCATGGGGGAGAGACCCATTCGGCTGCACCCCCCCCCCTCTCCAAAATACCATAGTACCCCCACAAAACCCTCCAACCAGTTATTAGGGTGAAATGAGCCGTTTTCTGCTCTTCGCCAAAAGAACAACATTTGCCACCCCACAAACGACCCCCTCAAGAAGTAACACTCCTCGATGAGTGCCCTTCTGATTTACATTCAAAATCTGTGTTGACACTAATAAGTCAATACACTAAATAAATATATACGTCCTCTTGGCCTAGATAGTAATAGACTAACAGCCTCTGGTAATACCATAGCTGAATGGCCTTGATGTTTTCAAATTATATTGTCTTTTCCAATTCTCTTGTCAATTTAAAGGTACATTTTAATTTCAAAGAATCAACCAATTAACCTGTCAGTATCTATCTATCTATCTATCTATCTATCTATCTATCTATCTATCTATCTATCTATCTATCTATCTATCTATCTATCTATCTATCAGCCAAATTAACCTGTCATTATCTAAACTATCTATCTGTCTATCTATCTATCTGTCTATCTATCTATCTGTCTATCTGTCTATCTGTCTATCTATCTATCTATCTATCTATCTATCCATCTATCTATCTAATAGTATCTATCACTCAATGAAGTGAAATAGTGGATCCATAAGCATGATTAAATCTGTAAAATCTCAGGCATTGTGAAATTGTTGTTTTTTGTTGTTGTTGTTTTTTTTTTCAAAGTGGTTTTAGATAGTCAGTAGGCCTGACTCATTATTGACCGGTTGGCTGTTGATTGTTGAAGTTCTTGGCTGTTGAAGTTGTTATTTTAGCTTTTTGTGGTTTGGGGCCAATCAAGGTGATTATACAACAATAGGGCCCTATGATAAGCCATATCAATGGATTTTGGCGCCGAAAATGGCCATGGTCAAATTATGAAGCAAATCATCCACTTATATGGTAGTATGAAGGAGGTCGATTGGCTAATTATTAATTTTTTGCACTTCCAAATTTGGAAATGGGAAAATAAACATCTGCAATTCTGCATTCAAGTACAACGTATGGGTGCATGGAATTTCAACAGTGGCTTTTATCAGTTTTCTGGCCTATATTATATTGTTGAAGATAGAAGTTGGTTTTGGTTCACAAGGACTTAAAACTGCTAAGCTTATATTGGTCCAAACCAAAGTTTGGATTGGGGTCCTTTGAACCATTGGAATCTGAAATGAGCCTTGAAAAAGACCTGCCATTCTTGTCACTTGAGCTAAATTGATAGGTCATGGAAATATCTTTCCACATACTACTTTTTTCTAGGAAATGCCCCCAGCTCACAAGAGGTCCGATATATTTCTTGGATAGGAAACATCAAAGGAGTTTTCCTATCTCATATTTGTTGCCTAATTTCAGCCAAATCGAGAAGCATCACATCAATCAAAATTTTTCATTTTGCTGTGAATAATAAGTTTTGTTTCAGAAATTGGCCTTGCATGAAGATACCGGACTGTCACACAACAAAATGTCTCATATGTCAAAAAGTATCAAATTGGTACATCATAATGGACAGTACATCATTATTGACCAAGAAGTAATTATAGGTCAATTATGATGTACAGATGAATTTTCGTGCTTTTTGATATGGAAACATTACCAAAATAGAGAAAAGTTGTGTTAATTAAATTCCCAGACTTTTGTAGTCCTTGTCATGAGATTTCGCACATGCATTTCATTCTTATCTGACAATAACATAAGATTCTTTGATGTACATCACATTTGACACTTGTAATGTCAAATGTGATGTACAGCATAAATGACAGTAATCTCAACATTAAACTAAGAATTATCATGTATTTTGGCTAGCTTCCTTTGCTAATGCAGTTTATCTCAACAATACATTGTTTTTGATTTCGTTCAGCCAAGATTAATAGGCGTACATCATAATTGACGCTTCATTTAAAATTCTTCTGATTATTTGTATTTTTACTGTTGTTATGAATGAGGATTTTAACAAATCTAATTTACCTTACTTGTTCTTTTATATATTTTATGGAATTTCAGAGAATTTAAGTTCTAGCTTGAGTCGGTTATTCGTAATGAGTGTTTGGTGCATGTGTGTAGCTTCTGGCAACTTATTTTCCGGCTTCTTGGTGAAATTTCTCTTTTGTGTTATATTAGGGGGAATTAACATTTGAGCCTTGTTTGTTTTTATTGAAATGTTGATAACTGCATTTACTGGTAAAGTTTATTTATACACAATTTGACATAATTTTTGAAACTTGGTCAATTATGATGTACGTGTGACAGAATTCTCACCTACAGGACTATGTCAAATATGATGTAACGCTAAAAATATCCCTATATCTTTTACACAACAGGTTAGATGGCTTGGATTTTACCATTCTCTCATACATTCTGTGTGTTTTTACATTTTAATCCAAAAATTTACTGAGTATACCTATGTGCTTTATTTTGACAGAACATCGAAGAAGCAAAATTGACGAACATATATTTTTGTTCCGTCAATGTGTGTATTTCAAAGCAAAATGGTAATTTGTCAGCTAAAATTGTTTTAAATGATCATCCATACCTGGATCAATGATTATATGATCAATGTTTGCTATTATCAACAATAGGGATTAAATAAAGTGGAGTCAACCAAAATTTCTCACCTACGTGACGACATAGACTCTCCTCAGCACAATTCTATATGGGGCAGTGTCAGTGTAACTTAAGGACATAAAAAGTATATTTCATAAAAATTAAGACTATGGAGCACAGGCTGGATGAGGAATACATCCTAAAACATGCATTTGAAAATTTACCCTTATGTGACACTTTTGGCCTCATTTAAAATGACTTCACCCATATATATACGTCCTCTTGGCCTAGATAGTAATAGACTAACAGCCTCTGGTAATACCATAGCCTGGCCTTGATGTCTTCAAATTATATTGTCTATTTCCAATTCCATTGTCAATTTAAAGGTACATTTTAATTTTTAAAAATCAATCAATTAACCTGTCAGTGTCTATCTATCTATCTATCTATCTATCGATCTATCTATCTATCTATCTATCTATCTATCTATCTATCTATCTATCTATCTATCTATCTATCTATCTATCTATCTATCTATCTCTCTATCTATCTATCTATCTATCTATCCATCTATCTATTGACTAAATCTGTAACATCTCATATGCATTGCGAAATTGGTTTTAAAGTGGTCATAAATAGATCTAACCAGTCGGCCTGATTCATTATTGACTGGTTGGCTGTTGGTTGTTCAGTGAGTTTGTGTTTTACGCCCCATCAGCACCAGTGTGGGCTATTTAGAGGCCTGTTGATTGTTGAAGTTCTTGGCTGTTGAAGTTGTTATTTTAGCTTTTTGTGGTTTGGGGCCAATCAAGGTGATTATACAACAATCACAAAAGGCCAGATCAATGAATAATGGTGGCAAAAATTACCATGGTCAAAATTATTAAGCAAATCATCCACTTATATGGCACTACGAAGGAACTTGACTGGCTGATTATTAATTTTGTGCACTTCCAATTTTGGAAATAGGAAAAAAACAAACAAACTGTAGTCAAGTGCTATAATTAAGGGTGCACGGAGTTTCCAGTGGCTTTTTCAGTTTTCTGGCCTATATTATATTGTTGAAGATAGAAGTTGGTTTTGGTTCATTTAAGGAAATGCCAGTAGGCCTAACTTTTGTGTTGGGCTATAATAATAATAGGAATTAAAACTGCCTAGCTTATATTTGTCCAAACTATAGTTGGATTGGGGTCCTTTGAACCATTGGAATCTGAAATGAGCCTTGAAAAAGACCTGCCATTCTTGTCACTTGAGCTAAATTGATAGGTCATGGAAATATCTTTCCACATACTACTTTTTTCTAGGAAATGCCCCCAGCTCACAAGAGGTCCGATATATTTCTTGGATAGGAAACATCAAAGGAGTTTTCCTATCTCATATTTGTTGCCTAATTTCAGCCAAATCGAGGGGCAAGAAAAACTAATTGAAGAAGGCCTGGTCGCTGCATAGTTCCGCATGGTAGGGACCTTGTGCTGCCGAGCAACGTCGTTCCAATGACGCTCGTGACGCTGCCCCACCGACGTAACCACAGCAACGTCACAGCGAGGGCAGCAACGTCGCAGTCAAGGGGTGATGGAGAGGGGGAGTTCCTGGGGACAGCCTTGGCACTGGTGGTTTCCAGGCGCTGGCCAGATGCATGCTGGGAGAAAGAGTGGAAAACAGTGAATAGACAATCGCCCCACAATAGAAAACACAATGGCAAAGAAGGGAGCGACGAATAATAACACAACGAGCCTTTTATCTATCACGATAGGGCCCTTTCAAAAGCCACCACAATCCGCCACAATAGCCGCAGCGTCCGCAACTTCTCTATCACCGGCAATTAATCAAAATTGTGAGAATTTCGGAAGGACTGGGTCCCAAAATTGATATTCTGATATTGGGCGATAATCGGCGATAAGGGCGCATTCAGCGTGGTCCCCCAAACAGGACGTTAGAATCGTTAATCTCCCGCCAAAAGCAAAGCACCGCGCGCAACTTGTCGATCCCTATCGGACATATTGTCTTAATGGGCCCTGCTTCTTTATTCTGTTATCTGTTTTTCATTAACTGGCGCAATTGCCTCCGTGAAATATGGAAATTATCAGCAGGTCAATAAAGCGACGAAGCAAGTAGGGGAAAATTGCCAATGAATAAAAGAGAAAGCATATTGGCCCCGCGGACTGAGTAGCTAGGTCCTGGAGAGGAAAATATAGAAAGAAAAAAGGCCTGGACAGGAAGATAGTCTGTCGAAATGGGGAAAGCAGACGAGAGGGAATTAAGGGCAATGGAAGCATTTGGCTGTCGTAAACGTTCTATTGACATGATGGCATCATTACGACATGCTGTAATCTGGTGATCCATTCAGTTGGAAAGGGGGGGGGGGGGGTGTTCCGTAAATGGGAATGGTATTATCGTTGAGGACCGGTCCTTTTGGGGGGTCACCCTCCGACAAGAGGGCAGGGGGCAACAGTTGAGGGGAATGAAGGGGGGGGGTTGTCTGGTGGTCTGTCTGTGGCCAAATTCGAATTAAGTGGGCCTGATAAACTCGGGGGCTTCCCTCTGCCCCCAATCCAACTGCCCTCTCTGGTTACTGCAGCAACATGGTGGCCTACCCCTGCATGGGATTGAGGGGAAAGGGGGGGGTTGTTATCTGCGATCTGCGCTTAGTCTGTCGCCGCCCTGCCTCCCTCTAAATCAACCCAGAGCAGCTTTAATAGAGGAAACGTTCGCCTCCATATCGGCCTATTACGGGGAATGTAGAAGATAGGAGCAGATTGGCTGCCATTGGCTTCCATTGACAGGGGGGAGTCTGAGGGGGGGCCTATTAGTCTTGTGGCTTATCCCCCTTGATTATTTTTCAATGAACTGTATTGGCTGAGATAGGCTGGGCCCTGAGATTGCTCCATCAAACACAAGATACCATCATATTGCATTTCACATGATTCCAAGCCTCGCCATCTCCCTGAACCTCCCAAAACAAAAGCTAATTCATTTCGAGATATCATCACCAGCCCATGAATTGCAAGAATTCATTGAATTAGCCAATTAACTGCCAACCCCCCCCCCCAGCAACCCCCCCCCCCTCCCTCCAATCATCTCCATTCCTCCTCTGACGACTTTAAACAACCCCCCCCCCAAACCCTCTCATAAGTCCCATTGCAAATCACTGCCCAAGCAATGCCCATTCTTGTGATCTATCTATATATCTATCCATCTATCTATCTATCTATCTATCTATCTATCTATCTATCTATCTATCTGTCTATCTCTCTGTCTATGCGCGGCTACACACAATAGGCCTATAAATATCATAGATACCTGATAAAAAACAAGTATCCAACATCAGTACTGATTGCATGAAATTGGGCTTTAAAGTGCATTCATTCAACTTTAAGAGTTATTGTATAACCTTTTAGTAAGGCGAGGCATACATTTTCCGCAGCAATTAGGCCCCTCGGCCTTCACAATGTGTGAATTCAATCGTGGTCGGCAGTATCAAATTCGGAGTGGAGTCTGGGATGTCGTTTCGTCATTAGATGTGGCGAAATGCTTTGATAAGAGAGTTGAGTAAATAGTTTGAACTCAAAACCTCGTGAAAGGCAATTTCAAGTTAATTTCAAGTCAGCTCAGTTGCCTAGTTCAATAGCTCGGCAGCTCAATTACTGTTTTTCTTGTTAAATTGTTGAGAATTAATTTCGAAAATTCCTCGCTCCAGGCCTACTACGCCATCTGCCGGGCGAGAGGTGAAATACTTGCACACCTCGGCGGCTAAACAGGCCCAAAAAGGGCCAATTAAGGTGGGCTAATTAAGCACAATTAAGCCAGTAATTAGTTGTAATTGGCAATTTAAGCTTATCATTGGCGCCTGCATTAAGTATTTGCAAACAGACTGGAGTTTTCTGGGCGATTTGAGGTCCTCTCTTTGGGGAATGTAAACATTAATGAACAACTTAAAAGGCAGTTGCCTCCATAATGGGTCAAAGCAAACACAACAATGGCCGCTGGTGCTAAGAGGTGCTTGCTTGAAAAACTATCAATAGACTCTGGTGAATTAGTCAAATTAATCAACAATGATGCCATTTAAATGCAATTTAACTCCTCAACCCCCCGCGGCTACAGCGGTTCTTCTGATGCCCCCTCCCAAGAAAAACACCCAGCTGCCGAATGACTACAGCTCTGGCCAGGGGCTTGATATCTGAACTATCTAGACTGTCCTGGAGGGTAAAAAATAAGATGAAAGATTAAACAACAATCACCAACTATAGACACCATTCAACTATCCAATGAAGCTAAATTACATTCAAGAATTGTTGTGTGCGTTTTAAAGTTATAAATGCACGAAATAGTAATCTAATGTGTGTAGGCTCATAGATACAACTGGACCTTGTATTGTGAGGGGGCCGGACTGGGGATGCATTCATTTATGTCTTTTGAGGGTCAGGGGTTCTTCTGAGATTGATCAGGCTTACAAAGATACACCCATGAGAAAAGAGAGCATGCAGAGCTGTACATATGGCGAGGTATAACTTTTAAAAACACCGTCATCCGCAGAGGAATACATGTCAAAAGCTTTCAGTGTCATCCGTAAACTAATAAAGTAACAAATTTTAGTGTCATCCGTGAAGTAATACAACAACAAAGCTGACCTATTTAGAGAAGGAAAGCTGGGAGTCATTGTGCAGTTAAAACTTAAAATGCTTTTAAGTACTGAAGTTTGATGGCCAATGATGGCTTTACTGGGTTCCATTATGGGTTGTAGATGTACTCATTACTGTCTAAAATACCGATATGATGGTTGTTCTTCTGTAAAACATTGAATTTTGATGCTAAGTTGTCTTTCTTCTATGTGAAACGTAAGAATTGACTGAATTTAGTTTTGCAAGTATCCCACTTGAGAACTTCTCTGGGTGAACAGTTACTATTTCTCTGTGTCTATATTTCTGCACATGTATCAGTTTGTCTGTCTACCTGCATGACCTACAAGCACCTGTGAGTCTGCCGGTCTGTCCTTGACACAGTGGCCTGCGTTTAGCACAAGACAAATTGCTTCTCGTCTGTATAGTTTTTCTAATTTCCCTATTACATAAACAATTATCTAATTGATAAGGTTATTGTGCATATTTTTATCATTATTAATTAGCGTCTTTGTAATTATGAATTAGATTCCCATTGTTAGTGGGCCATTACACCTGTGGGCGATAATTAAGCAGTTGTAAGGATGAACTTTTTTGCAACTTTTTCTACTTATTTGTAGGCTCCTGTCTGTCTTTGCCGGGACCCAGACAGCCTCAGGAGAGGACAGATGGACAGAAAAAAGCCTCAGAAATTGACCAGATAGCAAATATTTACATAACACCTTGTGTTCTACCTGAGGAGGTGAAGGGAATTGCAGTTAATTACACAGAACGAGGTAGAGTCAGGCAGAAATTGAAAACATCAGACAAAGGAGCAGTTGTTCTCGGGACTGAGGCTCACTGAGTCAAGCCCAAGATGAATTACAGCCTAAAATACTTGCAGGCAACAGAGATAAGGCCTTAAAAGGTTTAGTTAACCATTTTCACAAGTACGTTGCAATTAAAATCGAATACGCCCGTCTAATTGGTCTGAGGTGTGTAAGCAACACAATGCAAGAAACAATCAAGACATTGAAATTAAAGAAAAAAGCATCAGACTAAAGCAAGAATGACAAAGAACTGAAAAAGATAGTTATTTTAAAGTGCACAATCAGACACATATAATGAAGACAAATACATAGTACTAAAATACCAGTCTTATCTCATTGATTTCTTGCCTAATGTAACATTTCATAAAGTAATAATTTCATTTATCTATTATTTAAAACCAACATGCAAATTTCGAAGTGCAACACCCAAACATCTTCACATATTTATGTCCTGTAATAACAGGTTTTAATAAGTACGTTGTTTTGAGGTGACTTTAACAAAATAATTACAACCTTAGTTGTGTTTTGGTTTTGTCAATATTAGCATTAGAATGGCTGTTGGTGACATATAATTATAAGATTCTGTGGTAACTTGTCAAAGCAGACACAATCACCACTGGGAAATATAGTCATTAACTTGGCCTGAAAGTAATATGGGGGTAGATATTCACAGTGTATTTGCATATAATGATTATTTTATTACAGTGATTGGAATATGCTTGGTCCAGGCACACTAATAATGGTGTCTATGCAATACGTAGAATGATTTTAAGGCGTACATCTCAATGGCGTGTAGCCAAGTTCTGACTAAAGTGCTGGATTCGATTCAGATATTAAATTAGTGGCTCCTTGTGTCAGAGATGTTAAATTGGTGGCTCCTTGTGTCAGAGATGTTAAATTGGTGGCTCCTTGTGTCAGAGATGTTAAATTGGTGGCTCCTTGTGTCAGAGATGTTAAATTGGTGGCTCCTTGTGTAAGAGATGTTAAATTAGTGGCTCCTTGAGACAGAGATGTTAAATTAGTGGCTCCTTGTGTCAGAGATATTAAATTGGTAGCTCCTTGTGTCAGAGATGTTAAATTGGTGGCTCCTTAGTCAGAGATGTTAAATTAGTGGCTCCTTGTATCAGAGATATTAAATTAGTTGCTCCTTGTGTCAGAGATGTTAAATTAGTGGCTCCTTGTGTCAGAGATATTAAATTGGTGGCTCCTTGTGTCAGAGATGTTAAATTGGTGGCTCCTTGTGTCAGAGATGTTAAATTAGTGGCTCCTTGTGTCAGAGATGTTAAATTAGTGGCTCCTTGTGTCAGAGATGTTAAATTGGTGGCTCCTTGTGTCAGAGATGTTAAATTGGTGGCTCCTTGTGTCAGAGATGTTAAATTAGTGGCTCCTTGTGTCAGAGATGTTAAATTGGTGGCTCCTCGTGTCAGAGATGTTAAATTAGTGGCTCCTTGTGTCAGAGATGTTAAATTAGTGGCTCCTTGTGTCAGAGATGTTAAATTGGTGGCTCATTGTGTCAGAGATGTTAAATTGGTGGCTCCTTGTGTCAGAGATGTTAAATTAGTGGCTCCTTGTGTCAGAGATGTTAAATTAGTGGCTCCTTGTGTCAGAGATGTTAAATTAGTGGCTCCTTGTGTCAGAGATGTTAAATTAGTGGCTCCTTGTGTCAGAGATGTCACATTAGTGGCTCCTTGTGTCAGAGATGTTACATTAGTAACTCCTTGTGTTAGAGATGTTAAATTAGTGGCCCTTTGCGTCTCAGATGTTAAATTTGTGGCTCCTTGTGTCAGAGATGTTAAATTGGTGGCTCCTTGTGTCAGAGATGTTAAATTAGTGGCTCCTTGTGTCAGAGATGTTAAATTGGTGGCTCCTTGTGTCAGAGATGTTAAATTAGTGGCTCCTTGTGTCAGAGATGTTAAATTAGTGGCTCCTTGTATCAGAGATGTTAAATTAGTGGCTCCTTGTGTCAGAGATATTAAATTAGTGGCTCCTTGTGTCAGAGATGTTAAATTGGTGGCTCCTTGTGTCAGAGATGTTAAATTAGTGGCTCCTTGCGTCAGAGATGTTAAATTAGTGGCTCCTTGTATCAGAGATATTAAATTGGTGGCAGAGATGTTAAATTAGTGGCTCCTTGTGTCAGAGATGTTGAAGGACTCCTATGCCCCCTCTCAGATCAACCCTCGCAGGCGCTCAGATCTGGGATCCAGGCATCCTTCAATATAAGAGATATGACTTGACAAAGTGTTAAAAATTATAATATCTCGGATATCCACATGACTTTGTCTATTTTATCTATCGTATTTTCCACCGCAGAGTGAGGGTATCTGTAACACTCCTGCAGTGACCAGTGAACGTAATTGTTTGTAATTAGGGACCACTGGAGGCAGCTCGGGCTTATCTTGACTGATGACCACTGAGCCCTGGTGGAAGGGAGGCTCAACTGAAAGAATGCTTTTGCTCTAGAAGCGATCACTCAAACAATCTGTCAACAGATGACAGGAAAATTACAAGAAAATGACGAAGCAGTGGCAGGAAAATGACCAATGGACTTGGACGAGTGTTGCCAGCAATATAAATGAGACAAAGGTTCAGATATCTTTATTAGAATCCTCCATATAGGCCATTATAGGGCCTGTGCTATATGATGATGATATATGTGACATATCAGGGCACAAAAGATCGTCACAGATAGGCCCAGAGATATGTAGATAGCCATGGAAACACACTGGATCATTATTGGGAAATACTCAGATTGTCATAAAATTTGAAGCATCACTAGCTCCCCCTGGCGATTTGCACCTATAGCTGGCAAGTCTTGCCCTAATTGCCAACAATCCTCAATCAATGTCAGGATCATGTCAGAATATGAGTGATCGTGGTGGGCAAGGGCCTTTTTATTGAACACCTTGGACAGGCAATCTCACACTTACAGTGATGTGGTACACATATTGTACATGTATACTGATTTGTCTGAATTGATTTTGACTCTATATAAAGTATAAACATAGTCAATATGAAGCTCCTCTGGTTACAAAACCCTAACAATTTAATCCCATGTCATCTACAAGAGATTGGCAGACATGTCTGAGATAATTCCAGAAAATTATAGGATATATTAGAGAACTTAAAGCTACTCATGACGATGCAATGAAAGATCTTAAGAGTGTTAAAAGTGACATTAAAGCAGCTCATGACGATGTTAGAGCAGTCAAAGTGCAGTTGCAGCAGCAAATTAACAGTCTCAAAGACTCAACTGAAGAGGCTCTTAACATAATTAAAGATCTGGAAAGTGAAAACACAGCCTTGAAAGCGCAAGTGAAAGATATGGAAAAGAACCAGGCACAACAAAAAACTTTCCAGCAAAAACAAATCAAAGAAAATAAGTGTATGCAAGCCAAATCGGTCTCACTCGAACTGTATCAACGAAGAGAGAATCTAATTTTTGAAGGTGTCCCTCAAGAGACAAATGAAAAATGTGAAGTAAAGCTGACGGATCTCTTTAGAGACTCTCTCAAGATAGATGACGCTGAAAACCTGAAGATAGCATATTGCTATAGATTCAGAACTCAGAACCGTATTCCTGCTCCGATAATGTGTCAATTTGCAGGCTATACTGATAGGCAACGTGTGTGGAATGCTCGTAGAGAATTGAAGGGAACCAAAATATTTATTAAGGAAGATTTTCCTGAGGAGATTCATCAGAAGAGAGCTGCCCTGTACCCAATTTTGAAGGCTGCCGTGAAGAACAAGAAAAAGGCAACTCTCCGAGCTGACAAACTCATTATTGAGTCAAAGGTGTATACCGCTGAGTCACTCCATGAATTACCTCCAGACCTGAATCCCGCTGAAATTGCTACAGTAAGGGCAAATAACGTGACAGCCTTCTTCACAGCTGCAAACCCGTTGTCCAATTTCTACCCCACTCCTTTTCTGTATATCGATGGCAGAAAGTACGAATCAGTGGAACAATTTTTCCAGTCAGAAAGAGCCCTGTTTGGCCAAAAACCAGATGTTGCAGCCCGCATCAAATTAGAAGGCAATCCGGCAAAGTGCAAAACTATGGGTGGTCAAGTGAAAGTTGCGGAAGATGAATGGCTACCAAGAGCCCGTGAAGTGATGTACCGTGCATGTAAGGCCAAATTTATCGCAGATCCTGTGGCCAGGCAGTACCTATTTGGGACCGGAAATACGAGACTTGCTGAAGCAGGTCCAGACACCATCTGGGGAACCGGTGCAAAATTAAATGATGACAATGTCTGTGATCTAGACAACTGCCCGGGAAAAAACGAACTTGGCAAAATCATGGAACTAATAAGGGAAGAACTCCTACAAGACTTCCCACAAAGCTAAAAAGGTATTATTATAAATTGTGTCAATTTGGAACTTTCTGTTACATGAATGATGAATTCTCTTAATTGTTGTAAATAATCAATTTCCAAACATGATCTGGTATTATTTAATTCCTCTATGCAAGTTTACTTGAATTTCTCCCTTGTATTGTGTTAAAAGGACACTGATCTTTGATTAATTTTAACTAAATGTTCTGATATAATATGACATGAATTTTCTTCCACTTTTTATAAAGACTTAACTATGAGTATTTATTATTTATTATAGCTCAATTGCAAATCACTTCCTTGTAGCATGAAATGTAATTGCGTTTACTAGGTATTCTCAGCCAGTGGATATTCCCCTAGTCTAAAATTAGCCATTAGTTGACTTTGTTGACATTGGTGGCACATGCCATTGTTTTTCACTGTTTCAGTGACCTGTAACAATGTTTGAACTGACATACCTGATCAATTAAGTCCAGTGACCTAGACAGCTGTTTATGTCGTGTATTAAAAACAAGTTCAACCAAGTGGCCCACATATTATACTGAAACTCACATGAATTGAGCGTAACAATAAATTTGGTGCACCAAGGAAATGATTGATTAAATTACTTTTAAAAATTCTAGGACCCATTGAAACTGAGTGATCTTGGAATATTGCATTCTGATACTGTTCAATTTCAATATGTCAATGTATGTCTCCTGAATCTGATTGAATGTGTGGCTTGCGGTCTATAAAATGGATTTTTAAAGTTTGTTTAATTTTGATCATGTTTTCCGTTGCTCATGTTTGTGTGTCAACTGCCATGTACGCAATGTTATATTCTTTCACTGTTAATTATTAAACCCAGGGGACAGGGCCTATTCTGTGAAATGTATACCATGCCTGCCAAGATGCTTTGACTAACATTGTTTTATATGTACCAGCCTGATTTAATAATTAACTTCAAATGAACAAGCATCGAATTGAGAACATGCATTCTTTTTATGAAACTAATATCTTGAGATGATCAGCATAACTCTTGTTTGTCTTTAACAGTTGTGTGAGTTGTTTCTAAGTTTGTACTATATACATGTATATATATTACTTGACACACTTAATATCAGTCTGACACCGTGTCTCAGCTATGTGGTACTGACCTGAGTTATTATGGTGATATAATGGGCACAAACCAGTGAGTTACATGTTTAAATACTATTTTATTTTAGTTGATTTAAACTTTATTTAGTCAATTAATCTGTAAAACCTAGAACTGATATGCAATGCATGAAAACAAAAAGGTGTAGTGAGACCTGACTATATTGTCAATGCATTTTTTTTCTAATAACTTGATTGAAATGTCGTTACATAATCACATGGAAGTTGAGGTCATTGACCTCCCATTGCTCCATCTGGTGGAAACTGTGTCTTACTGGCTCTCAACTCTATTGTATGATGTCTGGTACTGCTACAACCCTTCTTAAGTTTGTGCAATCTTATAGCCAAAAAGAATGTTAAAAGTTAAAACAGGATCATATGTTTATGAATATTTACAAACTGATAGATATCGTACTTGTTACCACTTTGGACTTTCTGTTCTTAAGTTGGTTCCTTATAGAATCAATGATGAAATTTACTGATATATATATTTATGATCATGTTGAAAGCTTACTGCTCAGAATTTTGTTTACATGTCATTGTATCTCATCTTTATGTTATTTACTCCTGAAAATTCTCTTATATTAAGTTATAGCTGCCTAAAAGTTGAAGTTTCCAATACCTGCAGTGGTTTAATGATATGTCATGTTATATCTATCTTTATTTGTTTGTTTTTTTAACATGCTCTGATTATCCTTTTGTGTTTAACTGCTGCTTAATTTTGCCAAAAATGAAAGAACCTTGCATTGCACAGTCATCCTTGTGAATTAAGACTAATGGTGGTATCCGCATTATACTTTAATATGGATTCTGAAATGTGTATGTATTAATTTTTGTTCTAACACAATGTCCCTGTATCATTGTTTGCATAAGTTGCTCAACTTGCTTTACTTTGCTCACTTCATTGTAAATGAGTGGACAATATTACCTATTATTTTTTCTCTATTAAATTAACAATTTTATCGTACTATGCTATTTAGAAATGCAAACCCCACCCCCTCCCTCTCAATCGATTTTGTCTCTATCCCTTGCCCAGTGAGTCACCTATACTGATCGTTGAATATCAATCAACAACTTTTGCAATACTCATGTTTCACCTGTACTTCATCCTTTCCTTCACCCCCCTCATCTCAATGCATCATCATTATTTCACATGGGTCAAAACTATGTTTCTGAAGCTTATCTCAAATGTCTATTGATCATGAATTGTTGTATAACCTAGAGAACAATGATAACTATTCGCTAAAGAATCTTCTTGAATTAAATGAAATTGAACAAGATGCTGAGCCGTCAGTATTACAACATTCTCCTTATGTTGATGAAGCTATGCTAAAAAAGACTTTAGATTCCAAAAAAGATGTATTCAAATGTTTCGGTTTAAATATACAAAGCTGAAATGCCAAAATAGACCAGTTACAAATCTACATTAATAGTCTAAAAGAAGAAAACTGTCAGTTTGAGGCCCTTTGTCTACAAGAAACATGGTGCAATCAACATGATACGTCCATGCTGAAAATTGAAAATTATAATCTGATTCTCAAACCGTATAAATCCACCCGCCATGGCGGGCTAGCAATATACCTGAATGAATCTATTCAGTATGAAATTCTAGATATAGATGAAAGCCCAACTAATATTTGGGAAGGCCTTTTCATAAAAATAACTTTAATGGACAATAGAAAACTAATACTTGGCAACATTTATAGACCACCTCGAGATACTATTGAAAATTACCAATGCTTCATTGATGAATTCGAAAAAGTTATCAAACAAATTGTGGGGGATGTCATAATCTGTGGCGATTTCAACATTGATTTGCTTAAGTTTAATGAAAGAAACTCAGTAAATGATTTCCTTGAAAATATTCTGAGCAATGGACTTATACCAAAGATAACACTTCCCACTCGGTTAACAAGAACTAGTGGTACCTGATTGATAATACCCTTGTTAAATTATCAAGAAACTTTTCAAATACAACTAGTGGAATATGTGCAGTTGATATATCAGATCACTTCCCATACTTTGTCTGTCTTGATTACCTACAAAATAACAAGAAACAATCTAAATATGTTAAATGTTCTAAACATACCTTGAAAGACCTAAATAATTTCAAACAGTATTTAGACCAATCTGATATATCTCACCACCTTGAGAATGGTAATGAACAGGACGTAAATGTCAATTATCAAAAGTTTAATGAAATTTTAGTAAAGGGAATAAATCTGCACATGCCATCTAAGACTGTCAAGTACAATAAATACAAACATAAAGAAAATAATTGGATTACTCAAGGGATAATGAACTCTATGAAATTTAGAGACAAGCTATTTCGCAAGTTAAAAAAGACTCCCTCTAACTCTCCGCAATATGATACACTAAAGATTAATCTGAATACATATCGAAGGATATTGAAAAAAGCTATAAGGGCCGCCAAAAGAATCTACTACTCAGAACAATTCGCAAAATATAAAAGTGATCTCAAGAGCACATGGATGACAATTAAAGATATTATTGGCAAGAATAAGAACAAAAAGGATTTCCCTGATCATTTCATAGTTAACAATGTTAAGATAACAAACCACCAGACTATTGCCGACTCCTTCAATAAATTTTTTACTAGTATAGGGCCTGAACTAGCAAACCAAATTGAAACACCTGCTGGCAAAAACTTTACTGATTATCTTAAGAATCCATCAACAGTTGACTTTACTTTCAAACCTATAACTGAGGAAGATACGATAAAGGCCATAAATGAATTGCGAAATAAATCGAGTGTTGGTATTGATGGAATTTCAACAAATCTGCTGAAACAGCTTAAAACAGAATTATGTAAACCCATCACCTACCTGATTAACCAATCAATTAATGCTGGACATTTTCCAAGCGACTTGAAAATAGCTAAAGTTATCCCTATTTATAAAAAGAATGACAAACATACCTTGGATAACTACCGACCAATTTCTATTCTTCCAGCAATTTCGAAAGTATTTGAAAAAGTTATTCACAGACAAATGAATGAACACTTTATTGAGAACAAGCTTTACTATACAGGACAATGTGGTTTCCGTGGCGGACATTCTACAGAGCTGGCAGCACTTGAATTAGTAGATCGAATAGTTTTCAATATGGACCAAGGGAAAACGCCTATCAATATCTTTATGGATCTGGGTAAGGCTTTTGACACCATTGACCACCAAATACTTATCCATAAACTGAAATACTACGGCCTCAAAGATAAATCACTTTCACTCTTGAATAGTTATCTTATTAATCGTAAACAGTATGTTGACATTGATGATAGTAAATCTAGTCTTCTTCCGATAACTACTGGGGTCCCGCAAGGATCTATCTTAGGTCCACTACTTTTTATAATTTATATAAATGATATTAGCTCGTCTTCCAACACTTTTAAATTCATCACCTATGCAGATGACACAACATTATTTGTTACGTTAGACTCTGTTCATCAACAAAATTGTGATGATGTCAGCCAAGAAAATAAACTAAATTCTGAAATTACCAAAATAACAGAATGGTTAAACCTAAATAAATTGTCTCTAAATGCAGATAAGACTAAATGTATGGTGTATCGAACTTACAATAAAACTGTACGGCCTCCTAAACTTCTGATAAACAATCAAATGATTGAATATGTTGAAAATTTTAACTTTCTAGGCATAATCATGGATAGTCAGTTAAACTGGAAAGTGCATATGGAAACTATTGGCAAGAAGATATCCAAGACAGTCGGCATTCTGAATAAACTGAAACATTTTCTCCCCATGTATACTCTTAAAACAATATATGATAGCCTGATAAATTCTTATCTTAACTATGGAATATTATGTTGGGGCTTCAAACTGAACAGGCTAGTTAAAAAAAAAAAAAAAGCTGTCCGAATAATAGCTAACACTAAATATAATCAACATACTGATCCTATATTCAAGAAACTCAACATTCTGAAAGTTACAGATATTGTCTCAAGAAAGCTCTACAAATTTTTTTATAGGTACTCAAATAATACATTGCCATACTATTTTCTCAACAATACATACCTGAATCACCCGACTCATTCCCATCATACTCGCAATTCTACGTATGTTATTCCTAGGGTCATCCACAAATATGCTGAATGATAATGTTAGATATCAGTTGCCCATTCTCCTTAATAATAATGAAAATAGCATCATCAACAAGGTAAATACTCACAGTGAATTCGGTTTCTCATTTTATGTCAAAAGGCATCTTATTAACTCTTACGAAGATAATTGTACTATTCCTAATTGTTATGTGTGTAATACATAACCCTTTGCCTATTATGTAGGTACTTATTTATTGAATTTATCACTCCCCCCCCCCATCTTAATGAGCTCGAAAGATATCCCATGTTTTTTTTTTTTGTTTTTTGTTTTTTGTTTTTCATGTATTCACATCTTCATTCCATATTCCATCCATGCACTCATTCTCTGATTCACTCATCCATCTGCTACTCGTATATATATATTAATTCTTCTCAATTTCTCTATTTTGTGTTTTACTCCATCTGCTAACATCCTTAATATAGTGAAGTGACCAGTCTCATACATGCCTGCATGATGACAGAATTTAATAACCAAAAGGGGGCAGTACCGACAGCGTCACTTACGTGACTTAGATGCTGCCTCCTTGACCACAATCTGATGTATATATATATATATATGACATAATCAAAATAATTGTGTATAATTTTATTTGGTCAAATAAAACATTTCTCTCTCAAAAAAAAAAAGAACAGCAAACAAGAGGCAATCATTTCAGACATTTCACAATTTTCTCAGACATTTTTGAAAAAGTCTTAACAATTTTAAAGATTCTCTCTAGTTGCTTCTGCGACTCTTTCAGAAATGTGCATACTCTTTAAAAATCAGAGTACATTATTGCACGGTGAGACAATGACTCATTTCCCAAAGAATTGTGAAACAACTGTAAGTTAGCGCCAATGGGATAGTGCAGGAGTAAAGGCAAAGGGGGTTTGTCAATTGATAATTGCAAACGCCAATTAACTTTGAACATCATCTTCGCTGGGGAACAGACGAGTAGAACTTTACCAAACTTAATAAAAATCACAGATTTACTCAAAATTCCACAAAATGTGTTATTGTATTACTTCACGAATGACAGTGATCATGACACTGAAAGGATTCAACCATTCTGTGCAAATCAATACAGACAGAGACTCATTTAATGTCATGAAATTCCCTCAAAAGGATATCTTCATTTCTGCTTTTCAAAAAAGTCTCAAAAGTTCCTTTCTCTAACATCTTTTTCATTATTTGGTGTTTTTTTCTCCAGAATGTGGCATTGAAATTCAATTTATTTTACCCATCTGCTGCTAAGTGTCTCCTTTAACAAAATCACACACGGTAACCTGAGACACTGGCAATTGACTGCTGACAAATAAATCGTATCTAAATTATTCCAAAATAACCACCATTACAGGGGTGCATCCTGAATTAAATTGATAATTCTGCCTTTTAGACATCTTAGAACTTTCAGCAGCTGATGGGCATTTCCTCTGGGTTTTTTTTTCGCTCCAGATCATGACTTCTTTTTTGTAGAAGCAAAAATAAAATTAAAAAAAAAGGATACCAGATTGAGGAGTTTGTATCGAGAGGAAATCTCCTGTTGTGTATCATTGTATTGTAGTGAAAGAAAATGAGTTTAAGGAAAACACAAAATGTCATAAAAGTGATGGAGATTAATGGTATTTGATGGCGTTTCGGTGCTCCATTCTAAACCAATCCTTACTTTATAATTCCTTTACAATTTCTTTACAATTTCTACAACTTCTTTGTAATTTCCACAACTTCTTTATTGGACAAACAGCTATATCTAAAGTGAGTCAGCAGGAGTTTTCCTGATTTTTATTCTCCCCTATACAATATCAAACTATCAACAAACATCCTGAGTGGCAATTGTGATGTTTTAAGTGCTGTTATCAAGTAGCACTTGAACAGCCATGTATTTCGCCTTAATAACAGGTTTGATTCTGTAAAATAAACTGCCCACCAATACCTACCTACCCTCCAATATCCACTGTTACCCCCCCCCCCCTCCCCCTTTAATTCTCGCCTCTCCACCAGTTGACAAATTTCCTGTCAATTGCCCCTGACACCCATGATTGCTTGTTGATGGCATAGAAATACATAGAACGGACATGAGGCTCTGGCAGATGAAGCAACCAAATCCACCATCTTGGAACTGCCCTGTATCCTGAAACAATGGTATCGTGACGTCACCAATAACAGTGATGTCACTTATAACAATGGCATGACATCACATCATAATTAGTCTATTGTGACGTCATGTCTCAGGGCAGTTCCAATATGGCGGATTTGGTGACCTCATCTTGAGGTGGCTTCATGCAGCCTCATGTCCATTCTATGTATTTCTATGATGGCACATGAATGCCACTTGAAAAATTGTTTGACTACTTCTCTGTTTATTTCTCTGTTTATTTGCAAGAGTATTGTTCGGATTCCTGTTCAATAAACCTGTGTAGACCTGCCTCCAATTTGTGACTCGACTGGTTTACTGACTAAATACAGCCAACTCTGCAGGTCGTTGGCTTGACTTTTTGATTGACTTCCTTTGTGAAAGAAATTGGCTAGCTTTGTGAACATTGATTGCCAATTTGCTAACCACTTGTCAGGTCAAAAATTTCAAAATGAGTATCCAAAATCTGAGATTTATTGGCTGAATGAGAAATTTGTATGGCTATTCCATTTTATTGTTAGTTAAGTATACAAATTATACATTTTACAGATATGAAATCCTATTCCCACAAAATTGGTGTACAATTTTTGAAACCTTTCGAAAAGTTCCAAGCTTACCCCTTATGCAGAACTTCATAACATATTTTTTAGAAGAAAAATTCTGATTTTCGAAACGTTCTTTTGGAATAATTTTTCACATTTTTTGGGTTGACTTTTATGTTCACTTGATAAGTGCTATTATTTTGACATATTGCTCTTTTGAAGCTTTTTGTGCAATTTTCCTTTTTACAGAATGTTAGAAAATGATCAGCAGCTGTATAAATACATCAGACACTTTTTTAGGAACTTTTTTCTGTCAAATTTGAAGGAAATGTGGAGAGTAGTGGAGAAATGAATAGATCTTCATAAAGCGTTTGAAAAGGTTGATAATTTGATGTATAGTTCTGCAGATAGACGCTCACAGGGGGTAGACGAGTGATACAGAAGTGATAGTTTCTTGAGATTGCCATCAGATTCGCCGTAATTACAGCCAACAGTCTTCATTTGAGTATCACGTTCCTGAGCAAAAGCTTCGCCCATGGTGTGCATGGTTGGCTAATAAGCACTTACGTAAACTGCCATTTAACAGAATGCATCAGGTTTCTGCAGAATGCTGTATTCCGAGACTGTTCTCTAAATGTGATCTCATTGCTTCTTTTTACTTATTCTTTCGTTTCTCCATTGCTGGGTATAGGTTTATGTATGGTGGTGGAATCTGGTAGAGGAAAACCACACAAAAAATATTTGATTTTGTGGAGAAAAAAAAAATTGCCAATTCTGGAAGAAATTCTCAGAAAAATGTGTCAAGAGTGGTGACTCCCTTCCCCCCAAAACTTTTAAAAGTCCATGCTTTACCAAAATATCAACAACCCCACCCCCCTTTTTTTAAAGTCTGCAACCCATGCCTCCATGGTTTACTCCCGATGTCTTTATAACATAAGTTCCTGTTGTTGTTTTGTTTTTGTTTTTTTTTTCGCAATAAAAAAAATCTTCCATTTTTAACACCAGAGAAATTTGGAGAAAACGAAAAAACCATTTAAATATTTTATTCACCAGGCAACTCATATAAATGGGAGGCAATTATGTGGAGAATGTTAAAGGCCCCCACCACCCCAAACAGCCTGTGATAAGATCTGAAAATTAGCTCTCGATTAACTGGCCTCGTATATTTCACTGGATTTCTTCTCTCACAATAATTGTGTTGCCAATCTGCCTGATGGAAGTTTGAGTGTGTTTTGAATTGGCCTATGATAAAGTCTCCTTGGTGACTTCAACTGTTTTGCTATAGGTGTATGATAAAGTGTATATATCTCTCATTCACTGTATATTCAGTCTTTAAATGCTGATACCAATCAGTTTGATTGTCAGAGAAAATGCAGATACTCATCAGAAGGGAAGATCCATTTCAAGAAGATTCGCCTCAGCGCCCACCGTAATTACCCGATTAAACTTAGATCTAATCGAATGCTCACTTTGAGTCACTCATCAAAAAGTTTCTTAGCAGTTCTTTGCATAAAACATGGAGAATTTAGTCGCTATTGAGGAAAACGTTTGTATTACATGGCGCTTATCAAAAGACTGTCTGCCCTGCTAGCCAGATGACACAGAATCTCCCCCACAAGTTCACGTTGAGAAATTTATTTCCTTGGAGATAAAACTGCAACGCTGAGAAGTGTCAAAGGCCAACGCGGAGTCAAGAAGGGAAGGTCTTAATTACTGCACTGGGTCTAACTTTACTGCTCAACGCCAGAGGGCGCCTACTGCTTCCTGTAGATCATTTAGGGTCGTAGGGTGTCCTTTCAGATGTAAGGTGACTTCTTGCCTCACCTAAATATCACTAAAGACTTTATTAAAGGGCCTGTTTAAAGGGTAAATAAGATAATTGGGTAAGGTCAAAAGAACTGAGAAATAACGGAAATGGAACACCCCAGGTGCTGCCCTCTACTAGCCCTTGTGCTGAGAGGTCAATGAAAAAAGAAACAGCGACGACCCTCGCGGGATGACCTTGCATATGACCTCTGCTGTCACGTGGTATCACGTGGTGTCAGTGGGGTTAAGGGCTTCTCTTGACCTGCATGTCAGCGCCCTCTACCACCAGTTGCCCTCGGGGTAATATCAAGTTTGAAGCTCATCAAATTAGGCTAAATCTACACTAAATACTACTTACTGTAATTGTGTTAAATTTATCCTGCATTTACTGGGCATTCCTCATAGAAGCCATTGTGCATGTTTAACGGGCCGACCAATGCTGCCCTTAACCCCCTATTTACCTCCATTTTCCTTCTATTCTGCTTCTATTTCGCTTTTATACACTGCATTTCTATGGACCCATCAAGCCGATAGAGCAGTGCCGTGGCGATTAGGCCTCCTATAATTATGTAGCATATTGTTACCATGTATCACATTTCAACTATTAATTCGCAGCCTTTGAAGACTGCCATTCACATAGAATCGTCTGAAGGGCCAACCCAGGGCCTGCGCTAACAAATGGCGGACCTCTGCCCCGCTGGGTCAACCGTGAAACTCAGGCGTTTAGAGATAGCTCCTGTAATTGATCTTATTTGCAAAATTGACTGCTACTTCTACACTCAATGGGTCTTTTAATACTAGGGGTGCAAATGGCCGCCTTCCACCCTCCCCAGCCTTGCCTTCACCCCATGAATTTATTCAGTTTATACACAGTATCTTCTGTATAGTTATTTGCAGTGACTTCAATGCCCAATCCTCCAGTGTCTCTATGAGCTTCAATGTTACCTGTGGAGACTTTAATATCAGTAAATAGTTCCTTTAAACTTCACCACAACTCCAAGCCCTCGAATGAGTTAATGACCCACATGGCAAAGGTCTAACAAATCACCAGAACATATTGAGACATACGAACCATTAGTCATTCACGTCACATCTCTATAGATATTGGATCCACTGCCTGAACACAATTAAACGCTTTATGAAGATCAAGCAATGCATATGAAATCAGCCAATGAAGTGGCTTTTCATTCGTGTAGCTTATTAGTTGACATGCTAAGTTGAATTCTTTCAAAGAGCTGCCATCAATCATGCTTTATGCTCAAATTAGAATGTTATCATTGCAGTAATTTTGTTTCTCATACGATTTTATGCTCCAAAAGCTTTCGACAAAGGCCCAGTGACATTTGGAGGGGAACTGAGTCGAAAGCCTCCACTGAGTCTATCCCCTAAAGAAATCCTGACACATGTAACATTTGTCACAATTAAACTGAGAATGCCTCTACAAATGTCCCCGAATGCTCAACCAGTTTTCTATTCGTGTCCCTCACAATTCAAAAGAAGCACCACAATCACTCCAATTTATTTTTGCAGCCAGTAAAATGCACTTTAACTGCTGTTTGTCGGGGATTCACAATACGAGTCGAGGTGGGATGGTGTGAACTTTGAAGTTTGTTCAAAAGTAAATCACAAAAAAGAGTCTGAATAAAGTGCAGCAGCTTGGCTATGAAAGAATGAATTTTCCTGTTTATCTGTTAATTGTAGACATAATATTTCAAAACCCTAATAGCTCAAAAACAGCTCATGATAAATATCTGATATACCCTCACAACCAGGCTTTCACATGACTTTGCTTTTGAAAGTAACCACACTGAAATTCGAATAATAAATTTTAATGTGATTTTGAAGATTGCAAAATGTTTGATACCCGCCTTAATTTATTTGTAAATCTTCCACAAAATGTAACTTACAGATTTTGAGGCCTTATTCTATGTTTAAAATTCGTGTGATGGAACAGTGAAAAACACTGTTGGAACACTTCAGAAAACTCCGGACTCAAAATCGACAACATGATGCAGTCATTGACCTTGCCTGCACGTTCAGGCTCAGTTCATGTCAAGGCTTCAATGAATCAAGGGTGCTCATGCATCGTGGAGCCACTGGAGGCGTTTCCTGTTTCATCAAGACATTGGCAGCACCAGATTGAAATGCCAAAATTTGCCATCATATCAACTTGAAGAGCTAATCAGGTCATGTGTATTCATATGCAGCCTCCCCGAGTTATGCATGAACTGAGGGAATCCCGATGCTTTCGGAAGGATGACCTCATTTTTGTCACTTCTGATTCGGCTCCAGCACACGATTGAAACGCCAAATTTAGGCGTCGGCAGTCGCCGATTTCGCCGGTTTGCCGACACCAGTCGTGTGCATTAGGCGAAATCCTGGCGGATGCACCATTTCCCTTGGTGCTGCCTCCCGATTTACGCATTAACTGAGGGAATTCCGGGGTTTCCATTGAAATTTTATGGGTGACCTCGTTTTCGTCACTCGCTGCTTTCGCGGGAACCAGTTGGGCGCGGAGGATCGGGTTCACCTTTGGCCGCCCTCGGCGGATACGCCGATCAATGACGGACATCCGGCAAACCGAGGCGAATTCAGCGAAAACAATTGTGTGTCGCCATGGTTCCAGAAGATTTGAAAATGTCTTACCTCACATTTCGTTGCATACAGGTTTTGCACTGAGTCCTGTAAAGATACATCCCATACAATAAAGGTAATATGTAAATGGCACTGCCATGAAATTCGCGCTGCACTTTAGAACATTTTTGTAGGACCTCTAGTGTTACCGTAACTTTCATGTTTATTTCATATTCAATGTATGAAAGGCAGTTATGTAACTGTTTCAGTAAATAAAAGACAGATAACATGGAAAGACAGAGAAAAATGTAGAATAGCAAGATAAACTAGACAAAGAATATAATAGATAAATAAATAGATAGATAAATAGAGAGATAAATAGATAGACAGATAGATAGATAGATATATTGACAGACAGATAGATAGATAAATTGATAGATAGATATATTAAATAGATAAATAGGATTGATAGATAATCAGCTAAATGGTAAAAAGGCAGACAGCACTGAAAGCTGCCAAAGTCATGTCTATTTTAGATTGTTGATATTACATAATAGTATAAATATATAGTAATACAAAAACAATAACATTGCATGTAGATTAACTGTTCACTGTTACATAATCATCAGTTTATAAAGATTAAGTAACTTTAATTTTGTTATGTTTTCTTGTTGTCTGATTGAAATTAAATGAATCACATGTTAATAATTTGATTTAGCTTGTCAATGCTAATAATTAGCTATTCCGTAAAAATTATTGGTACAGGATATATTACTAGAGAAAATTGAATTTTTAAGACACTTTTGAAGATGAATATGTTATGTTTTGTTAAATACGAAACTGAATCATTGATAAGAAGCTGGACCCACTTGACCTAATTCCCAGTTGTGGACAGTTGATGTTGAGATCATCACTGCACAGATTTTTGAGTCTTCTCTTGCACTCAATTCGCTTCGCTCAACGGCCTTCGGCCGTTTCGCTGCGCGAATATAAATGTAATTAATAAAACTATTCCATGTGGATAAATGGATGTTCAGATGCTCAGAGAAAATCAATCTTTAGCATTTGGTGCATTGCCTGGTTACATTTTCCTCTTTTTTGAGAGAACTTAAGGCGTAGCTGAGTGGATT
This sequence comes from Platynereis dumerilii, assembly GCA_026936325.1. Lineage (NCBI taxonomy): Eukaryota > Metazoa > Annelida > Polychaeta > Phyllodocida > Nereididae > Platynereis > Platynereis dumerilii. The sequence goes on along the minus strand of JAPTHN010000045.1, from coordinate 2,229,739 downwards.
ATATTGATATTGTGCAATTAAAGTGATGTTTTCTCAGCTTTTCTGTAATTGTTGGACGCTAGGATCAACAACAGGTTGTCAATTAAAACAGCCAATATTTATACATTTTATCAAAACATCGTGGTGGCTGGCGTTCTTCAATTTTTGAAGTGTGAAAATAGATATGTGCAGTAAATTCCTAGGTTTACTGTTCAATCCAGAGTAAAATTTTTATTTTGTACCTGTTAGATCCCCATAAATCATAAAATCGTAATAAAACCTGTGTGGCCCAAATCTCAAGTCCATTATATGAACTTATCTCAGACCATTTGCAGGGTTATTTTGTGGAGTGGCTTTTTCAGCAATTTGAGTAATTTCAAGTGTCAACTTGCAAACGTTTCAGAGAATTGGTTTACAGTTTGTGGTTGTACTGCAATTGTCAAATTTCCACTCATAAAAGTTGTCGAATTTCTGCTACTACATAAAATGTAGTAGCCAACTACTGACAAATATTTGAGATATTTTCAATTGCTGTGAAGCTCTGGCAGGCCAGTTGAGGGGAATGTGTGTTTTACAAGGTAAACAAATAAACCTATTAAATTGTCACTTTTAGGTTAACTCATAAACGTTTGGAAAGTGCAATTTACGACCTTGTAAAGTTTGCTTCAACAACTTCGGATAATTACCAAGAGAGAAACTGCTATAGTTAAATTGCCTTTGTGAGACAAATTGGCTCTAGCTGCAAGCCTCGTTTTGTTTAGAAGGCCATATTTCAACAAGAGTGACTGTCGAATGCTCGCGGCTGCTCCGTGAACTTATTTGCGGCGTTTACAACATCGAAGGCTCACTACAGGTCACTGAGAGAATCGGAAAAGGGCCTTGAGTGAGGCGCCAGTTGGGGGAGAGGGCCTGGGGGTTCTTACCAATCATATGGAGGGTTATAGACTGCCCTGGAGGACCTCAGAATGTCTCTAAGGGCCTTAGACTACCCCAGAGGGCTCAAGAGGGCAAAGGACAGGAGCTGATAAAGTGTTCTAGTAGGAGCCCCTCAGCACCTTCCTCTAACAAATTACCTATTTATGAATATGTTGAGAAGAAAATATACCAATTAGACACCACAGGTCATGTTGTCTCTGTGTGGACCCATTCATAAGAGAGGTCATTACTCGCAGCTATTTCATACTTTAGTGATTATTAGCTCAATATACTGAGTAAAGCAAGGTTAAACGAAAGAGCCACTTTTATGACTCTGATAAAAAATTGTTTCAACAGACTGTTTTTGATATTATTTTCTTTGTTTCACAACCACTGGCTCTGATGTTGTTCCAGCTTATAAGAGAGCAACATCAAGAGGCAGAGGCAGACGCAATGATGAAATGACAACACTTTGAGTCCACGCTAAACTATTCCAAATGCCATTCCAAAGAGATCTTTCCAACCTGATCAACAGAGAAAGATCTGTCAAAGACATGTGACTCATTCACACTTTCACAGTCATTTGATTCTAACAAGACAAACGTAGGATACAGGCCTAATGACGTCACTCACATCCTACTTGGAAGAGTATAGAAGTAACCACTCCTCTTTCATTCCCTGTAATAATACGTTTGCATTTAGAGCAGAATTTAATGAAATTTGAAAGTTTTTGATTGGTGTCACCCGCAAAGACATACAAGAAAAACATTTGGATTGAATTCTGAAAAAGTTGTACCTAATATATTCAGTTATAAATTGATAAATGTATTATAACATATATTATTATATCATTTACATGTATTGCTTCAAACTTATCTGCATGTCATTTCGCCCATTTGTCATCCTAAAGAACTGCAAAGGAATTTTTGGTCAATTTATTTACTAGTAGAACAGTCCCATTTGCTCAGAAGTGACTACCATCCCAAATGGAACTGGAATGTTCAAAGGAAACATGAGAGTTGTGTCAAGATGGCATCGCTGAAGATTTATTAGTTGTATTTTGTCAGGGCAGATGAGACTAAACGCGAATAAACGTCTTTATGTTCTTCTTCTTCTTCTTCTTCTTCTTCTTCTTCTTCTTCTTCTTCTAGTGAGCTTAGTCCTCGGTGCGCCCGAGTATCACAAGCTGTGGTGCGCGTGCGAGCTTTGGATCTTCTCAAAGATAAATGACATTATTTGAATATGTGAGAAGAATAGTTGTGTGATTTTAACTCATTTTCAAACTACTTTTCTGAGGATTTTTATGTATTTTTTTTTCTCTCGGTTTGTCTCATGTTAAGGGAGATGTTAATGTCATTTTGAGAGATGATAATGCTGTGGGTTATTATGCCAGACAATTATCTAGCAGGGGATCTCTGCTTGTGTTTAGACCAAGTGCTTCAGCAATAGAGATATCATTTGCCAACTGCCAAGCTCAGCAAGATGGATGGAGACAAACCAAGCACCATACTGAGCCCCAACATTGATGTGTCTATTCCACAGTACAAACACTGAAAGGTGATGCCAGATATCTCTGTTTGGGGGCTTGATAGCAGAGCTATAGCAATACATCACAAGCAGCTCTGCCCTCTGTGCTTCTCTTCCTATATCTCTCTTGATATCAGATGCTCAGCTCTTTGATTAACTCGCCTCTCCACCTTCATAACTCAACTTGCTTGAGACCTGATTGCAACAGGATCGGCCTGCATTTAACACAGGGATCAAGAAATGTGCACTTCCATTGTTGTCCTTTAGGAAACCGTGCAATGGCTGGTTTCAAGCTTCACTGCTGTGTCACCAGGGGTCGTCGTGTCAAATGCTTTGGCGAAATCAAGAAATCCACGCAGCGTCGGTGAACAGCGTCGAAGGCCCCGCGTCAATCTCAATGATCGCTGTTGCCGTCTCGTTGATCTCGAAAATGGTCTCAGCGATCCCCCAGCGATCTCACAGCGATCTGTCTTGCAAGCCATACATGGGCTGTTGGTATCTCTATAACTCCTGGGCAGTGACCCCGTGTAAAGGGGGCAAATGTTTCCTGAGTTTTGAGTAGTTACATCACCCCCTATGCCAATATCACTTACAGCCATTTGAGTGGGCCATTGCCAGTAAAAACAACCATTAAGATAAAGAGAGGTGTTTAGTTCATCGCCGAGACCCCAGTGTGCCAGCCTTGTCTGTGGATATTGTAATAAATGGTGGAAAATGAGCCAGGTTCACTTCGCCCTCCTCCCTGGGACTTCTCAAGTTACCCTCCACTTATTCATTGCCCATTGAAATCATTTATTTCTCATTGCTGCCTTCTATCTTCCAAGCAAATAAATGCCCGTCTCACCTTGTCTCCCCTGATATATATTTGATTTCCAGCTGAGGAGACAACCGACGTCTTAACTTTCCTAATAATTATATGAAGTTGTCAAGATCAAACCACTCTTAAACACCGTCTTTAGTTTTTTCACGTTTTTACCTATCATTTATTTGGAGACACTTAAAAGTCATCCCAAAGTTGCATTAAGCTCTTTTTGAATCAAGTGCCACATAAATCTCATTTGTTTCGTTTTTGCTTTGCCCAAATTGTGTCAGCTTGCAGCAACCATTATGTTAAGTGTCCTAACCTCATTAGCTCTCCAATGACATTCATGATTATGACCACTAATCAGAAATGAAAACATGATTAAAATGACTGATGTAGCTGTTATTTGCAGTGGTATTACAACTGAATAAATACAGTTGATTATTTAGGACTAGGGAGTTGCTGAATTGGGCGAACGTGTGCCTCCATAGCTCAGTGGTTAGAGCACTGGTCTTGTAAACCAGGGGTCGTGAGTTCGATCCTCACTGGGGGCTGCAGCCTGAATGGCTGTCATTCATTTTCTAAAAGTTGATTTGATCTGAGGTCAAAGTTCAATTGGAATTCGATTAGGCGAGTTACTTCAAAATAGAAGTACATCCATGTAAATGCCATATCACCAAACAACTGAATAACAATACATAGCTCACTCTAGGCACACTGCACATAATGTAGGCCTGCATCTATAGTCCATCATTTGATTGGAATGCCTGATAAAGAAAGTTTTCGGTGTGACACAGTGCCAAAGTCATCGAGGATCAATAAGCAAAACTGCTGACATACACTGAGAGACTGAGAATATAGGCCTACTGTGTGTCCCACAGGCTACAAGACACAGTACAAGTACAAGGGCAGTTTTGCTTATTGTATCGACAGCCAAGGTGCAGGTAGCTCAAAGAACAACTCATCAAATTGGGAGATATGCCTGTGTCTGAAAATGTACAGGGCAAATGCCAAAGGAAAGGGCCTGTTACCTGCAGATTTTGGAGCAAAAATAAATATCACATTCAAAGTTTATTGTATACCATTGCGGGTGACACCATTTCAGAACGTACCAGATACAGGTAACTGTGGGACTGCACTGATTCTTAATTGTTTTTATAATTTTATATCTGTTTATACTGTACCATTATTTATTTGTTACTATGTATTTATTGTTAGTGTGGCTCCAAGCCTAAACAGCTTATGCTGAATTTGGATTCCAAAATAAACTTCTAAACTTCTTGCAGAAGTCCATTTAAATTCAAGTGGGCCTAGGGTTTTTTTTTGTGCCAATAACATAAGTCAAAGACTGAGAGCAAAATGGTCAATTTGACGAATTTCACAAGGTAAAATTAACCTTCTATAATGATGGAGTATAGCCTGTTCAAGAAGCAAACGGCTGTGATATATTTCCTAAATAGTTTTGACATATCTTTGACAACAAGGGCCATTGAAGATTAGGCTAGCCAAGTTAAAGTTACAGATATATTGCCAAAGCTATGACATAAATTTGCATTTGAACAATGACTTCCTGTGTTACCAATTGGACGAGACAATGCCAATTTGTCGAGGGCCCGGTAGATGGCGACAGTGGTCTGGGGAGGTAGGAGATAGGGCTGGCTGTTTCTGTTGCCTGGGGTGGATTTTAGAAAGAGGGAGGGGGTACTGCAAGTCAATGAAAGAGGGCTTTTATGTGAGGTAGCAACGTTTACAACATGTCTTGTGGCGTGCTCCTTCCCTAACAGCCCATAACTGGTGTATTATGCGCACTATACTGTGGTTTAAGAGGCTAATTTACTGGCTCCAACAAATGCTATGGGGGTATTCAGAGACCGGCGCCACCAAGTCAATCTCCCCGGGTGACGGCGCCCCACCAGCCCAGCCCCCTTCCCTTCGCCCCCGGGCATGGGGCTTGTCAGGAGCTCACAAGCAAATTAGTGGAAGGCACTCTCAACTACACAAAACACACAATCATGCACTGTATATCTGTAGTTTAGGCATGTTATTATTAGTGTGTCTGAATGCACAGAAAGGTTGGCCAAAAGGAACGTTTGGTCAATGAACTTAATTAAATTTTGATTAAAATACTCCAGAATTATTAAACTTAATGCTGCCCTTGGTATCTCTCATTTAGGGTCTTTTTCATTATCTTGGTATGTCTCATTTAGGGTCTATCTCATTATCCACAGGATTAAAAAAGGACTAGGCCTAAATTAATGAAATATACTTTTCCAGATATTTTTTACTTTCTTTTTCTCATTCTTCTTTCTCTTTTCTTTTTTGCAGTGTATGTCAGTATGTGGGATATCTGACCGGAGCGCCTTCTACCAGAGGATAGACATTTAAGTTCTGCAAAAAAAAAAAAAGAAGAAGATTTTTAAAACAAGTTTGACTGAGAAGAACTGAAGCACTTGGGAGTCAGATTGAGAGCTTTAGATATTTGGCAAGATATAATAAAATATGTTTCCATTTAGGCCTTTACCAGTTCACGCCATGAGGTAGCTTGGACAAGCTAAATAATCACAAATTATCTTTGATTATCTGTAATAGCCTCAAATTCCATTTCTAATACCTGCAATTTCTCATTAACCTTTCTTATTAATCAGTCTGTTGGACTCTGTTGTCTGTGCTGTCCCGCCAGAGGGTGTTCTTGCATTGGCCTAAGGCGCCACCTATCACCACAGGCAGGAACTAATCGACACCAAATTGAGAAAAGGAATAGCATCAAGGCAATTAGACAAACCACCTCAGGTTATAATTTTTATGCCAATTTCTTTTTTTTGTGCTGACAATCAATTATCTGCATTTTGACTGGAAGCTACTGCATAATTATATATTTTTTGTGAAGGAATACAATTACAGAAGGCCTTGATATGAGTAGACATATATTTTACAGGAATTAAATCAAATCACTGCAAAGCACCCTGTAAGAATTAATTTAGGACTAGGTTATGAAGAGGTTAATATGTAAGGCTGGAGAATCAATCCACAATACGAAAAAATAAAAAAGGAAAAAGATGAGGAATATGCATTTATACCAGATAAAAAATAAAATAAAATTTGCGAAAGAAGAAATTTGGTAAAATAATGTTGAAAAGAAGTGGAAGTCAAGAAGAGTCAAGGAGAATTGTCAAGGAGAGTCCAGAAGAATGAAGAAGAGTCAATGAGAGTCTAAGAGAGTCAAGAAGAATCAAGAAAAATCAAGAATAATCAAGAATAATCATGGAGAGTCAAGGAGAATCAAGGAGAATCAAGGAGAGTCAAGAGGAATCAAAGGGAGTCAAGGAGAGTATAGGATAGTCAAGAAGAGTCCAGAAGAATCAGGGTGAGTCAAGAATAATCAAGGAGAGTAAAGAAGAATCAAGGAAAATAAAAAAGTGTCAGGAAGAATCAAGAAGAATCAAGACGGAGTCAAGAAGAATCAAGAAGAATCAAGGAGAATCAAGAAGAGTCAAGGAGAATCAAGGAGAGTCAAGGAGAATCAAGGAGAGTCAAGGAGAATCAAGAAGAGTCAAGGAGAATCAAGGAGAGTCAAGGAGAATCAAGGAGAATCAAGGAGAGTCAAGGAGAATCAAGGAGAGTCAATGAGAATCAAGGAGAGTCAAGGAGAATCAAGGAGAGTCAAGGAGAATCAAGGAGAATCAATAAGAATCAAGGAGAATCAAGGAGAATCAAGGAGAATCAAGGAGAGTCAAGGAGAATCAAGGAGAGTCAAGGAGAATCAAGGAGAAACAAGGAGAATCAATGAGAATCAATGAGAATCAAGGAGAATCAAGGAGAGTCAATTAGAATCAAGGGGAGTCAAAGGGAGTCTTCGAGAATCAAGGAAAGTCAAGGAGAATCACGGAGAATCAAGGAGAGTCAAGGAGAATCAAGGAGAATCAATAAGAGTCAAGGAGAATCAAGGAGAGTCAAGGAGAGTCAAGGAGAAACAAGGAGAATCAAGGAGAATCAAGAAGAATCAAGGAGAATCAAACAGAGTCAAGGAGAATCAAGGAGAGTCAAAGGGAGTCTTCGAGAATCAAGGAAAGTCAAGGAGAATCACGGAAAATTAAGGAGAATCAAGGAGAATCAAGGAGAATCAAGGAGAATCAAACAGAGTCAAGGAGAATCAAGGAGAGTCAAGGAGAGTCAAGGAGAGTCAAGGAGAATCAAGGAGAATCAAGGAGAATCAAGAAGAATCAAGAAGAATCAAGGAGAGTCAAGGAGAATCAAGGAGAGGTGAGGAGAAACAAGGAGAGTCAAGGAGAGTTAAAGAGAGTCAAAGAGAGTCAAGGAGAGTCAAGGAGAATCAAGGAGAATCAAGGAGAGTCAAACAGAGTCAATTAGAATCAAGGGGAGTCAAAGGGAGTCTTCGAGAATCAAGGAAAGTCAAGGAGAATCACGGAAAATCAAGGAGAATCAAGGAGAATCAAGGAGAATCAAGGAGAATCAAACAGAGTCAAGGAGAATCAAGGAGAGTCAAGGAGAGTCAAGGAGAGTCAAGGAGAGTCAAGGAGAATCAAGGAGAATCAAGAAGAATCAAGAAGAATCAAGGAGAGTCAAGGAGAATCAAGGAGAGTCAAGGAGAGCCAAGGAGAATCAAGGAGAGTCAAGGAGAGTCAAGAAGAATCAAGAAGAATTGAGAAGAATCAAGAACCGTAAAGAATCAAGGGAGAGTCAGGACGAATCAAGCAGAGTCAAGGAGAGCCTAGGAGAATCAAGGAGAGTCAAGGAGAGGCAAGGAGAAACAAGGAGAATCAATGAGAATCAATGAGAATCGAGGAGAATCAAGGAGAGTCAAGAAGAGTCAAGGAGAGTCAAGAAGAATCAAGAAGAATTGAGAAGAATCAAGAACCGTAAAGAATCAAGGGAGAGTCAGGACGAATCAAGCAGAGTCAAGGAGAGCCTAGGAGAATCTAGGAGAGCCAAGGAGAGTCAAGAAGGGTCAAAATGAGTCAAAAGGAGTCAAAGAGAGTCGATAAGATTCAAGAAGAGCCAAGAAGAATCCAGGAGCGTTTTAAAAGAAGAATTAAAAGCATCAAGAATCAAAAAAGAAGAAAGTGAAAAGTCAAGAGAGCAAAAACAAAAACAAAATTTTTTTTAAAGGAGAATAGGAAAGAAGAACAAAAGACAGTGAAACAAAATATTCCGAATGACAGTGCGAACTGACTTATTGACCACCAGAGGGCAGAAGCAGCCAGAAACTCCGAATCCACAAACATGAGAGACGTCTTGTGTCGACTCCCTGGTGATTGGAGTCTTCGGCAATGAGCAATGAGCTCAACTGGAACGTCACTTCAGCACGATATCGATTAAAAAAAGGTAAAAAATATGACAAGGATTGATGACAATTAACAATGAAAGAGTGTGATTAAAAACAATTTACATATTTAATGTTGAACATGACACACTGTCACACACAGCACAAGTCACATCAACATAAAATTATCAAAATCTTTTTTTAATCAATATCAGGCATTTCGCCATAAAATCGAACCTTTATATAGGCTTATATGATTTAACATATTTATGTCCACAATTTGATTGAATCAGATCCTTGCTATTCATTAAGTCTTTGAGAATGAGGTTGCTGATAGTTTCAACATTACCTTTCTCGTAAAAAAAGGATTCTATCGTAAAAAAAGGTTCTATCGGTGCATAGGCTGCTTAGGCCATGGCTATTGTTGATTAATTTATGAACTGCTTCTAGAAATAGCCTAATAAGTATAAGTTGGATAACCCCTCATCCATTGGCTTTTTAATGTGTCATTTGTGAACCAGTCTAGTTGTGCCTTTTCGGTTACACAAGCCAATACCTGGCTTTTTCTTGTTTTATGCAAACCGAAATTAAGATTGTCTATTGTCTATTTTCATAGTCTTAAGTTGCTGTGGCTGCAGATCTGTCTGTGTTTAAGCACGGTATCCACATTGACTTTTAGTTTTCATTGAAGCTAGTTCATTCTGGTCCTTTGCTGAACAGGAAGCAGGAAGCTCCCATATATATATAATCTTTTATGGAAGCAGGAACAACACCTGTTATGAACAGGTTGCTCATTTTTTGGCACACGACAGTGTTATAACCACAGTCAATATCTATTCATTCTACTGTATTACAGTCATGTCTGTACAGTCATTCAACCACTGACTGTCAGGTGCATAATGTGTGACCTCAGAGCGTGACCTCTGCAATAAACGTGAGGTCCTGTTTTGCTTGTGACTTCGGGGAACTACTTTCTTGCGGAACAATTTTCCCTGGGGCCAACACGCGCTTCTTCAAGTGGACTTTCCATTGTCTTCGGGCTATTGTAACGTGTAAGGTCACCTGGAATGGTCAGTGTTTGTACAAGAACAGTGACTTGAAGTTTACTTTCAACTGTAGAATTGTTATACCAGATTTTGAAAGCATAAATTTGTATAAGGAATACTTTTTCAGCACTTTTTTTGGTAAAAATTACATTTTTAACGTAATTTCTTTGAATTTAATTTTTACAATAGTCCTATATGAATTCAGGCTCATTACTTTAAAATGATGTATACATCATGGGAAAGGTTAATCATTTAAAAGTGTTGGCCCATTTTTATTGGGACATTTTCGTTTTTCTCCAAATTCGAACTTTCTGGAATAAGATTCTTGGAAGTTATGACTTCTGAGCATCATTCGAATGTTTGACCTTTGAGCAGACGATAAGGCAGTTGTGAACACTGGTTGTGAGCTGCTGCGGATTGTTTGTTTAGCTAACTGACATCCCAGCCATGTAACACAGTCACTAACACACAAATATGCTGCACTCTTGACATACTACTCAGTGTGAAAACAGTCAGCCAGCCAGACACTCAGGCCACATACCACTCCTGTATGTATGTTGATGTACATGTGTAAGAGATGGACTATCATGGGCAGCTAGTGGTTGGACTACAGGACTATTCAGCTGATTGACCAGTGACCACTCCTATTTTACAATAAATGGTAAGTTCTTTTCTTGCAATTAATAATTTCAATTGTGTGTTTGTATGTCAACACTTAGCTTGTAAAGCACAAATTACACATTTTCGAAATGCATTGCTACTATATTCATTCATTGGTATACTTAAAAGATAGATAGACAGACAGCTAGACAGACAGCCAGATTGATAGATAGACAGATAGATAGATAGATAGATAGATAGATAGATAGATAGATAGATAGATAGATAGATAGATGTGAAGATATTTTTGACAATTGAAGCCTCTTTAATCTTTATTGCATACATTTAGCTAAGAGTGTTTAAAACATCACCAACACTATTGTGCAATAGCATAGCTTAGAAGGAAGATTGAGGAGGTCACTATAGCATAGAGCATTTACTCTCCTTTTCTGAAATGTTGCAACAGTTTCCGTTATGTTTGTCACACTCTCCTGAAAAAATCACAATATATGGACATCTGGAGGGGGGGGGGGGCTTGGAGTTTTCCTTTTAATGAATGAATCATTTCTTGCTCATTGTTGCTGTAATAAATATTTTTCTGTAGTATTGAAAATTCTCAACATTGTATTGTTCGATCAAGAAATTCAGGTTTACGGTGTCGCATGCATGCTCGAAAGTCGAAATACGACGCGGACAATTCCAACCACCTTAAGACAAATATAAATCATCCTGCAGATTACAATTTTACATGCACATATATATTATATACCAACTTCATGTATAGCCAATATATTGCACAAGTGACAGTCTATAGCATGGACTAATTTGTCGATTGACGTATAGAGGCTAAATGGATATATATATATATATATATATATATATATATATCCATGAGTTAAAATGCAGCTGTTCCCAGTTGATGCAAAGTTACATGCTATTTCAAAGCATTTAAGTACATATGTTATGTTTTCAAATGGTTAAAAAATATAGAGACCTATATTCAGCTAACGTCATTTCATTTCCTGTGCGTAACGAAATCTTATAAATCTATCTTTAAAAAAATTCTTTTTCAATTAAGTTGTTGGCTGGATAGTCTTTTCAAGGATAAGTCAATCACAACAGTTGAATTGCTGACAGACATAGGTAAGATAAATATACAGACTGAATTGTCACGACAAAGGAAATAATTGGATTGAATTTATATTTATAAAACTTAACAGATAAAAAATTTGATTTTGATCTTGGTCAACATGTATGTTTTTAATCTCATGATCTTTCTGTCAGCTGAAAACTAAAGCTCATAATTGAACTTTTATTAAAAAAGATAATCTTTCAGCTGAAATGCACTTTTTGAGTAACCACTGCTTTGTAACAAGCACATATAATGGCACAGCATCGCCCATGCCCCGCATGTTTTATCCTATGTTTATCCTATCCGTTAGCCAGTTTATCCCGTTCGTTTATCCTATCCGTTTATCCTATCCGTGTATCCTACCCGTTATCCTGTTTATCCCGTTTATCCTATCCATTTATCCTATCTATTTATCCTATCTGTTTATCCTATCCGTTTATCCTATCCGTTTATCCTATCCGTTTATCCAGTACCCCATAAGCACTGGTTCATCCCATTTATCCTGTTTATCTTATCTATTTATCCTATTTGTTTATCCTATCTGTTTATCCTATCAGTTTATCCTATCAGTTTATCCTATCCGTTTATCCTATCCATTTATCCTATCCATTACCCTATCCGTTGACCCTATCCGTTTAACATATCCATTTATCCTATCCGTTATCCCGTTTATCCCATTTATCCCGTTTATCCTATCCGTTTATCCTACCCATATCCTATCCGTTTATCCTATCTGTTTATCCTATCCATTCATCCTATCTGTTTATCCTATCCGTTTATCCCATCCGTTTATCCTATCCATTTATCCCATCCGTTTATCCTATCGGTTTATCCTATCCGTTATCCTGTTTATCCCGTTTATCCTATCCATTAATCCTATCCGTTATTCTATCCGTTTATCCTATCCGTTTATCCAGTACCATAAGCATTGGTTCATCCCATTTATCCTGTTTATCCTATCTGTTTATCCTATCTGTTTATCCTATCCATTTATCCTATCTGTTTATCCTATCCGTTTATCCTATCTGTTGTCCTATCCGTTTATCCTATCCGTTTAACATATCCGTTTATCCTATCCGTTTATCCTACCCGTTTATCCTACCCGTTATCCTATCCGTTTATCCTATGCGTTTATCCTATCCGTTTATCCTATCCGTTATCCCATTTATCCTGTTTATCCTATCCGTTTATCCTATCCGTTTATCCTATCTGTGTATCCTATCCATTTATCCCATTTGTTTATCCCAGCCGTTTATCCAATCCGTTTATCCCGTTTATCCTACCTGTTTATCCTACCTGTTTATCCTATCTGTTTATCCTATCTGTTTATCCTATCCGTCTATCCTATCCGTCTGTCAACCCATCTATCCATTAAGCCATCCGTCAATCCATTCCTCCATCTATCTATCTATCTATCCTGTCTGTTTATCCTATCCGTTTATACTATCCATCTATCCTATCTGTTTATCCCAGCCATCTATCCTATCCATCTATCCTATCTGTCTGTCAATCTGTCTATCCATCCGTCTATCTATCATTCAATCCATCCGTCCATCCATTCATTCATCTATCTATCTAAGTTTCTATTTATCCTATCCGTTTATCCTATCCGTTTATCCCGTCTGTTTATCCCATCGGTTTATCCTATCCGTTTATCCCATCCATATATCCTATCCGTTTATCCTGTTTATCCTACCTGTTTATCCCATCTGTTTATCCTATCCGTTTATCCTATCTGTTTATCACATCCATCTATCCTGTCCGTCTGTCAACCCATATATCCATCAATCCATCTGTCAATCCATTCCTCCATCTATCTATAATAATAATAATAATAATAGTGATTTATTAAGCGCCCATATCCAAAATCTAATTTGCTCATCGGCGCTTGTGGAGTTTTAGGAACAGTTGGTTGTGAAGAGATGGGTTTTTAGGTTGCGCTTAAACCAATTCAAGTTATCTTGATTTCGGATAAACACTGGTAATCTATTCCATAGGCTGGGACCTATTCTTGCAAAGGCCCTCATTCCGAAGTTTGTTTGATTTGCGAGGTGTGGAACCACAAGCAATTTGCCCTTGTGGTTTCTTAGGTTGTGTGTGGCCGGGGCTGTTTTAATTAGACTCTTCAGGTATTTTGGGGCCATGTCATTGAGCGTCTTCCAGACCAGCAACAAGATTTTATATTCAATTCTTGCCTGGATAGGTAGCCAGTGAAGGTTTTTGCGGTGCTCAGTGATATGGTCGTATTTCCGTAGCTTGACAATCAGTCGTACTGCAGAGTTTTGTGCCACTTGCAGTTTGTTGGACAAACGTTTGGATATCCCGTAGAGTAGTGCATTTCCATAATCAAGGTGGGGCGTAACCAGGGCATTCACTAATGTTTTTGTGTCCTCATTATTTAGACTTTTCCGTAGATAGGCAATGTTTCGGATGTTGTAGTACATGCTTCGGCATATTTTATTTACCTGGCGTTCCATAGACATACATTGGTCAAAGATTACACCCAAGTTTCTGACATTGTTCTGGGTTGTAATATTGACGTTGTCAATCGTAATTGATTCTATGCTAAGCTTTCTGAGGCTTGTTTTTGAGCCAATTAGGAGCAATTCTGTCTTTTCGCCGTTGCAGCAGAGCTTGTTTTCGAAAAGGAAATTTCGGATTTCGGCGATACAGTTTTCCATCTTCTTTGATGCGTTTGATTGATCAATGATGGATTTCGGTTTGAAAGATAGAACAAGTTGTTGGTCGTCTGCATATTTGTGGTCCTCGATTCCGTGTTTCTGGGCAATTTGGCTAACGGGGGCTATATAGGAGTTGAAAAGGACAGGTCCGAGCTTGGATCCTTGAGGAACACCAAACTTGAGAAGGGACTTAGCAGACTCAACTTCATCGATTACGACTGATGATGTTCGGTTACTAAGGTATGTCTTGAACCATCGGAGGGGGGAGCCAGTTATGCCATACATGTGCTCCAATCTGTGAATTAGAATTTTGTGGTCAATGGTGTCGAAAGCAGCTGAGAGGTCAAGCAGAATCAGCATGGTGACTTCGCCTCTGTCCAAGCTTAGCATAATATCGTTATGTATTTTTGTCAAGAGCGTTTCAGTGCTGTGAAAGACCTTATAGGCCGATTGTCTGGAATCATGTAGGTTGTTTGTCTCCAAGTGTTTGGTGTACTGTTTGATGACAGCGCTCTCAATCAGCTTGCCAATGAACGAGAGGTTAGATACTGGTCTATAGTTTTTGAAAATGAGGTCAAGGTTAGGTTTCTTTAGTAGAGGTTTGATGAGTGCATGCTTGAGAGCTGATGGCATTTCACCAGATTGTAGTGATGCATTGACGATTTTAGTAATGAGTGGGAGCACTTCAGCTAGGTTGTCTTTGAGCAGCCAGGTTGGAATAGGGTCGAGCGCAATGTTTACTGGGCATGTCGGCGATGAGTTTTTTCACTTGGTCACTGGATACTGTTGCAAATTGACTTAGTTTGTCTACAGAAACAGAGCAACCATTTGGGTGAATGAGGTCTGTATGCATTTTTGATCTGATATTTTCTATTTTCTCCGCAAAGAACTTGCTGAAATCAGTTGCGAGGATAGTCGTGCATTTATGAGGAGGCAGAGGAGCTTCTTGTTTTCTGTTTAAGCATGAGTTCACAACTTTGAAAAGGGCCTTGGAGTTGCCCCTGTGAGATTGAACTTTCGTTTCAATGTCCTTGGCTTTGAGATCGGCTAGCAGCTTGTTGTGTTCATTTATCTTGTCTTGGAAGGTTCTGTAGTCGCGTTTGTCTTTTGATTTCCTCCACTTAGTTTCAGCTTGTCTTTTTGCCAGTTTGCTAGCCTTTATATCTTTATTGGTCCAAGGGGTAGGCTTTCTGTCGGTTACTGTGCGTTTGATAAGAGGTGCGTGTTGATCAAACACAACTGAGCAGGAGGAGTATATTTCTGAGAGTTCATTCAGGCTAATATCATCTAGAAGTCTGTTGTTGATTTTATCGGATAAATGTTGGTTCAGGTCGGATTTAAATTTTGCTTGGTCTAGGTTTTTAGTACGTCTGAAACGAATGGTCTTGGTCAGTCGTGGTTTATGAATTTGAAAAGTCAGGATAATTGCCGCATGATCTGATAGAAATTCGTCAACGGTGCAGTCAGCTATGAGGGAATTTTTGCGGGTGATTACAAGATCAAGTGTGTTGCCATTTTTATGTGTAGGCTGGTTCACATGCTGAACCAGATCATACATATCAAGTATTTCATTCAGTCTTTGCGCATGAGCATCGCTTTGCTTATTCATATGGAAGTTGAAATCACCAAGAATTAGGAATTCGTTGTTGTCTTGGTAAAGAGATAGTAAGTTGGAGAAATCATCAAAGAATTCCGAGAGACTGTATCTGTGCTTGCTGCTAGGTTCAGGCCTGTAGATTGTGATAACACGGATGTGCTTGCCATTGCAATTTATGGACGTGACCATATGTTCGAAAGTTGTTGCAGGAGTGGAATCTAACTTGGTGACTTTTAAATTACGTTTAGAGAGACAGCCAACACCCCCGCCAACTCTACCATCACGAGGGACTGTTGTGAAGTTACATTCGCTATTTTCTAGAAGACCAATGCTTAGAGTCTCGTCAGATTTTAGCCAGCTTTCAGTGAAAAAGAAGATATCAAGATCATTTTCTTTACGATAGTCAGTAATCAGATCTATCTATCTATCCTGTCTGTTTATCCTATCCGTTTATACTATCCATCTATCCTATCCTACTGTATATCCCATCCATCTATCCTATCTGTCTGCCAATCCGTCTATCCATGCTTCTATCTATCTATCTATCTATCTATCTATCTATCTATCTATCTATCTATCTATCTATCTATATGTCTATCTTTTGTTTACATGAGTGTATATTATAACCAGTATTTTATTTACATAAATGTAAAACAGATTTATATAATATATAGTAAGTTGCCCGTAGATTGGAGGGAAGAGAATAGAATAATATGAAATAGATACAATATAAGCCCGTGCTACCTGTATAATTAGTTGGAAAGATGCATGAACTATACTGAGATGCAGGAATTGCTGAGTTTCCCAGAAATAGAATGTGTTGCAAAGGGAGGAACTGGCAAAGGACTTGCAGGTGCTGCCCTCTTGTGTAATGTATGTGAATGAGTTGCTGCTTGCAGTGGCCATTCTGTGTACTAAAACTCACCCTGTGGAAGGGAAAATGGCCACCACAATGCAGGCTTTCTGAACCTTGATAGCCTCTAAAACTGATAATAGTAAATTTTCTAATATTGAATTAAACTGAAAATACCAACCGTTGTGCACATCTACAATGGTATCAATGTGTTATGCATATGATAAGAACTTCCAGAGTGGGCTGGTTTAGGCCATAGCATTGGTTGTTTCACCCCTTCAGTAGATTTCAGCACTAAAGCATAATCGCCCTATGCATAGCATAGCATGGGCGATAATTAATGGTTCTCCTGGAATCTTGGTCAGCATGTCAACGTTCTGCTCTTTCTGCTCTATATAAATGTTGCATCACCAGTCAAATACTACCAGCTAGGTATATGCCAGGTATACCTTAAATATTCATCTATCTATCATTGTATTAGTGTTTGTTCTGGTTTTTCTGGATTCGAAGAACTTCTGGTGCTGCCCTTGAGTATCTTGATACAACAGTAAATGTGTGCCACACGTGGCTCCCCCTACACACACTTCAAATTCAGTTGTTAAGTTTTAAAATAACGTGCAAGCACAGACAGTGCATGATTCCAACACATGCAGGCACACCGGTGACGGATATATTGGCCTACTAAGGAGAAGAAGAAGAAGAAGGCATGGTTGACCTTTGACCCATGGAAGCCAGTCCATTTTAGTTTCTTTATAATTTTTTCCGTCACAGAAGGGCACCAAAAGTGACTGGTCGAAAGATAAAAACCTACAGAGAATGTAGAGTAAATTTGAATGAGATTGGTGAAAGAGAGTGACCTCCAGAGTGCAAACGAGATTGCATGAAATTCTTGGGGTAAGAGCAGCTGTGCTTCTAATAAAAATGGTTTGTGTCTTGACTTCACTTTTGAAAATGTTTAACAATTTTACTGAAAATTTGTTTTTTAAACAACCACATTATTTATGACATTAATTATGGAACAGAAAGTAGAGCAATGGCTTATGCACAATCATGGATGTTGCCTTTTATTTTCCTAAATAACCATATGAGCTTACTTAGCTTAGGTCATTGCACTACCATATTTAGAAGAGCACTAGTTCAACATTACAACAAGGTATTGCTTTAAAACAACTTTGAACTATTAAAACACTAGGGCAAATCATCACACATTTCCTGGATGCCAGAGATGTGTACTCATGCATTGATGTTGGCTTGGATCAACAGCAGCTTAAACCAGCAGGTAGATAAATAGTGATCCCAGGAATTTCATTTATTGACTAAATGCTTTCACCAATTTCACCAGCCTGTATATATATTTATATATATGACTACCCTGGATATTGGAAGAGACTAGATTGACATGAGTAAGCTGATTAAACATGACTCATTCAGCTATACAGACCCATTTGTGATATTTTTAAAAGTCAGGTTGAAATTTTGGGCAAAAACTTTTAACTTTTTGTAATTTTAATATGAGAAAAACATAGAATTAGATTTAAAAAGTGACCCATATGTGGCCATGACCTGATAATGAAGCCGCTTATCTCCAATTAAATCATCAGGTGTTGCCTGATTATTCATATGATTAATTTAGCTAATTTTTATTTAGGTATAATACAGTATTAAATGGTTTGCTAAAAGTTATCAGACAGTACAATTAAATCAATTGATTAATCGTGGGAAAATACAGTTTGGCGATCCACATGGTCTGGATGATGGTCAATTTAGATTTATAGTTACTGCTTATTGATCGTTATAGAAAATTATTTGCCAAAAATTAAATTGTGTAAAAATTCTAATTTTAGAGATTCAATTTAGGACAGGAACTGTCTGGGAAGATTCACCAGATTGGATGCTACTGACATTCACAAATGTTTTCACAAATGTGGACCGGTGTGTGAGATGATCTTTAGGTTTATGGTAAGTTGCCATTGGTAACTGCATGATAGCATTGACTAAGATGAAATAAAGAAATAATATTTAATCATCATTTAACTGAATCACCACTGAGCCAGTGAGCCAGTGAGCCATGATAGTATTTTGAAATTTAGAATTTGGAAATAAATTGAATCATCAACTGGTAATCATGCATCATCTGATATTTCCAGCATCTGTGCAAGTGTGTCTTACTTGGCCAATACATATATCATATGGGCCCATTGATGTTTAACATTCTATAGATTGTACATCAATACTGGATGTAACTCATTAGACAGAACTCATTTGGTAGTCCAGGAGTCCCCCTGTTCACATGTTAATGACTTGCAAAGCTATTTTTGAGTGCACTTCTCCATTTGCATGTTAATAGCTGTGTCATTGCACTAGTCATACACTCTGCCAATTCTCACAGGTGTTAAAAGATATTGTTACCAACTTCCAATTTCCAAGTCTATTTTTGTCTTCTAAGTTTGAATTCAAAATCCAAAGTTCCCTCCATGGAGGCAGTGTTGCAACAGTTTTTAATAGGTGGATGACCAGTTGGGTGTCAAGGTACCAATTCATATGGCATTGGAGCCTGACATTTCAACAGACAGTTACTGCAGAACTTAACATCAATCTGCTCTGTTACAGCTCCCCCAATGATTAGTGGTACAATTGTCCTGTTCACTTTTTCTGTCCTGGAGTCCAGGTATTTGCAGCAAAGTTATACTCTGATGGCAAAATTTTCTCCCTTTAAAAAATTTTGAGTGGCGCACCACTGTCGCGCTAGGTAAGAGCTCCCCCAACAAAATTTTCCATTTCCATCACAGAAAGTGGTCAATAGGCCGTGATAGTGGAACTCTCCTTGTTCCAGCTCTCCTGTGTCGACGAGCAGAATAAAACTATTTCCGGGAACAAGCTGCCATTTTGTACCATTGCTGAGTCAGTGGAGCTGGCATTCCAGGCCCCAGGGCACTTTTAATCCATTGTCAATGGCATTGAAAACATTACAGATTTGCATTGCCGAGTCTTAAATGGAATGCTTAGCATGATTGCCACCATATTCCAGTACTGTCAGGCTGATTAAACTTTGTAACGGACCTCAGAAACCCCGGCTCCATTGTAAATTCCCAGGCTGATGTTTCCGGAAATAGTTTTATTCTGCTCGTCAACACAGGAGAGCTGGAAAAAGGAGAGTTCCACTAACGCCCGCTATTGAAAAGCAGTCTCATTGGATGATATGCTGTCAGACATTATCACGGTGATAAAATTACATCCAAATTTGTATGATGTTCTACCTACGCTTGTTTCGCAACTTCTATATGTGCACCATTCCAAATTTTTAAAGGATAACAATCTGTCACCAGAGTATAATTTCGGCTGAAAGTACCTAGAGCCTAGAGGACTGAAAAAGTGAATGGGATAATTATACTTTCACCACTAAGCTGTATATATTAGGACGGCAAAGCTCCCCCAGTTTTTAGCAGAAGGGTGGCAGAATGGTTTAATAAGTTCCTGCATCCTTCGCTGAATGTCTTAACCTGCATGGGTTCGAATCCCGGATGGGGTACCCAATACTTTCATTGGACCCTCGTGAGCAAAATCCCAGCTGGATGTTGTTCGGATGACATGTTGAGTTAGTGGTCCCTTGTATCAGTGTCTGTGCTGGGCAAGTAAAAGATCCCTCACATGGGGTAAATATGTAACATGTTGCGTACTCCCACTCTCTTATCTCTCCAATCTCATCAATCAACCCTTGTCAGCACCCAAAACTGGGTTTAGAGGACTGCACTTACCATATCTATCTTACCAATGGTTTCATGTTGTTATATTTTCATGAAGAATAAAAAATCCATATTTAGAAGACGTTAA
Organism: Platynereis dumerilii; assembly: GCA_026936325.1. Lineage (NCBI taxonomy): Eukaryota > Metazoa > Annelida > Polychaeta > Phyllodocida > Nereididae > Platynereis > Platynereis dumerilii. Next base: position 2,209,495 of record JAPTHN010000045.1, on the reverse strand, counting down.
CAAATATTTTAAAATCAAAATACGCACAAACAGTAAACAAAAAATATATTCTACTAAGTACTTTAAAATAGATACAAATACATCGTTACTTTCCAATTTGTTTGCCAGCGTATATATCTTCATTATAATGGATATACAGTCAACACAGAAATTATTTGCACGCTTTGATTTTTCATCATATTTCACAGAAAAATGGTAGTATGATAAAACCAACTGCCCTATGTTTTAGAGTAGTGTTAGTAGGTTAGGTTCCCATGCATTTCATTTTTTACCAAAATTCATTTTCTTGGAAAATGTGAAAAAACTGAATTTTGAAAACCAAAAAATATTTGCACGCTTCACCCAACTGCCAGAAACGGAATTTTTAATGATGATACTCAATTTTTTCTTTGGAACTACTGTTGTTTATGGTATCTTTAGCTCATTTACATCAATCAGACATTATTTGGGGTTCACAAGTGGGATTGCAGGTGTTACCAAGGGAAAGCACTCAATCCCATGTTTTTTTCCATGTATGGCTATAGAAATATGGCTGGAAACAAGCAACTCACATGAGACTGATTAGTAAACTCTATAATTGTGTCTATTTGCCTAAAAAAGTAATTTGGCAGGTATTGGTAGGTAATTGTGGTCTACGTGCAACCACAAAATGCCGGAAAACAGTAATATGAGTAGAATCAAACTGAAAAAATCTTAATTACAGGACTCAATTTTGCCCCTGGGGACTATTTTGACTGTGAGCTGTGAACAATAGGTTGCAATAATTTTGGAGAAAGTCAGCTTAGATAATTAAGACAAGTCGTTTTCAAATTTTGCACTATATCATTGCCATTATGCAGCCTACAACAAGTGTTGCTTCATAGGGTACCCCCATGGAGGACCTCAATGAGTGAAAATTTCACAATAATGGGTTTCCTTAGTAAAAATAAGCTTTGAACAATGAAAACTATTCACTGTCATAATAATTTAGGCCATAATTATTGTATAGACAAGCTTGGGTGGATCCTAATAATCGATGCATGACAATGCATTGAATATGCTACACTTACATATATGCTAAAATCGAATAATAACCTAATTTGTGAGCAAATATTAATAAAAACGACTCTAAATATTCTTTCTTAACAACTATTGATAAGCCAGTGGTTAAATAACTCGTCAGAGGCAAATCATCAGTTGTATCTCAGCACAAAATCACCAAGAGCCTTTTTTTTTGGACTTTTCCTGATGAGATATTGAACATAGTTCTTCACAAAAACTTGCATAGTTTATCTTTTTCTCACAATTTGACTATTTTAAAGGACTTCACAGACCAATTTCATGACAATTGCTGTTTTAAAGTAAATTTTATACCTAAATGTAGGAGAAAAACATGGGAATGGGTGTACTCCTTGCGTAACACCTGTAATCCCACCTGTGAACCCCAAATAAAGTCTGATTGATGTAAATGAGCTAAATATACCATAAACAACAGTAGTTCCAAAGAAAAAATTGAGTATCATCATTAAAAATTCAGTTTCTGGCAGTTGGCTGAAGCGTGCAAATATTTTTTGGTTTTCAAAATTCAGTTTTTTCACATTTTCCAAGAAAATGAATTTTGGTAAAAAATGAAATGCATGGGAACCTAACCTACTAACACTACTCTAAAACATAGGGCAGTTGGTTTTATCATACTACCATTTTTCTGTGAAATATGATGAAAAATCAAAGCGTGCAAATAATTTCTGTGTTGACTGTACGTCAGCTTCTCATCAATACCAATAAAAAAATTTAATGGATCAACTTGAATCCATGTTGCACCATCTTGCTACTCCCACAGTCCTACTTAATCTTTTTTTTTTTTTTTTGTAATCCTAATCTGAAAAATACAAAATTGAATGGGAATTGTGACTAACGGTCAGACTACTTATATATGTGTGTATATGTATATACAAGGAGTCAATAGCAATGCAAACACTTACACCTACATTTGAAAGATAAGTCGGTTGGTTGATAAGTCATTTATCACTGTGTTTATCACATGACTGCCATGATACAGTCATAGGCTCTCAGCAGACATCATAACTGACATACTCATTTGAAATTTGAAAGGAGTAATGACTAACACTGAAAACTGCTTTATGGATGATTTTTGGAAATTCACAAACATCATGTCATTCATGTGATGCAACATGAGTTTATGATCACTTATGATCTATGTGGATGATCAAAATGAGTTACAATTTCATTCGGAGTTATTAGTATTGGGAGTACACGGTTTAACAGAAACTCACTTTTCGTCTTTCGACTTGAGTTTCGAATTGGATTGGAGGGAGCGACAACTCGAAAACACTTTCGACAAGTTATCAACGACAACCGTATATACAACATATTGTATTTATGAACACATTTGAGTTATTCTAATACTACCAGGTATGTTAAACCCAGTCAGTAATTCAGTGAAATATCAGATCAATTTATAGACACACTATGGACAACTGCTCAGCATATGAATATGGATTGTTTGTACAACTGCTGTGTGTAGGTTACAGCTCCACTTCTCCCATCTTTGTTTTCTGTTTTTGAAACTGATGAACTTGCAAAATATATTTATTCAATGAATGACCACATGTCTGACCATCCTCTGACATCTTGACCCAGTGTTATAGTAAATGTTACAACAGTTACAGTTATGATGTCTGGTCTATGAGATGATTTCTTGTCTTTTTTTTTTTTAATTCTGAGCTGCTGTAACATCTTTTTTAGTTGTGAAAGTGACATGGACTACAGTTGAAACAGAGTTTACTCTATAATTTTTCAATATCAAATTTTAAATGGGAAAATCTATGTCAATGATTGTCAGTTGAATGACTATAGCTGACTATATATATTGACTAAGACTGACATACTTTTATGGTAATAGATTCTACTGTTCAATGTCAAGTTCAAAGTTCACTGAATCAGTTTTCTTCTGACCATTGTACATCGATCCTGAATGTTAATCAATATTGTTTGTAGAGAGCTTCAGAGTTCAGAGTTAGACTATATTGTTTAAAAAATGGAGAAGAAAACAGATGTTCAAAGCTAGCCTGTGTCTAGAAGTTGGAACCTAAAAGTTTCATTTCCTCAGCCTCTGGTTCCTCCTGTGCCTAAAAGGCATCACTCTTTTCGGTTACCAGAAGCTTTCAGACTTTTCAAAAGACCTCCATCAGCTTTATGCAATTTGTGGTTCAGATAAACCGTAAACCGAAAAGCAATGATTTTTGACAAACTATAATTCGTACATGCATCATGAATTAATGAATTATCATTGCCTTCTTGACACTGAAGTAAGAAAGTCCATGGCTTCAGCCTTAGTAGATACTCAGATGTTTTCCAAGTTGTCCCAACCATTCCCCTGATGAACTGAAGACACTCTTTCAGTCAAGTTACTGTCTTTGATACTCCAGCCCTCTCTGAAGCAACCTCCTGCATGACCTTTGACACCAATGTGACCAAATCTTCACATTGTCAATGAATTATTTCCAAATATATGCTCTAGTAAAATTAAGATTTATGAAACCAGTTTTCTATTTCTATTTTTGGAGTTCCCACTAGACACGAGAAAGCATGACTAGATTTCCAGTTGAGGATCACTTCATTGCCACCTTATCTATTCTAAGTAGATATTTGTAGACCTTGAGAAGCCTATGACATCATCAACAATCTGTCTGATTATCTGTGATTTTATGATCTACTTTATACTGTACACTGAACAGCTGTTATCTTTCCAATCAACTGCTGTTGCACACATGACTATTGTGTCATAATTAACCATTATCTCAGAAAGTTTTGTTTTTCCAACATGAGGAGTGACATAAGACAGTCTTAGAAGCACCATTGAAGTCTTTAGGCAAGTCTTTTAAAGGCAATGAAAATGGCTTCTCTGTTCAGCTATAGAAAGAAACCTTTATACATGTAGCTGTCAACCGGTTACCAGTTCTTCGCACCTGATTCTTTGAAAACTGAAGTGACCGTTTGTTAATACTTGAGACATTTTAAAGATAAGATGAAGACATAAAGAGCCAAAACAATGTCATAGAATGTAAATATGTTGTGACTCTTCCATCCTTTTCATTTCAGAACATGGCTCTTTCCGTGGCGCACCACGAGCACCTGGAGCGCCTGATTGAGTGTGCGGTGTGTATGGACATTGCGAATGACCCCCGAAGATTACCGTGTGGTCATTCTTTCTGCTTCTCATGTCTCCAGGGACTGTGGACGAGTTCTCAACCGACCAGCAAGGTCCGATGTCCACAATGTCGGAAGGACCACTGGTTGGGCTACGAGGGCCCTCGATCGATCCCGAAAGACTTCATCATCGATCAGATCAAGGAGATGTTAGCATCGATGGCACCAGGAGGCACCGCCGGTTCCCCGGAAGGAATGCGGTCATCTCGTTGCGAATTCTGTCTCTCGACGTTTCCCAACACGGCCAGTTATTTGTATTGCCTCGATTGCGACTCTCTCATTTGTAAAGAGTGCTCGGAGAAGCATCGGTGCAGCAAGGGGACCTCTAAACCGGTCATTAAGCTTGACTTCCAGTGCTCCCTGATATGTTCTAGTCATAAACACCCTGTGAGGTACATCTGTGATGTGTGCAACAGTAATCTGTGCAAGAGGTGCCAAGTGCAAGGGGTCTGTTTTGACCATGACCTCTTTGACGTTTTCCTCGGCCGCTTCTTGAACGAGGAGCCGGTCGCTAAAGGAGGTCCAAAACGGCAACCGAAAGCAAAACCAAAATACACAGGAGGAGTTTACGTCGGGTTAACGGAAAGCAACGGAAAGACCAAACAGAGTCCTGAAAGCAAAAAGACACAAAACAAACAGACTCCGCCCAAACAAGCCAAGTTGAGAGACTCCCCTCCACAAAACAAACCTGGAGTTCCCAATGTGGCGGTGATCATGCCCAAGGGGATGGCGAAAGTCAAACCCATTCCAATGACAAGAACAGAGACTGTGAATATCACTCCCACTGTGACGTGTGTGGTCACAAGGAGCACCAGTTCTTCCATTGTGTCTCCGCCTCAACCTCAGAAACCCCCTCCCGCTCTCCCGCAGACCGTACCCACCCCCGCCATCATCTCACCCACACCCGCCATCGAGGAGTACAACCTGCCCTGGAAGAAGGAACTCTCTTCCAAAGGAAGGTCTGTCGCCATCTTGCCCTCCGGTGACTTTGTTATCTTAACCGAGAAATGTGGTAAGAATCTTCTTAAATTACACAAAATCGTTTTATCATTCAGTTCTTCACCAGTAGATATTATAACAGCCTTCGTGGCTTTGCAGTGCTAGTAACCTAGTATGCCTGTTTGTCTGAACACAGCTCACTCGATCTCCTAGTCTCCTTGGGCGGAGTCCGTGCAAAGATTAATCTTTGTCCGTCTTATGTTCAGTATGAGTTTTTAGTCCAGAACAATGCCCCGAAATCAGCCCAGACCACTGTCATCTCATAAAAATGATATTTTGAAAAGTATAATCCAAACCGGGAACCCATATCATGATGTGCTGGTTCAAATTAGTAGACCAAGGCCAAATGGTCTCCGCAAAGTGGCAGTCTCTGAATTAAAGGTTATAAAATATAATGTCGAAAGGTTGATTTCTTTTTCAATGAAAACATTGTCTTGTTTTCTTTCGTATGTAGTGTACCTCATTGACAAAGATGGCAACCAACTTGATTCCTATTCCGGAATCGAAGACCCCTGGGGAGTCACGTTCTGGTCGCATAACCAAGCAGTTGTGATAACGGAGAGGAGACAGAGACGTCTTGCAGTGTTCACCATGAGTCCGAAGAAGCAACTTCACCACACAAAACATATCAAAGTCAACGCCAAAGCTCCAAGCACAGGGTTGCTGTCGGTATTCAAGTCGCCAGATGCCGGGCCAATGGCCGTCGCTGCCCTGAACGAAGGAGAATTAGCGGTGACCACTGCGAGAGTATCGGGAGAAGCCGTCACCTACCTCCATGAAGTTATTGTCTACAACGTTTCAGGAAGGGAACAGTTCCGGTACGTATGCAATTGCTCTTCTTCTTTCAGCTTTGTTGAAAAGTTATGTCCCGACATGATTAAAAGCTACCAGGTAATATGTCAAATATAGATTTATCAACATTTAGGCCTGAGGGAATGAGACGTTTTTAAAATAACTAGGCAAGAGAATAGTTATAGCACTTTGTATAATTTGTCCCCCATCGTCTTGATTAATGTGAATTCACAATAAATTCCTTTTCATTTACTGTTGTCAATTTAATTTCAGGTGGTTGTGTGACCCAGCCCCACAAGGTGTCACTTCAGTCAACTCCTACATTTTTCTGTCCATGAGGAATTGTGTTAAGGTTTTCACAAAAGAAGGCAGTCCGATCCAAGAATTTGGCGACAAGCGATTGTTATTTGACCCCGGATGTCTTTGCCCTTACAGCAACCAGGAAGTCATGATCGCCCACAGGAAGTCTTACATCTGCGACAACGTGTCCGTGTGGAGAATCTCGAAATGGGGAATTCTCGGTCAACGGCAAGGCCACCTTGTGGAAATGTCAGAAATTGAAAATGGTCCCATAATGGGAATTATGGCAAATGAAAACATTTTGATAATTGTTTCTGAGAAGAGTGTGTCATGTCAAGACATTAAGAAATTGTATTTAAAAAGATTTTAACTGCTTATGTAAATGAATTTTCTGACAGTCTGACTTGTCAAGATTCCTGAATGATGGGGCTTGAAGCTGCAGTATACTTTTTGATAATTATAATATTGAAATATAAAAACTTATATATATATATCTAGTAGGCGCATCCATGAGTATCTTATCAAATGACAACAAATATATAAATTATTTTATAGCAAATGCATCAAGAATGGTCACTAATTTTATACTTGTCAATATAGTCTGTACAAAGCAACCTATCTTGTAATTTCATGGGTATTGATTTAAAATTTGGTAATAAAAGTTTAAAAACCAATTTCTTGATTTCATTTTTCTGTGTCATATCTGAACATAACAAACGATTTTTGCCAGGTCCTGACATTCCACATTTTACACCTCACCCGAAATTAGCGTTCAGTCCCGTCACTTGCTGACCGGTTTTTATCGGGCACCTGGTGGCCGAAAACTGAACTACACGACGCCTGCGCAGACCGGTTCAAGGAAATCTGACAGCTCTTCAGAATGGTATGCTTCATTCGTGGATTTAAGTTAATTTTACGTTTACAAAAGTGGTTTTGACTGATTAGAATTATCGGGTAAATAGTTCTGCAAGTTTAGGAAGTCAGTAAACGGTCAAGGAGCCTTTAATTTGCCTACATGCAGCAATTTACTGCAGGACAACATGACAGCCATGATCATCAAAATCATTTCCTCCTGTCAAATTTAAAAAACTCATGGATTTGTTTGTTTTTGCGCTTGTTTATCAATTTCAAGTGATCCAAATAGAGCATTATGTTTAGTCTAGATTGATACAATGTTGTGTTCTGAACTTTTCTATTGTCTCACCACTGTGGCACTGTGGCCAGTCTGTCAGTGTAATGAGACTGCATGGGACTGTCACAGTGGCAGTGAGGGGTGTGGCCCTGTCAACAATGACACAAAAGTCAAAACTGTCCATGTGTCAAAAGTCACAAGAAACATTTGGTTACTTCAGGTGGGAAAATATTGAAGGTCACAGAACAGTACTAGCACCCAAATACTAGCCCTTCCGCACTGTGCAGTGCTAATTTAAATTTAAAGGAATAATTCCCAGAGAATGACCAATTCATATTTGCATATAAATTTACAACACAAGCTCACATCAGGATGTCCTTATTGCTATTCCTTGAAATACTGGTACCTCTTAATCTTTTTTGCATGATTACATTATTTACATATAGCCAAGCCTGCTCTTAATCTTTTTCACATAATTATGTTACGGCATAGGCCATAGGCCTAGCCCAGGTCTATTTGGTAGAGCAATTTCTTGAAACTGTTTTGAGTTGCGGGTAAACATTATCACTACTCACTTGGAGCTTTACAAAAATTTTAATGATAACTTTTATTTGTTTCCAGTCTATCACTTCAGAAGAAAAAAGAGGTGAGCGCAAATAAATTGACAGAATTAAAATATGCAATGAGTTAATTGATATTATTGCCCAATGATTTTTTTACTTAAAAAAAAAATTGTAAACTGATTTTGCTTTTTGCAGAGTACCAAGACTGTTTCAGTCTTTTCGACACAAATAACGATGGTAAAATAGAAGTGCAAGATTTGGGGACGGTGGTACGATCACTTGGCCTCAACCCCACAGACAGGGCGGTGGCTCAGGTCGCCCAGGGAATGCTGAGTATGTATCAATTCAATTGACTCAATTGTGTATTGCAACTCATAGTTGAATAAAACTTTGCGAAAATTTTTGTGGTTATTGACAACTTATTGTGGTAGGATGGAATTGGAGATTGACTCCAAACATAACTTGTGATGCTTCCACTTAGAAGTTTTAATCAGTGATCAGAAATTCATCCCAGGAGAGGTTAGAGTAGAACAAGTTGTACCAGTACTTAAGTTTTATTCTACATATATATTCTGATTTTAATTGGATGTCATCAATATAGGCCCTACTTTCTCTCCGTATAATTGTGCTGACCTTAAACCAGCAAAATTGTTTAAAGACACTCAAACTCATTATTCAGATACAGGGTGTCATGGTTAACCGAACCCAATATAACTATTTTATCATCATCAAAGACTTTCACTTGAATATAATTCTTTTTCTGTGATGTATCAACGTAACAAATTTCACCATGTGACCAATAAATGAATCTAATCTAATCTAATCTAATCTAATTTAAATTTTTTTTTTTTTAATTTTCAGGAGGAAACACGTTTGGTTTTGACGACCTGGTGAAGGTGATGGGTCGTTTAAAGCAAGAAGGTTGTTTCTCCAATGAGGAAATTGCTGATGCTTTCAAGGTACTACCACTCAATTTATTTGTGTGAATTTTTTCTTAAATTTAAACTGATGAGTCTTGAGTTCGCTTAAATGTTATCTTGCTATTTTTAGTCCAGTCATTCTACTGATGTACCCACCACAAATTGCAATAGTAATGATTCTGGTACCAAATTGATTGCCATATTCTAGAGCAACTTTCCTGAAGTTTACCCATAAATTTATGCATTGGAACATGACCTAATTAGCATAAATCCAAGATGGCGGCAGTGAAAATCATGTTTTCTGCAAATAACATGGAAACTATTAGGTATAGGCCTCATATCTGTATGAAACATGAATATAAACTTGGGTATTATGGACATTTTGACACCATTCCCTTGTCACTATGTCTATTAGTTTCTGAGATATGGAATATTCACGTATCTTGTATTTCATGAAATATCTGTAAAACGGCCAATTAATGTATTTGTTTGCCTTGATTCCAAATGATTAATGTATGATTTTGTTGTTTTATCCATTGAGGATTCAAAGGGAAATATAGTGGACCATTTTACACATTTACCATGTCTTTACCTCAATTCTATATCCATGTATTGCATGTTGAAGACATACCTTGAAAATACATCGTTCGCTGAAAATAGTGAATTATTTTATCCAACAAAAACCCAAAATTGGGTCTGGTTATTATCATGCCTCTTAAGGTGGCTCGATACTCGTGAACTTTCCAAGATAGGATTTCTTAAGAATAGTTTAGAATGATGCAAAATATAGTTTGTAGCAAGGATATGTAAAAAAAAGTGGTCGCAACCCGGCTTTTTTTTCAAAATATTTGAGGTTATGTACAAGAAAGTCTGTCCACGCAAACCCCAAAAACTCAATTTTTTTCTTAAGTTTTTTACTGTGAAGGTTGCCCTGCCATTCAGTGTTCATGCATCCCATATTATGAAATAAAGCATGAAATTAAAGAAGACACTTTAATGGAAAAACTGATCACAATTTCAAAGATATATATTTAGTTCTAAAGGCTTTCCAGAGGGCTCGGAATCAAAATATTGATTTTGACAATTTTAACTTTTGTTATAAACCATGGTGCAAAAAAAAATTAGCAAGATAGGATTTCTCATTTCTTTGTCATTTATTTCCATATATTGTGAGGATCAATAAAATACATAGGAGAAGGTTTGCTCCCGCGATAGATTTTGATATAAAAATTTATTTATATCTCTAAGTCATTTTTGAGAAATTGGACCTGTTTGCCGAAAATCGCCTTAAAAAATATTCTATTTAAACTAAAAAGCTGAAACTCTGTGTGATTGCAGTCCTCTTCACAGCGCATCTAATGCTTTAAACCAGAAGTCTCTAACCCCAATAGAAGTGGCGCAAATGGCAAACGAAGCGGCCGTCGCACAGAATTATAAAAAACCAAAAAAGCTGCCCAGAGAGCTCAGTATGCTGCTGTTGCTATGGTGACGTCGCCATTGCTTGGCCACGAGTAGCGAGCCACCTTAAGGATATGATACCTTATGTGCATGCAATGCTGCCTATTTTAAATGACTACAATTACTTAGATGAGACTGCATGGGGTAAGTGGATCCCTAGACTAAGTAGATTCCTGGAATAAATTGAAGGATACACACTATTTCGAATAAGGGTTACACCCTCGATTCTAGATTTCTGAAGTTTTCATAAGGAAAGTTATGAATTTATGAAGCAAAAACATTTTGAAAAGTGAAACTGTGCTTTATGATCAGGTTGCTGGCAATTTGGTTGCATATTTAACAAGTGCACAGATGAGACTCTCCAGATTGGTCAACAGACAAGAGTTGCATTGAGGTGCTGTTGTCTGGTGGATGGGGCGCTCACCTGCTAAATTAGTTTTTAGGGAAAAAGGAATCAACTTAAAAGGGAAACTAAACAAGCTTCTATTCAGTCAATATGGCTATATAATTTGATCACTGCAACTGGTGCATTTGGTTGTTGTGTCAGCCACAGCACCAGTCAGCTTTCAAATCCAGTGACATAGCTCTGTAATGGAAACCCTTAAAGACATGACTCAGGTTCAACTTAAGCTCTAAACCAAATTTCTGAGGATGACGGAGTTATGATCATCAGAAGATTTGATTCTTTTTTTTTTCAACAATTACACTGACTTAAAGCACATCTGTAAGGTAACCGAGGAAAGTCTTCAATATTTTTCTCTCATTCTGAGTGGCAATGTTCCCCAAGGAGTAACCGGTATTGTCAGATTGGTATTCAGAATCACAGAGTACACTCGGGATATCATATTTTATTGTATCTTTATTTTTGGGACTTATGTCGAAAAGGTTCATTTAATAACTTGCACCTTGCCAGACATCGACTTGGGGTTGGTTAATTCTTTTCAAGGTCAATTTTAAAAATAAAAGTTAGACGCACAAGAAGGATATTTTCATTAACAAATTGACTGTCATTGAAGAGAATCAACAATGTTTGCTTTAACTTGACATCCAGAAAGTTGTTGATCCAATGAAACTCTCATCCCCAGGGTACAAAATATGAAACAGACATCTATGTACTCCAATCTCCCCTATACTGCAATAATTGCTCAATTAATGCTGTTAAACATCAATTTCTTGAAGAAATGTGAGATTCTTGCTCCAAAATTCGGCATGCTTAATTCACAGATTGTAATATGACTGACTTTTGTTGTGCTTGGATACCCCGGATCAGCTGGGGAAGCTCAGCCTCCATCTTTGCGGACTGAGGTGCACTTTCATTTTTGTGACCGTAGTATGATGATCAGATGAGAAGTCTGGGCATCTGGCAAATGCCCTTTTGATTTAGGGATACAAAAGGTCTTTCAGTTGCCGCAGCATAAAATACTAGATTTACTAGCTACAACCTGCCTCCATTTAATGTCTGAATGGCTCGGACTAAAGCGAGTTCCTGGGATTAGATTTGAACCATAGGGCCATGGGGAACATTAAAGGGGGGGGGGGGGGTTATAATGTATTATTATGATCTAGTATAATTAGAAAATGCACAAGAGTTGGTTCAGATTATATCCTGATAAATTTCCACAATATACCATGTTTCTTGAACCTCACTGTCCGTGGCAGGATGACACTAACTCGGATCTTCTCTGACATCCAACATTGTTCAAGCAAACAGTTGATAGAAATCCGCCAAGTTGATGGCCACAATTTATCACAACCATCTGCTGGCATGCACTCAACTGTATAGCGCTTGCCTTTCGGAGGCTCCAATAACGGAAAATTTTGCTTCCAAGTTCTGAGACACCACACAACTTCCCTGACGACGGTCCTGTTTTCTGATGATGGGCAGAAGAAAGTTGTGGTGACCAATGGTAGCAGTTAGGAGAAGCAGTAGTGGAATTCAGGCCAGTGTTGCGGTTGCATGATTATAATGCCCTTTACAATAGCAGTATTTACCATATTTGATAGATGGGTAATTCCGTAAAGTCCGATTTACAGATTTGACACTTTAGTAGCTTGTGTAGCCCTTCCATCATACCTTAGCTATTTCATTGTTATCCAGGCATGAGGCCAGGTAATAGGGGTATCAGACAAGCCATCAAACAAAGCTCCAAGTGCAACAGGAGCTGAGCTACAAGGCAAGATGTCGTCGTTTCGTACATACACATTGTGCTTCCCAAGGGCTGATATTTCGATGTAGCTCAGCTCCTGTTGCTCTTAGAGCTTTGGTTGGTTGCTTATCTGATACCCCTATTACCTGGCCTCCTCCCAATTTAACAATGAAATAGCTGAGATATAATGGTAGGGCTACACAAGCTGCTAGAGTGCCAAATCTGTAAATCGGACTTTACGGAACTGCACAGGTACTAACCGAATCTATTCCACTGTTAACTTTCTATTATAGTTACTAACCTTGCTTGTAGTAATTCAAAATAGGCTGAATTCAATGCACTTGACTACTTATATACTTAAATGCTTAAGACAGCTGTTAAGAACCATGACCATGAAAAATAGACCCAATAGAAGTTATTTCTTTGCTGTAAAATGGACAATGTTCAACAAGGAATGCATTTTCATGGCATGACTTTGACATGCAAAAGAGCGGGTAGGGGAGACCGGGGCTGGTTGTCACAGGGGCAGGTTGTCACACTGTGTAGAACTTAAATATGCTACTATTTGTATTTAAGGCATGCAGGAGCACTGCCAATCTATATGAATGTTAAAAGGGGAGTTACTTTAACCTATCTGATCAATATATATCTATATCATTCGAAATCTTGACATCTTATGGGACATTCTTTTTTATTCAGCACTCGGGGCAGGTTGTCCCACTTTCGGGGCAGGTTGTCACACTCCCGGGGCAGGTTGTCACACTTTTGATTAAGAGCTCTGACTCAGGAAGTGGGACTCTGTAACGCAGATTTTGACTAAAACAAGTTATTTTGGACATATGAGGAATCCTCTGTTGTCTAGTGCAGACCTAAACGAACATGCTACTGTACACAAGGGTGCTACAAATGAAGGCTTACCAAGCAGCAGAAAAGCATTCTGATCAGGAGGAGGAAAATCACAACTTTTTAAAGAAAATTTCTTCATAAATTTGAAATCAATTTACTTTGACACTATGCCATATCTGCATGCATCTTTAGTCATCAATAGCACGTATAAATCACCAATTTATATTTGTGATAGTTTTTTTGGTTTAAAAGACTGGTCCTAATGGGTAACAACCAGCTCCAAAAAGTGTGACAACCTGCCCCGTCTTTTTGTGACAACCTGCCCCGACGGATGAAAATGCAAAAAACAGGCGACCAAGGCTGTTCTTATCATATTTTTCACTATTTCTTCCTATCATTATTTAAAGATTTGTTTACATGGAATGTGTATAAACTTTACCTTTTTCAACAACTATTTGTTAATGAGTAGGATAACATGCCAGTTGCAGGTAAAAATTTACTTTTTGTGACTGGAAATGTTTAATAGACCGTGTGCCTACCAAACTCCCTTCCAGGGGTCAAGATTTTTCAAAAATACTCCAGTGGGTCATAAAAGCAGTAAACAATGATTGGTTGAGTTGTGTAACTCCCTAGTTCAGTGCAATAAAAAGTGTGACAACCTGCCCCTGTGACAACCAGCCCCGGTCTCCCCTACTAGAGGATAGAATTGGGGTAAAGACATTCATGATTGATTTGTGAAATGGTCCACAATGAGTGCCTTTTTCATCCTCAATGGATAAAACAAAAATCATAAATCAAGTATTTGGATTGAACATCAATAATTAAGTTCTTTGGCCGTTTTACAGATATTTCCTGAAATATGAGACATGTGAATATTCCCTATCTCAGAAACTAATAGAGATAGAGACATGGGAATGGTGTCAAAATATCCGTAATACCCATTTTTATATTCATGTTTCATACAGATATGAGGCCTAAACCTAATATTTTCCATGTTATTTGCAGAAAACATTCATTTTCACTGCAGCCATCTTGGATTTATGCTAATTAGGTCATGTTCCAATGCATAAATTTATGGGTAAACTTCAGGAAAGTTGCTCTAGAATATGGCAATCAATTTGGTACCAGAATCATTACTATTGCAATTTGTGGTGGGTTGACCCCCCTATTCTCCTAGAACAAGAATGACTGGACTATTTATCATGTTTTTCCAGGTTTCCAAAGTTGTTAAGTTTTTCCTACTAGGTGGCGGCTTAGTGTAGGGAGCTGCTGCCACCTACTGTATGAATAGTATTGAATACAAGCCCTGTTGCCCCTGTTACAGTAGCAATTAGCCTGTGATAGTTATCTGGTCAAAGTGCCGATTCTTGGATGAGAACAAATACTTTCAAGGGTTAAAACAAACCATCTTTGACTGTCGGATAAGAGAATCAAAACATTCACACACCTGAGTGTGAACAACACTAATCAATGAAGCTCAATAACAAGGCCCCACAACCAGGATGGAGAGAATTTCAATTTCTTGCAGTGCGTAAATTAACAGACATAATATTGATGATTTCAGGTGTTTGACCGTGATGGCAATGGGACGGTAAGTGCAGCGGAACTGCGGCACGTGTTGACGAATTTAGGCGAGAAACTGTCGGATGATGAGATGGACGAGATGATTGGAGCAGCCAATATCAACAGTGATGGACAAGTCTCATATGAGGGTGAATCTAAGTCACATGGTAATATTTAAAGAGCATTTATGTTACAATCAAAGTTAGGGGTTTTTAGGGGAAGACTGGACACCTTTGTCGAATAATAAGTGTTTTATAATATATACAATCCAGGGTTGCTTGATTTAAATCATTTGATTTAAATCATTGATTTAAATCGTGATTTAAATCACTCAATAAAAATCATGATTTAAATCATGGTGGTAATATAATGGCTTAAAAAGGTAAAAATAACACTGTCAGTGAGGTATTGCAGTTTGCAATCTACCATTTAGCAATACTCCTTCATAAATCTGTTCAATGACATACTACATAGGCCCCTTGTATGGATATAAGACATCATATAATACATAGTCAATAAATATACCGAGTAGATGACCATAGAAAGTACAAATTTAAACAAATTTATTTGAATCATTGCATTTTCGGAACAATTTTGTTGCTGCAATGAAGCACTGAACCATGTACTGCTGGTGCAGTACTGTCCCCAAAGTCTCAAATACTGAACTGATATCAGATACTAGATTCAAAAATTAGACAGGCATTGTGGTACTGTGTGCCGTCACTGGTGTTGTAACTCATCAGCTATAGTTTAGTTTTGTAGCAGAATTGGGAAAAGGATGACTCGTTTTCACATTCCTTTTAAAATGTTTAATTCTATTCCAAGTAAAACTGTATAGTTATGATTGTTGTTAAGAGAAGCGGATATTTAAAGGTAATATTTGTATTAAAATGTCAAAAATTATAACTGCTGCTGCAGCTCACATCATGATTGTTAAACATTAAATACATCCCCTGCCTTCATTTCATATTTTTGCATTAAAATTGGGCTAGTTTAAGCAAAATAATTACATGTTCACATCCATATATTAGGGTGCATCAAATGCCCTTTTTCTCTCCAAATATAACCAAACACGGATTTAGTTGTGCCTTTTGATTGGTAAAACACCTCTGAAAAGTTTAAATGAAATCGGACAATGGCTAGGGGTACCACATTAGCCATGTTTCCCAGTTATTAAATCAAGTACCGCCGATACGCGGTTACGCTGACTTTCTCAAAATTCTATGTAGAAACATAGTGTTGTTATTTTTGGAATTTTCATAAAAAGAGCTTTCAAATGAATGGCAACATTAATGGGTTATCTTATAAATTCGTCTCGGAATTAACTGCCCTATAATTTGAATATCAACATTTTGTAGAAGCCTCTGCTTGAAATTTTATTTTCATTGACAGACTTAAATTTTTGGCTAAATCATGTCTCATTAAAACATCTGTTTTTAGAATGTGTGCATAATTTTAAATTGGTTCTAAGAATAAATCTTATGTACTTTGTCAAGAAATGTCAGATTTAAAATTGTGTCACGTACATTGAATCCTTGAATATATGCAATTTATACACATTTTTGTTAACATGATCTACAACTTTTTAGAAATAATTTCTCGATAATTTTTTAATTAACATTAAATCCACAGTTGTGGCTTATATAAAAAACAGGACATCTTGATTTAAGAAATGACACCATTTGTGTTCAATAATTTGAAGAAGCAACATGTCCTGCTTCAGGGAAGTTTTTTTGTATGTATTTACAAAGTCATTACACTTAGCAGATTCTTTCAATCCTAAAGATGAACAACACTACATATTACAAATTCCATATCTTGTTCCATGAACCACAACATAAATACCTTAAGAGATATATTATTTATATTTCTCACACACAGAAATTGGCATGAAGCCTGTGAGCAACGAAAATTAAATTAATTTTTAGTAAAACTAGGACACCTTTTAGTCAAACTAGGACACTACAGAATATGATACCTAATATATCATACATATTAGCCAATAAATACCCAGAGAAATAACAAATTAAAATATTGAAATTAAATTCTAAAGAAAAATCTAAATTGTCAAACAAATTTGATAATTTCTTGTAGGTATGACATTGAAGAAAGAGATCAACATGAATGACGAATTTACGTAATTGGTATTATTTCTCAATATTCAATATATTTGAGGCTCAATGATTTTGGTTTGATATTCATATTAAATGGACTTCAGTGCCTTTTACATTTGTACTTGACAGTCGGAGACAGGAGTAAGGTCAAGCTAAAAAAATGAGTTATCCTTCATTGTAACCAAAACTGAAGTGATGTCCAACTTTACAACATCATTAGGCCTACTATTTCGGAAACTTTAGTGCTGTTATACAGGAGGCAAGGGGGGGGGGGGGTAATAACTGGCCCCCCCCCAGAAATATTACTGCATTATGTACATTGACAGATTTATATTCACAAAGAAGAGGAATGCAAATATCTGAAAAATTTGGACAGAGACCCCCTTTTAGGCTAAAATAATTAATTACGGCTGGAAATAAATAATGTCCCATCCACTTTTGGATTCTTGTTCACTTTGAATTAAACAATATGGGCAATGCGGGTACTCACTTGAAAGCTCTCGCTGAGAGGAATTCAAATATGATAAAATAATTGTGATACAGACATTACAGTGAAAAATACGCAATACCGCGAATCGGCGATATCTCATTCAATCCGCTTATTTCAGCTGCTTTGTGGTACCCCTAGGCCTATCTTGATCTGTCTGAAAATTTGCAGTATTTTTCTTATAGTCAAAAGCAACATTTTATTCCTTGTTTGGTTGTGGTAGCAAAATATGAGGGGCATTTGATGCACCCTACCATACATATGATATTCATAAAATGATAATGCATAAACATTAATAACAATTGGTGAAATTGATGCGGACAATGCATTTTTTCCATGAATGATTTAAATCCGATTTAAATCAAAAAAATCCGATTTTTTTGATTTTTTAAATAAAAATCAATAAAAATCGCAACCCTGATACAATGTGGTTCCGTGGCAATAAATTATCTTAGGCAACAAGTAATGAGATCTGTCATCTGATTAGACGAGAGAACATGCAGCCCACTTCTGCCGATTGACAGTGGTAAGCCTATTGTAGCCCCAACAATGGCCAACATCTCTGGCAATTCTACTTTGAACCTAATAGCCTAACAGGCAACTTGCATAAATTTAAATCTCAAATCTACTGTGCAATATTAATGATACACTAATGAAGACAGTGTGAAATTGTCAAAAAATTGTTTCAAATACGTCAATTTCACCTGAAGGTAAATTGTAATGAATCATGAGATTGGTATTCCACTTTTAAGAAATATTATTGGTGCTTGCACATTTTAAAATGTCCAATATAATCTGTTGGAATGATTGTAAAAGTCTTAATATTCATAAATTATATTTCCAGATCTGGTGGTTCTTATGTCCAAGAGGCATCGCTGAGGAGTTTCTCTTTTTGTACGTTTATAAGAATTCAGAAAATATGCTGAGATATTTTACAGGGACCGAAGCTGAATCACGAGTTATACAATAGGAATAGCTATTTATTAATTATTTTATATGTCTTCCAGACTGGATTAATGTGCAATTCGCTGAAATGTTTATTAGTTGCCAGTGTCATATCCATATCGTTCATTTATATTGGGTTGTTCAGATAGTAGGAGGTAGGATATAATCATATCTTATTTTATTATTTTAAATAGCTAATATAACGTCATTGATATGGCAGGTTTTTTGTGACTTTCATGTTTAAAATAAGAAGTCTAATATCAATACATTGAGTTAATATACAGAGGTGTTAACACTTGAAAGGCAAAGAATCTCAAAAGTACTTAAAGTGAGCCAAAATCGAGGAAATGAGTTGATGTTAAAATCTCATTAATTTGCTACTTAATCTCAATGCCTAAGTTTGTTAATTCTTGGAATCACAATGTTCCTCTTTTTGAAACATATCTGATTAATGTATTTTCTATACATCCAAACAAAGTTAAGTATTTTTAATTTATTTGTTGAATAACTTGGAATTGTTAAAGAATGAACTGGTGAAAGTGAAAACATTCCATCCAAAAAAAGTTATGAAGTGTTTGTTGAATAGAATTTGAATTGAATGTTGATCGAATTGAATGCAAATTGAATTGAATGTAGTGATGAATTTAAATTGAATGCATTCCTCCGTAATATTTACAACAGAAGGTGCTTCGTCCAACTTGAATTGAGTGCTGTTAAAAATCATCTTTTGATGAATCTGTTTTGAAAATGCCATGTTGATCATGAAGTGGAATTAGTATGTAAATGAAAATTGAGTCTTCTCAAATAAAGATGTATGTGTATACAATAACAAATTTGTACAAATTTGTGTTATGGTAATTGTTGAATCTTTGTCAATAAGACATTTTTGAAATGGCTTGTCGGTTATGATTTCTGAAAATGTGGCCCAATGGTGGAGACACAAGACTTTGTAAGTTCTGCTTTGGAAATGACCACACAAGGTGGAGACACTGTAGCCTGCGTGTCCACATTTGATTGTTAGGGATAGTTCCTGGGAGTTCCAGTAAAATGGAGCACCGAATATTGGTATTTGTATTACATTTTAATTTAAAGTGGCAATCTGTTATTGAAGTGGCTCTTTGTGGAGTTTCAATTCTGTATTCTGAATGAGGCCCATTGGAGGAGGCACGAACGTAGAAAGTGTGGTTAGCCATGGCACAAGATTGGTGCAACGCAGCCTGATTGTTCAAAGTTCATTCTTTTGAGAATTAAGTCTCACAAGTTCTCAGAACTTTGACTGGTGAAATTTTTCATCCAGTATCTGGGTTGGCGTGCCCAAATTGGGTTTCCTTTGGTTTCTCAACATCTGTGATGTGCACAAGAATATCTTTGCTTCTATTTTCAAGACTTTCACAAATCCGTGGTCCTGACAAGCGAACAGTAACGCAGCTACCACAGAGATCTCATAATTCCCCAAACAAATCCTACAACAACAGACGCTCATAGTTAAGGACATTTATTTCAAAAATACAGTAGGACGTGTATACATCAAGCAGTCCCCAAACTAGACGGAGGAAAAAATATATGCAGCTTTACAAAAAAAATAATGGGTATCACAATTCACAGAATTGAATTTGCATGCAGCGACATTAAATAAGTATTCACCAATACAGTGAAATTTGCACAACCGTAGAAGGAGAGTTAGGGTATAATATCTTTTAATGTAAAAAAGACACTTAACCATACTTTTTACTGTAGGACCTCAACTAAATGTTGTGGTATATACTTAAATTACATAATACAGTAGCCATCAATGAGTAAAATGGATCAACAATAAGTCTTAAATGAGGTAGAACCTTCTTTAAAATTAACAATCATGATCAACATGTTCTCTTGATACTAAAATTGTGGATTTTGTAAAAACTACATTTTAAATCAAGAGAAAGTCAGTGCGGACTGAAATTGTCAAAGAGGACCAAAGATTATTTATATGAGTAAAAAGTTCTGAGGTGTGACCAGAAATTCACAACTCATGTTAACATCAGTATGCCATCACACTACATTGTAAAATAAATTTTTAAAATGGTCATATTTTGAAAATATTCAATTGATTTTACAACATTTGTAAATCAAATGTAACAAGCCCAACATGACACCAATCTTAACAAATTAAAAATATTGACAGAAAGCAACACTTTTTTTACAACTAAAACGTAATTTTCACAACTCATCAGCAAAACTGCAAATTGTATAAATTATCTCACAAATCTGAAAAACAAGATTTTCTTCACTAAAGTTTAAAACCAATATAAAAGTTTTGAAATAAAAGCCCATAAAATTGTAAGTGTAAATTCTCCTCAAATATGTCTTAAACGAAAATATGATTTTAAAAAATTGCGATAAACATGTCAATACAAAACGGAAAATAATAATTATTCAAGTAAAATCACTGAGACCAGATAGACAAGTGTAGCCAATAACCAATAAGTACAAACTGATAAGACTCATACAGCGAGTTTTATATCACGTTCACTATAATATTTCATGTTGTACATCCCTGCAATAAATTAGCTTCACATTTAAAACAATATGGGCTACTTATATTGACTTGAAAAATATCGAGAGTCTAGCTACCCATGTTACGGTACATTACATGAGCAACAGACTGAAGAAACATTGCATTGCATTGATGAGTCAAATGATTAGTTCTTTCTAAGACGTTGCCATGGACATTTCCATAGCAGCCATAGCAAAATGTGTGACGTATAACATGAAGTCTGCAACATGGGAGTCAAACAGACAAGGGAGTCCGCGACTTCGAGTCATGAAGGAATAACAGTCTGGAGTTTGAACCCAGTACCTCAGCGAAAATACTGATTGTAGAGCACATGGCCTACCAACTGAGCTACAGGGCCAGCAAAAGTTTATAACAGACATCACGCAGACTCAATGTCAGTCAATGGGACATTTGATTCCGGAATGCCACAGTGGCGCCATCTATTTCATTCAAGAACATTACAGTAGCGCCATCTATAGGATTCGAGAACCTCAAAGCAGCACCATCCATTTGCTTCCGGAACATCACAGTAGCGCCATCTATTTGATTCCAGAACCTCAAAGCAGCACCATCCATTTGCTTCCGGAACATCACAGTAGCGCCATCTATTTGATTCCAGAACCTCAGTGGCGCCATCTAACAATCGTCCTTGAATCCTCTCACAGCGAATACGTCAATGTAATAGGAAGCACCGTTCCATGTAGCGAGTATGCAAATGATCAAGATGAATACAGAGTGGGCGAGATGATACTTGAACCAGAGGAAGGTGAAAGAGAGGCTGAGGCCGCAGTACGTCCAGTAGAACATGTAGTAGCACAACCACGTGAATCTGGAGGTTGAATTTAAAAAATAACTTCATCAAATTTGTTATCCTGATGCACATTTTTGCTACACAATTTCAAAGGTGAAGCTGGCAAGTGGAGTTATGTTATTGGTCAATGATGCATTATAAAAATGAATTACTTATGAATACGCTTAGTTCATTAGGATATATCATGAGCTCGTCAAAAAATGTCTATTTTTGCATATCATCTTTTGCAATGTAGATCCTGTAATTTCAGAATTTTAAACAAGGTTATACATACTAAATATACTAAATAGTCAATGCTTATAAAAAATTCGAAATATATATAATATGTAGGCCTAAATTATTATGCAAATCTTCTTCAAAATATTGGTCTGCATAATTAAATTAGAGGTCAAGGTGTTTCTTTGCTCCAAGTCACATGACCAGCCAATGACCTACATTTGCATTGTTTACATAAAACTAAAACATTCCAAATGTCAGCCAACTCAAGCATTTAACAACGACTTCTCAGTTTGATTTGTTTTGCATTAATTATTCCTGCAAAACTCCAAAAGCAACAACAAATTTCATCTTTGGCATGAAAGATTGAACATACCACAATAATACTATGTAAACTATGACTATTTCTATTTTTTCTTTGTTCTTATTCTTTGTGGTCAATAAATCGAAATTGAAATTGGAAATTGTACCTTGGTCCACACATGTTGATGAGTCGTCCGAAGATGTTTTGCTGGTCCCGCAGATACCTGAATGAGTTGGTATATTCTTCACTTGGTTTGAGGATGCCATACACAACCAGCATGTACAGGATCTGCGGGGAGAAAGACACAAAATTATAATATATCAAAGTCTAGTTGGCTAATTAGGAGAGGGAAGAGAGAGAAAATTTGCTTCATTTGGCACATATGTAGGCCTATTTGAAAATTTACATGAATTGCTTATTCAAAAAAAGTAGGCCAATGTCGTGACTCGTGAACTTGATAATATGTCATTAAAACAACTTCAGTTAAAAGTAAGTCTAATGTGTACAGGATAGCAGGAGGACACACCAATGAGACAAATGACCAAAAAAAAGTTGTCCAACGACCAACATAGGTCCAAGTGATCTGGCCAGGGCCTGGAGTCGAACCCCGGTCCAGCAATTGAAAGCCCAGCATGCTAAACACCGAGTTGACCCCTCTTCCTGTACGCTTCGAAAGACTGTTATCTCTAATCATTTTTATGAAATTAATTTGAATATATATAAGAAAGCAGACATACCCCATGAGATACGTAGCAGGCGAATGGGACACCATAGAGCCAAATAGCCAGGGTAGGAAGCTCCATTTCAAATCCATCAGCAAAGTTGGTGTACCAGTATGTAGCCGTATTTTCTGGGTACCAGCGAATGCTAGAAAGAAATTACCTATTTATGCAGAGGGAAAACAGGAAGAGATGATCTTGTTGATAATCTGCGATTTTTTATGGCAGAAGTTGAAAAAAATTACATTGTGCAAAATGATGGCAATCATTCTTGAGCAAATCATTGCACGTTTTTCTTTAGAATATTATTGTCAGCCTTCAGCTTTGTTTATTATCCTTGATACTTTGCAGCATAATTATATCATATGCAAATGAAAACACGATTCTCTTCCAAATTTTCAATTTTACAACTAGGCTACAACATAATTAATCTGCAATAGCAGAGTGCGCAAAAAAGCCCTATTCAATAACCAAAGGTAAATGCAAAATAATTGTCTTTCCATTTCACAAATTTAGAAAAGTGTCACAGACACAAAAACTTCAAATTCATGACCTTTAAAGACAACCACAAATACCAAATTCATAATCGGAGGATGTTGAAATTCGAATCGTTCTAATTTTCAATCGTTCAAAATGCGAGAAAAAGAGGCACAAAATTAATTCTGGGATGATGTGGCGCCACCTCATGGAAAACTGTATAAAACAACACAATCACAGAGGGCGCCACATGGCAGTACAACTCACCAGTAAGTGAGGAAGGCCGGGATGACGTGGATGAACAGGGACGTCATTTTGTCCGTGCTGTGGAACACGAGGGAGTTCCGGAAGAAGAAGATGGCCCAGGCCAGGGGTCCATTCGTGAGACCAAATAGGATGATGAACAGCTTCTCATTGTGAGGCACCGCCCTGTGGAAGAAATGGCAAAGATGGAATTAGGGAGGGTTTATTTTAATCTTCAATTTTTAAAAATCTGTTGTAAATTCCTCAGGAATTCAATTAATTCACTTTTGTTTTGGTTCAGAATATGAACTGCCTTTAAATATTGCATCACATTGAAATAGACCAATTTCACGGATGGTTCTCTCAGTTAACACCAGGGGAAAAGTGTTGAATACTTAAATCCCATTGGCTAATAGATTTCCCGCCCTTGCCTCTGATTGGTCATCCTTTCAGTTTAAATTTTGAAAGTTTTGTTTTTAGATTTCGAGTGTATACATCTCATATGTATGAATAGCAAATGAGGAATCGCAGAATTACAACAAGAATCCAGGGATTCAAAACCGACCTAGCGTAATTGCTTTTAAGGTGGCATAGCCCTAACCCGTGGACAACTGATGTTTTGAAGATGGGAGAAAGAGTTGATTGGTAGACCTTAGACTCTTAGTAGATATGCATGGAACCGATACTGAATGGCAGGAGGAATAAGGTGATAGAATTAAAAGAGGAAATATTGTTTATAAGAATTTATTACAATAATTATGTTAAGTCAACGCCTGACCCAATTAATAATAATTATTATTATTACAGATGCTTTATTAATCATGAAATAAAAATTATGACGATTCATAGAGTAATGCCATTAGTAATGCATAGTTCTCAAGGATTCAGGGGCTTTTTGCCACGACAATTCAACATTTTCCAGGAAAAAGGAGGATGATTTAACTAATTTCAACCAGTCGGCGACAATAATTTTGTCTACGCTGCATCATAAAATGCCTCATCAAAGTTCCTAGAAATCACGTGACAAGTGGGCGAGGCAAAAATTTTGCCTCACAAAAGATTCAACCAGTTGAATCTAGATGAATGAAGCAAAGATCCATGAAGCAAAAGACCTGAAAGGCCTTTAAAGTGCTTTGGCGATGCTGGAGACTGCCTGGGCAATGCTAGACCGCTTGGGTGATGCTACTTTATCATTGATTAAATACAATTTCGGCTATGCAACTGCACAACTCACCGACCAAAGATTCTGATCAATCGCCGACCCAGCTCTTTGCCTCACCGAAACAGCTCTTTGCTTGAGCGTAATTCATGATCTGTGGACTGCCTGGGAAATGCTACCATCTGTTGGGGCGTTGCTACTTTAACATTGAAGCAACAGAACTTCACCAAAGCTCCTGCACAGCTCGCCGACACATTTCTGTTGATCTAGGGGGTTACTTTGGCACAAATAACGAGTGATTCGGTGCTGAAAACGAGTGCCTACTCGTGGTAAGAGTCACCCACGACAATGTATAACCTTTACTTGATTATATAATTGTCCAAAATTGGCTTAAATCGCCGAAATAGCACTTCCTGGCACCCTGACAGCCTCGTTGTCACAAAACCACTGCCATGAGAACTAAGCATTATAAGACTTAAGAGTCCGTGAGACAATGTACATAAAATGGGCAATTCTGTAAAGTTAGATGTACAGATAAGATACTTTAATGGCTTGTGTATCCCTACCATTACACCTTAGCTATTTTATTGTTAACTAGGTACGAGGCCCTGTGTTATGGCTTTCAAACAAGCCATCAACAAAAGCTTGAAGTGCAATAGGAGCTGAGCTATAACGCAAAATGTCATTGTGTCAGACATACTCAGAGAAATGACCCAATTCTGACTTGATGGTTTGTCTCTCAAAATTGTTATTCATATGGAGAAAAATCAGAAAAATCAATGAATTGACCCCTATTGTCAAGAAAACTAGTTCAGGCATCAGCCAGGTTAATTTCCACAGAAATATTGTCATTTGTCCTAAAGCTGTAGCATTTCATATTCAGGTGTGCACTGAGTTTTCGTCTTGATGGCAGCTGGAATGTCATTTAAACATTTCGTACAGGTATGACATATTCAAAATGGATACTGGCATACCTGAAAATAGTTGGGAAAATTTCATTTAGCTGCTTCATAGAGAAAGGTAACTTGATAGAAACCACCTTTAAAGTGAGATAATGGCACTTCAGTCTTTCTTGAAAACGCTATAAATTTGGTCAAATATGAACATTCAATTGACTGGTTATGTACACTGAACTTCACTTGAACAATATTGGGAAAAAAAATAATTTATTAAAATATTTAAGATGCTTCTAATTTTATACCAACAGAGCAATACATTTGTTCATTCAATCGGCCTTATTCCCTTCTACGAAGTCTATGTGACCACATGATGCCATGATGATGCTTGCTGAGGGTTTGCTGCCACACATTTGCCAAAAATATTGCCTTGCATGACAGAACCTAATCTCTTTTAATTCTATGTTGGAAGATATTTATTCTCTCTTGTGTTAATATTACACACTAATTATTCATTGTTTAATCACAAAGATTCAGTAAGAAGGTGATTATTTACAGTTAAAAATAATTTTCAAATTTGAGCATTTGTCAGACAGAGTCAGAGGCAACCTCATGACATTCATGTAAACATTGAAAAAAAAAAACTTTGCATGTTACAATGATTCAACTAGTTGACGTAAATTCACAATCGATTAAACTTTAAATTAACCACAGGACAATGGACGGATCTTTCCTATTTACTTGAGGACAAAAACGTGTCTGGGCGTACTGCGACCATTGCACTTTGTCACATCTTGATCCATAATATTTATTTATAAATCAAAGATCAAGTGGAACTATCATTGTTTATGTTTATCAAATCTTTGTAAGTTATCTTTGTAAGTTAAGAAAAGGTACCAACCACAGATAAATGTACAAAGTCAAGTTTCCAAAGTAGCAGAAGTCAATAAGGAAATATTGATATTTCAGTCGCCTGAAAAATAAAAAACAAAGAAATTATAAACAGACAAACGGATCCTATCTTATCATTGATAAACATTATCACTGATTATGATCTAAGATTTCCGAAAATTTGTTATCAAGAAAATCTATAGACATTGTTCGCTGAACCTTAGATACAAAACATTCGATGGAAAATGACTTCGCAAAAAAAAAAACGGTTCGTAGAACTGCCTTTAGTCCTACATAAAATGTCCTGATAAAAAAATCACAGCAGCTATTAAAAGGCCTATTGTTTAAAAGTTCAAAAATGTCAACATAGAAAACTAACCATATTTCAGTCTGTCTAACAGATTGTGAAAAAAGAAAATAGCAAAACAAGCCTACTCTTTCATTAAGGTCCAATCAATCAACGTACATGAATATTCCGCAAAATCGATCACTTTATGGAACAACAGTGCCTTGACCTAAAAACAATGATCATTTACATTTAATAATTTCTTACCAGTAGGTGACATATCGTACGCCTATGAGAACTGGGGCGGCAATTGTGAAGTAATATGGAATTAGCCAATGCCCAGAGAGTAGTCCGTGAGTCAGCGCAGCGATGGTTGCTATGGAGATGACAAAGATTCCTTTTTCCAAGATCCGTTTGTGCTCCAGCCACTGAATTTTAAAATAAATTAAAAATTAGTTAAAAATTTATCATCCTATTTTTTCTATATATATATCTTTTTGGTTGTTTTGTTCTTGTCACTGACCGAGGGCACCTAGAGAATCCCACGACGATAAATTATCACAATCTACATCACAAGGGTCTGAGCCAAAGAGTGAGCAATATCGCTGGTAACTTAATTATCTTCAAACATTTACCCGCAATTTCTGTGGACTTATGACTTCTCACAGACACATCATTTTAAGCTCTAAGATAGATCCTTCTATGGATGTACAACCAAAATCCTGACCATTTACCAAACTTATTGGAGTGTGTTAATAGACAGAATTGAACTAATTTTCACATATCTTGTGTGAAGGACTGTCCATTGGCTAGCATAGGATGCACAGGATGCATGTCTGACTTTCTTTATTAATTATTTTGTTTCAGAAGCCAGCGAGAATTCGGAAAGTTCTCTTAATTTTGAGTCGCGAAAAGAAAATTGATCAAAGTTCAGAAAAATACTGGATAACACGACAGAGCACCCTTTTATCAAATTACATTTAAATAATTAATTAATTATTTCACAAGTTTAAATAATTAACAAAAAATGGGATGAGAAACTGAGGAAGTGTTCTTCATTTATCAAATAGCGGTAACGCTATTGACCCCAATTGATTAAGATATTTACATCTGTATCGCACAATGTGAAGACATATGTGACATGTGAAGACACATGTGACATGTGAAGACACATGTGACACACAAAAATACACATGTGTCCTCAAATTGTTTTGAAACACAAGTTGCACATCACAGCAACCACGGCATAAGTGTTGAAGTAGATGTACATTGTACAAGGAGTTACTTGACGCTTGAATAATTATCACAAAATCATCATGCTCTATCTGAGGTCGAGACTTGGAGGTCACAAATCAAAATTAAATCAATACTTTTATTGAATACAACACTCGTGTAGGAGTCATGATACACAGGCCACCTGTGCCACTAACAATAACAATAAAATTTATTTAACGTCATGATTCACACTAAAAAAAGAAACATGAGCTCAGAGCTATCACATAATAGTTAAGAAATCAACAAATAAAATCAACAAACTAAAATCTAAGAATGATTCATTACAGACTGTTAATTAATTCTCTTTAAATAAAATTTAAACCATACAAAATTTCATTTAACTTTCGAACTATAAAACTTTCATTCAAATATAAGTTGTGTGTTTACCTTGCAGAGACATGAACAATCAACCCACTTCTTAAGTTTATCTTTGAAATCTTTGACAGAAATAAATAGAGCTTTTAATATCATTCGGCATACTATTCCATCTTTTTGCACCTAAATATCTAAAGGTATAATAACCGAATTTGTAAGTGTTAAACCTGCCTTTAACTACTTTTTCCACATCTCGAACTATAATTACTTTCAGGTCTCAGAAACATGTCTCGGAGATACGAGGGCGCAATATCGACTCAAGGATTGTCAAACATTATGAATAGATAGATCAACAGTCAAAATACAGATAGATAGAAGCTGCATGGACTTCTCATTTGGCAAATTAAATAATAAACAATACTAGACATCAGTTTGTGTCATAATTGATTACATAATCTTAAAATTTTCGATTATTTTGGTTTATGTTAAGTACACACGCACGAATATTTAAATCTAATAGAAAACTACTAAATTAAGTCAGACATAAAGTCATTACGCTATTTACTGTACATGTACCTCATTAAACTATTTGATTACCATTCAAGAAAATGTTAGATTTTTTCAAAGAAAAAGAAAACAAATTACCAAGTCCTACATTCATCCAAAGAAGATCGACAGTTCTGCAGCTATTGGAAGTGCTTGACAAGTGGACAGCAGCTTTGGATAAGGGAGAGACTATTGAAATAGCATACATGGACTTTCAAAAGGCGTTTGACACTGTACCACACCAGAGGCTTTTAGCCAAAATCCGAAGCTATGGTATAGATGGACTATTGAGTGATTGGTTAAGAGACTTTTTCACAAACAGAATGCAAAGAGTTGTGGTTAAAGGAGTAAAATCCGCCCCTTCGGTGATTGAAAGTGGAATCCCACAAGGGTCAGTGCTGGGGCCCATATTATTTGTCATATTTATAAATGACCTTCCTGACGATATTTCTTCAAGCATTTATCTATTTGCTGACGACACAAAGATTTTCTCAAAATGGACCCTGGGAACGGCAGATCAAGACAAACTACAGGATGACCTGAACAAATTAGAGCAATGGACTGGCAAGTGGCTTCTCAAATTTCATCCCGATAAATGTAAACGCATGGTAATGTCAAGACATGAAGATGACCCACGGCCGTCAAGTCTCTTCCTCAAGACAGCAACAGGAAATGTTTCATATTTGGAGAGAATTGAAGAGGAAAAGGATCTAGGAATAACAATTGATAGTAAATTGAGCTTTGAGAGCCACATTTCCAACATAGTTAACAAAGCAAACAGAATGATGGGTATTATCAGGAGGACATTTGACAAATTGGAGCCGGAGATATTCAAGCCAATTTTCGTGACACTGGTAAGGTCAATTTTGGAGTACGGACAAGCTGTATGGAGTCCGTATAAAAAAGGTACCATCAGGAAAATTTAATCAGTCCAAAGAGTTGCAACTAAAAAAGTTAACGGCCTCCAACATTTGTCGTACCCAGAGTGACTGAAAACTCTCAAACTTTCAACTCTTCGATTTAGAAGAATGCGTGGGGATGCAATTGAGGCATATAAACTTATTCACAATATATACGATGCTGAGGTCTCACTTGACTTACAACGAGCAAATCAACAAACGAGAGGTCACCGACTGAAGTTATTCCTTGAAAGGACCCACCGGCTGGATATTCGTAAACATTCATTCAGAAATAGGATACCGAGTTTATGGAACAGTCTGCCAGAACATGTGGTATGTGCCCCGAGCTTGGATTCATTCAAAGCTCGTTTAGATAAGTTCTGGGTAAATCACCCAGTGTTTTATGATCCGGAAGCAGATATAGCTTGAGCTAGTGGGAAAGGGGGCGGAGGCATCGTGAGAGGCCTTAGCTCACCTTAGGAATTACTATTTAATAATTGGATGGTGCTAGGGACTATTAAATGTAACCCAGACCCTGTGGATTAACATGCCAAAGGATCGATAACATGCCAAATGATCTACGTACTACAATGACTTTTTAAGGGATTGCTAAATACGGTGGAGGCATCGTGAGAGGCCTTAACTTTCAGCTTTCCTCTGATCAGCTGTGTATTTACCTGTCAAAGGATACCATACCTAAGATGCTCATCTATTGGATTTGTTTATTATATGAAAGAGATGCTCACAGACTTGTTTTTTATATTACTGTAGTTACTGTATATATGTTCATAGACTGATATCTAGTTCGTCCATTATTATTATTTTTAGACTGTTATATCTAGTTCGTCCATTATTCAAGTACATTACCTAGTCCATTTTTCAAGTATATTACCTAGTCCAGATACTCAACTATTCAAGAACAATACCTAGTTATTACCGCAGCACAAACTTTTACATAGATCTGAACATAGAGGCTTCTGCAGAAGCCTGCGTTCAGTATTTTACTTTATTTTACTTTTTTAAGTATTGAATTTGCAAACTTATAAAACGTAAGAAATGGATGATCAATGGGATACGATATTTTTGTTATTATTACAGTTTTGCAAGGCATCAACACTAATATAAACATGATAAAGCAGGGAAACAAGGTTTCTTTGTAATTTCCCCTTGGCCTTTGTCTGAATGGAGAATATTTAACATTGGAAAAAGTAAGACAAGGCCAAGGACCCACAAGTGACGTACATACAATATGTATCACATGGTACGAGGGGTGTGTTTCACCCATGCTACTGATTTGAAGAACACTGTACTACTTCAGGGGCAGAGGGTATATAGCATCAGTGGAAGGGGTGGGGACTAAGTGGGTACAGTACTGATGTATACACTCATTGTCTACTCCAGCTGCAGTAACCCCTAATCTAAATATAGATAGATAACAGTATGATAAAGCTAATAATAACCTTCCACAAGAATTCTAATGGAATTCAGCCTCATTCTCACTCTTAGAACAGTTTTCAAGGTCATCAGGTACAAAGCAACCCCCCCCCCCCTCGCCCTCCAGATTACAGGAATAAAACACCCCCTCTCCAATTCCAATTTAAAAACCTACTTGCTTGAGTTTTTGTCTCATAATTTTCTGAAAACCGGTTCAACCGATGAATCATCCCTTCAGAAAAGACTCTTGACACTCTCAGAAAAGCAGACAGACACAGCCCCTCATGGCCCTCAGCTAAAAAAAGAAAGCACTATCTAGTATCTATATACACATACATGTATATACAACAATTGTATGGATGGATAATTGAGGCTTTATGTCCTGTATTTATGTACTTGGTAGGTTAATTAGGACAGGGGGAGGACACGGCAATGAGGCCAAAGGATGATTGAAGCAACAGTTCAACAAAGGCCCAGATGACCTGGCAAGAGCTGGATTCGAACCACGGACTCGGCGATTGGCAGCCCAGCATGCTACGACCAGACCAACCCTCCCCCCAAAATTACAGGAATAAAACACCCCCTCTCCAATTCCAATTTAAAAACCTACTTGCTTGAGTTTTTGTCTCATAATTTTCTGAAAACCGGTTCAACCGATGAATCATCCCTTCAGAAAAGACTCTTTACAACAAGGTCAGACAAGCAGATAGACAGCCTCTCATGGCCCTCAGCTCAAAAAAGAAAGCACTATCTAGTATCTACATACACATACATGTACAACAAGGTCAGCAGAGAAGTGGTTGAAAAAAAAATTAGGGCACAGCAGAGCTGCCAGCACAAGTGTAAGAATATAGTGAGTCCTTGAAAGATGTCTAGTGTTTTAGATGTACGACTGTCTACTAATTTATTCAGATTGCACAGGCAAAGGGGTACACTGGTATATACATGATATATATATAAGTGCATTGCACAGCATTGTAATTGGGGTGGTCTCCCCACCCCCAGCTAGGACTGCTTGGTCTAATCTTTTGCAAACTTGTGCAGGAAAAGAATATTTGCAACACTTGACAGCAAAAATTAGTTTCATTCACACTTCCTTGCAAGATCACAATTGCTTTCTGTTTCACTGAAATCATTTCTGAAGCATTAATATTGACTTTAATTTTTTGGGACATGGTGATACACCTCTGAATTATTCTAATATTGTGCACAAGTTCAGAAAGTAGGCCAGCAAATATAGTCTCCACAAATTTACTCCTTATACATGTTATACAACTGTAGAGTATTTAATTTCATTGTGAGTAGCGACAGCTGTCCAACAATACAGTTATCTGGTTGAATAGACCTCAAATATGAGACACTACATTGGCAATGCTTATGAAGAATTATGACACTATATCATGAAAGCATGACACAACGCATAAGATCATTGAAGACAATCATTGAAAGCAAAAATATATATCAACAATATTTTCAGGCAAAAAAAACCATCAAATTTTAACTTTCTTTATCTGTTATTGTGGTTATTTTCTATCATTGAAAGAGAGTGAGTGAGTGAGTTTGTGTTTTACGCCCCATCAGCACCGGTGTGGGCTATTTAGAGGCAATCATTGAAAGAGAAAGTTGAGCAAATCAACAGGCCTTCAAACATGTTATGCAATACACAAATGTGGTAGAATCTGGAGATTTGTATATTTTCCAAATCGTAGAGATGGAATGGGGGGGGAGGGGTGATCAACGTTGAAGAAAATGCACAATCATTGCCACAATGGTGCATCTATTTTAACGAGCTCTGTAAAATATTACTTTGTAATCTTGAAATATATATATCAGAAAACTAACACACCAGATCGCTATTACTTCATCATGAAGACTTCCACGCAATTTCCGAAGACGAGGGTGACCAAAGAGAAGGAAAATAGATGAATTGGAGTGTCACGTCCTGTATTTATACACTTGGGGAGGGTAATTAAGACAGTAGGAAGAAAATGGAACTCACCGAAAAGAACCTGTTCTTCTCGACTGTAACTTCCATCTCATTATTCATATGCTGGAGTAACTGCCCTTTGTCTCCTCTCATCAACTTTAACGAGGAATCGCTGCAGATACAGAAACATTTGAATTAAGTCTACAAATAGCAACAAAGAGAACCATATAAATGTATAATTATATCAGATGCGGTCCCATACATCCAGTCATGGTTCAAACTGTTAACATTGTTCCCAGGATTTCTCACATCCAAGGCATTGACATTTGTGTGCTTCCTAATCACTGCAGTAATTTGGATATAAACCGGGTAGAGTCAGCATAATAAACAACACGATTATATTGAAATAATATGATTTACAGATCCTCACATGCCACTAAATAATGTTACACAACATTGTCAATAAGAACTTCAATACAATTGCAACACTGTTCGACATGTTCTAAGTTCACAGGAAAAAATATTGCAAAAAAGATGTAATTTCACATAGCAATCAATAATCTATTGAACAAGTTGAGTCAGCTGACCTACCCATTTTGTGTATTTTCAGAAGGAGCATCCCTCTCCTTCATGTCAACCAGTGTATAAGGCAAACTCTTCTCTTCTGGGGACCCCATTTTTGTGTCCGCTGACCCCTGGTGGCTAAATGTCAGGTCAATGAGGTCACTCAAGCGTTCATCATAATCCCTGCAAGGTTCCAACAAGGATTATGAATTTATTAAGCTCATTCACAGGGCTCCATTTTACAGCACTTACCAATTTTCTAAATCCCTATAACTTTAACTTAGTCCTGCAAATTACAAAACCTGCACCACAACAACTTAGAATCGACCAACTTGATCTCTGTTGAATTTTTGAGTCGTTACTCTTCAACAGTGACTCTGATCAAATGGTGATATAACATGCTTTTTATCAGGCCTGAATGAGGAGGTGAATAATTTGGCGAAAACTGAACTAGGTTAGTCCAGACTAGGTACTGTACAGTGTACAGGTATTTCCTACTAGGCGACAGTTTCTTCACAACAGGCTGAAATGGTTGAAACAGCAGAAAGGACCTTAAAGGTACAGCATGTACAGCACACTTGCACTCTTGATCTAATAGCTTTAAAGTTCAGACCATTGACAATCTCACATGGCAAAAAAACACACAAAAATGAATACACAAAAACTTGATCAATAGCAGCCTGCTCATATTTCCAGTTATCCACATCTGCTGATTCCCCATAAATGATAACTTTTCTATTAATAGAAGTGTAAACTTGTCCAGCAACCAAGTGTCCATAATGGGCAGTCCATTCATTCATTTTCTTCAGGTTTATTTCACTTATCATCCCCATGCATCTCTAGTGTACACTGCATATATATATCGCGTATACAGCCTGTAAACTGTAGGTTATAGGCCTATAGTATTAACTTGTATCCTTGGATTGAATGAATGCAATAACAAAATATAAGTTAACTAACAATCACAAAAGCAGTCCTTAAACTTGAAGTGCTTGTTACATAAAGCATGTCAATGGAGCAAACAAGTAGAGAGCTTTTAAATTTTTAAGAGCTTACAAAAAGCCACTAATATGTGTAAATTGCAATTTGCAGCTAGAATATATGTGTTCTACTTTTACTGTTAACATTGCATGTTAAAATGGTTTAACTTCAATGTTGATAAAAATTAACTTCAAAATTTCTCATGTAAAAACGATATAAAATTAAGAGTCTTATCAAAAGAAAACCCTTGAAAAGTAGAAATTACCTGTTTGGTGTGACAGCTGAGTGCGAATTGCATCCAATGATCTCCTGTGTTGTGGTTCATAGTGATAATCCACTGAAGGGACCCACTCAACTCACTGGTTGCTCACTGTTGAGAAGTCTAGGCCTCTCTGCCCATATCACCCAGCTGTTCACTCATGGCTTTCATTTTGGCCAAGTCAGTGATTGCCATGCTCACCCAAAACAGGCCCAGATCTGGCTTCAGCACGTTCAGGACACCCAGATTGCTTTATCTGTTTATCATCCCCCAATTCCATATATTCCTGAAGTGAAGATTGCAGAGATCAATTAGATTAGAGCTGATTAGGGTGTCATGCATGTACAAAGCAGTGTATAAGCAGCACCTGGTGACAGGCCGGTCATTGACCCAGGCCTGAAGTTGGGACTATTGTTATAAATATCAGCCTGGCCTGACTAGGGTTTTGGGAGCAGCAGCAGCTGGGCCAGCAGCTCAACACTGAGAACAAGGAGCTCTGGGTCTGGCTCAAATCACTCAATTGAGTCTCAAATTAATGAAACTACACTGTCTAGAAAACATTTTGTTACAGACAATGAGAAATGGACATAATTTTGTTCTGGATTGACTGCAACTTCAACTTCTGCTTCTGAAGAGTAATTGACTCATTCATAAGTTGAACATTATGTCAATGTAGGTCTAGGAACAACTAACTCTAACTCAAGGCTCAGTTAGATTCAGGCATTACCCAGCCACCAGTAGATTTTGTAACACAGAATTGTCTCTTTCTCACAGAACTGCAAAAATTGGTCCAAAATCTCACAGATCTGTGAGACTCTTGCACTTCTCCCAGCTAATCTGCAAACTGTGAGTGTCTCACAGATCTGTGAGCAAGTTTTTCTCCCACAATCCTTTGCAAACCGCCATCTTGGCGCCAATTTCAAAATAAAAATGGATGCCTGCATTGGATTAACATGGGGATTTGAATTTTGTCAGATATCTCAGGAATAGACCATTGGAATTTAATTTAGGACACTGGAATTATGGAAGTAACATTACTGAATAATTTGACACTGAACTTGTCATCACCAGTGCATTGGTTTTATCTCCAGACCTTTTGATTCAGTGGGAATCATAGAGGTGAGAGTATTTTGTCATCTTTAAACCTTGATAAAACGTTTTTTTGTGTTATTTCATCCAAGACAGTTGAAGAGAAAGTAACTGGCAAAGCTTTTCATCATTCCTGACTGCTGTTACAACAAATTTACTGGATATTTTTCCTGTTTGGATCCAAAATTAATGCAATTATCACTTCTTCATCCCCATCTGGTCAAAATGATCACAGATCTGTGAGAAAATGAACATTTCACACAGATCTGTGAGAAAGTGTAATTCTGTGTAACTAAATCTACTGGCCACAAAAACCTACAGAGACTTCGCCCTGCTGACTCTCAGCACATCACTCATGCATGCTTGTGGGCTTTGTGTTTACAAAATGGCCAAACTGTGTTACCCGCCAGAGGGATTTGCCAAATTTTGTGGACAGGTGGCGAAAAAGCTTGCCTCTTCGACAAATTACTTTTCTCATACTTATTCTTAAATATATTTTCCTATTCATTGAATTAAAAAAGGTTTATTGATGCATGATATCTCAAATTACATTAATTTTTATGTGTTCAGTAAATTTAGATTGTTAATTAAATTTTTACTAAATTAGCATTTGCTCCGAGGCTCAATTAATTTGGGCGGAAAAAGAGAAAAAGGTGGCTGGAGGAAAGTGATTTGAAAAATAACGCAATGGCAACGTCGCCGGGCTATCCGAAGTGCCATGAACATGGTAAATAGTGTTGCAGCTATGATGGTGATTGAGTTTTGTGCAATGTGAACATCCAAGAAGGTCTTTCTGAGTGTCCAGATAAAATCTAATGACAAATTCTTCCTGTGCTGAGCGAGTGACACAGTCAACTAGTCGACAGTCAGCTAGTCGACAGGCAACTAGTCGAAAGGCAACTAGTCGACAGTCAACTAGTCGACAGTCAAGTAGTCGACAGTCAACTAGTCGACAGTCAACTAGTCGACAGTCAAGTAGTCGACAGTCAACTAGTCGACAGTCAACTAGTCGACAGTCAAGCGAGGGGATGGGGGCTGTCCCCAAAAAATTTGAGAAGGCCAAAATTCGGGCAGATGTTGAGATGATCAATTACAGTTTGTCTCATCCAACATGCGAACTGGTGTTTGGCCTCATTGCTAAGCATCTACTGGTGACACTATGGGAATACACATACTCATGTTAGATCAGCTGTTTTGCAATGTAAATATCACATTTTCACGATGTTTTAGCGCCGTTTTTTGCCGATTTTTGGCTGTTTTCTGACAACGGCTGTCCATACACACTTGTTTACATTCTTGATGCAACCAAAACAATGGCCTAAATTGCCGTGACGTCACAAAAAATTCACTGCAGCACCACTCACGACTTAGTTCTACTACGTTTAATTATTTGCATTGCTTTAAGTTCATGCATTGCTTTTGGTATCAAGACACTTCGTAGACACGCAGACTCGTAGACAAACCAACTGGTAGACAACCAACTAGTAGACAACCAACTTGTAGACACCAGGTACTACCAACTGGTAGACATGGAAGTGGCAGGGTTCACCAAGTCGTAGACACAGACTTTTTGGTCAATGTGATATTACCAAGTCGTAGACACAGTATTTTTTGCTGTTAACTAACTCGTAGACACTCATTTCATTTGTTGATAAAAAATAGAATAAACAACCAACAAGAAGTAAAAAAATAGTTCAATTGCAAAGGCAATATATATATAAGGCCTTCACCTCTCACAGTGTCACTCATGCAGGTGCCAATTGCCATCAGGAGCTAATTGATTTAATTGCATTAATTGATTTAATTGCATTTCACATGTTACTTTGAAGCAAGTTTCGGGAAGTTTACAATCAACTCAATTGAACAAAGAAATTCAGGATTACTCAATTTACTGTCATAGTTGCTTTATATTATCCCATATTTAGCTGCTTTAAACGGCTTTTTGTGCTTGGAAGATTGGGAAAATCCTGGAAGTTTGCTGTCTACGAGTTGGTAGACCCTAAAATTATGTTGTCTACAGGTTGGATGTTCTGGTGTCTACGACTTGGTTAGTTCATTTTTAGCTAGCCAAAGGCGTAGCTGTTGGAATGGGTGATGAGTGTATGGGATTCTGAAAACCATAAACCATGTAAACACTGTAAACACTGTAAACAATAAACATGTGAACCAAGAACAGGCTAGGTGGCAGCACTGTCCACTGTTGTATGCAAAATGGCCCTCTGGTGGATATGGCTTTAATTATCTTGAGTTCATTCCCTGACAGGTCTAACAGCAATATAACTTAATTACCATTCAGGAGTGTAATTAGATACAATACAATACATTGGATTTCCTGTGTCAATGTGGTCAAGGTGTGAACTTGAAATGCCATTAACCAGCAATGGGCTATGGATAGATAGATAGATAGATAGATCCTTACAGAAAATCAGATGTGCAAATAGGAAATAGCTTGATATTCTATCTGCAAGCACCTCTTGAAGTGTTTGCACGTTATTTTTAGAACTTAACAATGAACATAATGATTTAGTGCCATGACTTTATTGATGATAACATAAAATTTATTAAAATCATCTTGATTTAAATTTTCCCAAATTTGGCCTGGTATAAAACTTCAATGTGTGTTTTGATTGTATGATATTTTTGGCTTTCATGCATTTTGTTTCCTATTTTACCACATCAACAATTGATTTTGTCACTAATTTGTTTAAAAAGAAGGGCCCCTTAGTTTTAACTTTACAGGAATTCTATCAGTTAACCCCAGGGGAAAAGTAGTGCTTGAATCCTCAATCCCATTGGCTGATAGATTTCCCGACCATGCCTCTCATTGGTCCAGCCAAGAGACAATCTGCACCCAGAGAATCTACCCAGACAAATCCTTCAATTTTCGTACATTATCATAAGATTTGCGGCAGAGCGTCACAGCCAATCAGCGAGTAGCATTCTCTCCAGTTCAAAACCTTACCGGCGATTTGTGAAGCATCTATTAACTTCTCAGACTCAGAGACGTATGACCTATCATTTTGAAGGTTTCAGAGAGATCTATCTATTCCAGTAACTTGCTAGTCTGTACGATTTAGGGAAGTCCTTGAATCGGTGAAATCGGCCTGATTTGCATAACAAGTGTGAAGGCCTGTTCATTGGCCAGGTTGGTGGGTGTGTCTGAATTATTCACTGAAGGCTTTGCTGAAGTGACAATCTGGAGTATGTTTAGTGAATTTCAATGTAACATTAGCTTCACGACTTGGTCACTCCTTTAGGTTAAATTTTGAAAGTTGTGTTTCAGGAATTTTAAAGTGCTTTGTCTGCTTCATGTGGAAAGCAAATTATGAATCACTGTTGCCAATGTCCAGGCCACTTAGTGAAATGGGTTTATTCTAGGGCTCTATATCGTTGCCGACATTCAATACGACACGTATCATCGATATACTTGATTGATACACAATTGTACTGTCGGACCTCAAATTCGGGCCGATCCGCATATATATTAGAAATCCGCCTCATTTTTTGCTCGGAAAGTTCATCTCACACTAGAGCGGACATCAAGATGACGATCTTCTCGAGTTCAGTGATTGATTTAATGGATATTTGCTGTCAAATCTCGGCAATAAACTGCTTTTTTTAGCTGGATATGGCATAATCTAGCCATACCGAAAGTGCTGTTTCGAAAAATAGTTCAGGAACCGACCAGACTGAACCGGTACGACCGGTATTCATTGAACTGGTGTTGACCCCTAGTTTATTCCTTTAATTGTACTTCACTTGCATTAAAATGATAGAGTTCGTATCATCTCAAGTTATAGTCAATGTCTGTTCTTCCAATCTGTCATGGCGGTAGTCGTGCACATTCCTTCCTATTAAGGCGGAAGCTCCCTCTTTCAAGTCCATCCGCCTATCTACATGATCTATCTTACTAGCTATTTATCTATCTTTCTTATTTTATTGTATTCTATTCTTTTCCCTCCAATTTACAAGAAGCTTCTCAGTTGCCTTTTATTTTGAGGATTTCATGATATTATTTACATACTTCAAATTGTTTTTTACATGTCTTCAGTATGGATATAATCTAGATTAGGTCAAAATTGCTATCAACCCATTCCATGTTAATCACTGCCCCTTTAATATAAAACCAAATGGCTAGCTTTGAATCCGCGGATTCTTGTATTGTATATCTACGAGTGGGTAATGACATTTTTTTGTAAAAAGCCTGTGTCTACGACTTGGGGGAGAGCTCTTAAATGTGTCTACGACTTGGTGTGTCTACGACTTGGCGTGTCTACGACTTGACTTGTATTCATTGCTTTGTCACAGCCTGTAGAATTAGTGCTATATTTCAGTTCGCATGCTAGATGAGACAGACTGTAAATATTGAAATAAGCAGATGATCAATAAAATATTAATGAAAATGAGTGGTTTCCAAGCAATTTAATTTCACTTGGTATCATATTTGGACGTGAAATTTGGGCAAATGTTGCTCGTGTCCCCCAAAAATTCTGTAGGTACTTTAGACACACTTGCAGTACGTGTGCCCCTGATATTGGGCCTTAATAAAATGAGGGAGACCGTTGTAATGACAGTGATGTGCACAATATACTGACAATAGGCATAGGTTATTCAACAATCAGCACTTTAAAAAATGTATGCAAGATCTTGACCGTATGTGGTTATTTTGATACACATAGAGAAACGTCATGCTTCTGGAAATTGACCAATGAGAGACCTATTCTGGAAAGGGCAAGAGATTGATTGATTGATTGATTGAATTTTATTTATTCGGAATAACACACAGTCATACACTTACATTCACACAGTGTAGGTAATCCCGGGATGACACACTGAAGTCTACTACCTTATTTCCAGTGCAGTCCCTGGTGGTGAGGAAAAACATGATGGTGTTATTAAAGAATGTGTTATTAAACTGCCTTATACCCCAAAATCTAGCTCAAAATCCCAGTTTTTGCTTGATATTGTTAGATTTAACAAAAAATGGAAGATATTCCTATTTCTTAATTTTAACCTACATGCAGTATTGATTGATAAAATTTCTATTTACAAATAATCTGCATTTGAATCATTACAAGGCATATTTTCATATTTTTGGGCTTTTGGATGGACCAAATTAAGGCCGATTTGGAGTAAAAGGCATTTAAGGCAGTAAAAGGCGGTTTTTACCACTTTAAGGCAGTTTAAGGCAGATGCCGTGCCTAAACAGTTTATGGCTGCCTTTTTGCCAACCCTGTGCAACAGCGGAATGGAACCAGCAACTTTTCCTTGCCATTGCGTTAAACTGTTAAAAAATTGGCTCAAGTCTTGACGGGATTCTTGCTCTGTCTCACTGTAGTCTGTATTATTTGCACTGGCTTTTATTTATGTCATGTAACCAGGGAATGTAACCTGGAGTGGATCGCTCAAAGCACGGGGCTCAAAGGCTGTCATACTCTTCGCATGGTCTCTCAAGTTCTAGAACTCATCTAAGAACTGATTTGCATTTTATGTTCCAGGTACACGCTGCCTGCTCAAGACTGGCACCAAGGAAGGGCCGAGTTATGGAAAGAGTTTCTACATCTGCAGCGTCAAGGAGAACAGGTGTTCTTTCCTGCAAGAAGCCACGTAAGTTGTCACTCTCTCTTGTATCTCCAGGAGTGAAAACTAATTTCACCCGGGGCATTGGTTTACATTTTTAACTGGGCACTGACTGTCTTGTTTTGCAAATGATGTACCTCAAAATTAATTGGTGATAGTTACTCTGTTACAATCATCCTTCACCTCATTGCCGTGTCTTCCTCCTGTCCTAATTTGTCTTCCAAGTGCATAAATACAGGACGTCAAGCCCCAATCATCCATCCATCCGTCTGTCTGAGGGTCATGTATCTGTTAAAGGTTTGGTTGAAGTTAAACATTTGTGTACAAGAAATTAGAATGTTTAGAGTGCCCTCTGGTGTTTTGTGATTGTGTGCTTCTTGAAATATGGTTGAGCAGCCATTCGTGGACTACATTGCAAATTGAACCAGTTTTATGTTATTTTGTCCCCTACAAGATCTGAAGATGTTCATTCTTGCAATATGTGAATTTGAAGGCTCTAAATTCATTTCGTGATCTTTTCATGCTTTCATTACAGTGACGCCAAAAAGATGAACTGTGGAAACCACGGATGTCTGGTGGAACTCCGGATGATGCAGTTTAGTCAGACCCACCAAGAGGAAAGGTGATTTAGTTTAGAAATAGAAATAATTTTGGATCATACAATATTGAAATTTAAGTGTAAGTAATATGACCTGTAGGCCTAGATATCATTGATTGAATGATGAATATGAATTTAAATTTATTTAATTTTCAGGGTATTTTTCCGCTGTGTGAAGGCTCGAGAGGAGGGGAAGGCATGGTGCGCCTATGTCAAAATGGTAATTAATAGCTATAGGTTAATTAATGGTATTTCAATATTAATTCCTTCTTTTTACCTGAATTTGAAAAAAAAATTTATGTTGAATTATGAGCTATTTATCATCAATTTCATCTCTATTTCTGGACTATGAACTGGATTTTCTTTTAATGTTCCAGCCGAAACCTGATGCAGCTCAGATCGCTAAGCCAAAGTCACAGTCTCCCGATGATGTCAAAAAGATTTCTGCAAAAGGAAACGAGGAGGAATGCGAAAAGGAGAATAGATCGAGTAATTTGAAAAACAAGGTTGACGAGACAGAGAGGAAATTGGCTGCCGTTTCATTACAAGACAAAAAAGATAATTCACACAAGAAGAGCAATGATGTTCAGAAAGCGAGTTATGCCTCGGCATCAGAGGAACCTAGTTTCAGTTCTTTGGCGGAGAAGAACAAAAAATCTGAGAGTGACGCTCAAGGTGGCGGCAATAAACTCAGTTTAAAGGGAAAAGATCAGTATGCTCATCTTCTGAAATCTGGTGCGATTAAAATCCATGCCAAATCAAAACCTGT
Organism: Platynereis dumerilii; assembly: GCA_026936325.1. Lineage (NCBI taxonomy): Eukaryota > Metazoa > Annelida > Polychaeta > Phyllodocida > Nereididae > Platynereis > Platynereis dumerilii. Next base: position 2,166,246 of record JAPTHN010000045.1, on the reverse strand, counting down.
CAATGAAGACGGTGAAACTGAAGCCCAAGAAACCACTAAAGATATGAAGAACCTTAAAACACCCCACCGCATTGACTCTGACATCAACGATAGCTTCGTCTACAGAGATTCCCGAAGCACGGACAATGACATCGACGATTCGAGCAGTGATGGCGAAAGCAGTGATGATGATTGTCAGATTGTGGAGGTGTTTTCACCAAAACCAAAAAGCACAGACTCTCACAGGAGAGAAATCAAAGAGGACATTTCTCCTGATGCCGTTAAACCTACCACAACCAAAGATGCGGTCGTAAGTTCATCAAGTGAACATTCCACTCAATCGGTCAGTTCGGCAATTAAACCTGTGTCGCCGAAAGAACCTGCTAAAAGTACTGATGGAAGTTCAAAGAATACCTATTCCGTTCTAAAGTCTGCCCTTCAACCTAATCAAAATGCCCAATCAAATGGCGCTCTCCCTTCAGCGGTTGCTACGGGCAACACGCAGCCTTCTGCTGTGCCCAGTAACCATGGCAACAAGACAACATCCAATGAAACGGCCTCGAAAGCTCCAAAAATTGTTGCCATAGGAGCGAACGGGGAAAGGAAGGTCTTGGATAGGGAGGCTGTGGCAAAACTTCTTATGGACACCTGTAAACAGAAGGAAGACCTCAACAGACAGCTTGGCGCTCAGCAGGTAACTGGTCTGTCTCGTAAGGGGAAATTGTCAGGGTTATTTACAGATTTTGTTTATTCAACTGGAACTTTTAACTCATCAAAAACGAAATAATTCACGATGGAGTTCACATAATATTATTTAGGTAGATGATAATGTTTTACTGTCAATTTGATGGAAATTGCTAGTATTCAGTTTGAACTAGAAAAGCTTCAGTATATGTGCGGTTGCAGTTTGATTTGTGCTTGGTATAATATCTGTATCATGATTATGTTCCCATTTCCCTCGAATCCTTTCAATACTACACCAGTATAAATCTGTTTTCTTTTTCTCCCAGCATATCTTAAAGACGGTTAATGTGGCCTCTTTGCCGGACAGCGGTTCCAAGATCAAGGAGGCTGTCGTCCGCATGTCCACACAACTGAAGCAACTTGATTCTAAGATCGTCTCTTACAGAAGTGTCCTCAGTTCAATGCCCGCTCCAGGTTAGTCTTGTTCTCTACAATGTCCTTTCCATGCAAATTCATTGAATGGCTCCTTTGCTGCTCCATCCGTATCCCTTCTCAGTAAATAAGCAAGTTCTGAGTTTTCAGCCTTCTGGTTTCAGATTTGTTCATTTTTGTTTGCGCATACAATTTTTCTATGTGAAAGCCACAGAAGTTGTATTGTATTTCTTGTTGGTCCTCCTTGTCTCCGGAAATTTTCTCGAGTCTTCTATGGATTATCATTCTGTCCATGTTTAGAAATTGTGCGAATTTTAGATATATATAGATAGATGATTTTTGCATGCATGCAAATTCTGAAATAGGATTGCATTTTCCCATTTTATGGGCTCTGCACAGGCCCAAGTCTAATGAGTCTTGTCTTTACAAGTACGACTAGACTTTAGGCTTGAGTCAATGGCTTTTGAACTCAAAGTAATGCGCTGTCCTACCTGTCAGTCAATGTGCATGCTTAAACAATGCAAGTGAATTTTTGAATAATATTTTGCAGCTCCTGGTGCAAACTCTTCCAAACCAGTCATCAAGACGGCATCGGGGCAGGTCATTGTCGGAGGAACTCAGACGAAAATCACTGATCACAACGCGTTGCCATGGCACGTGGTGCAACAGATGTACGCAGGTGAGTTGAAGATAGGATTGACTCATTATGAACATATTCAGTATGCCAGCTATTACAAGTTAAAAATGATTTTTGATTTGTAGCATTTGTTGTTTTATCCATAAATTTAGAATTAGAAAGTCAATTCAATAATTTAAAATGTAGTCTTGAAGAAGTCTCGGTCGGTACAATGCTATCTGACTGTTGAAGTACCAGTTGGCTCAATGTTTCAAATTATTAACTTGAACTTAAATTGAAATTTTTTTGTTATGCCTTCAGCAAATCCGCAAGCCCAGACGTTGTACGGAGGACGAATGACAGCAGCAAGAAGACATGAGGTGTTAACGGTGACGGAGGAGGCCCTGACCAAACTGCACAAGTACGTCTATTTTACTTGCTCTTATCTCAACAAGAGTCAGTTATGGGTTAAGGGTTTGCTCAGTGCTTGGCTTCCAATCGCTGGGCCCCGGTTTCGAATCCAGCTCTTGCCCGGTCATGTGGTTTCCATGTTGGACGGCTGTTTCAATCATCCTTCGCCTCTTTGCCGTGTCCTCCCTCTGTCCTAATTAGCCAATCAAGCTGAGGTGTATAATATAGGACATGAAGCCCCAATCATCCATGCATTCTCAAAAGTCAGAGACTCAGTCTGTTTCCTTCCTCCAAATAGTTCTTTTTAATTATCTGTAACAGTTGCACATTTGACGGCAGCTGTTATTCAATCCCTAACTATACTAATCCGAAAAAATTCAAATCCCTTTTCTAGACAGCTTGAAAACTGCCCAGGAGTGGACGATGAGGACGAAGACCCCGAGGGGTTAAAGGTCGACTTGATGACTCACCAGAAGAGGGCGCTGACATGGATGAGGTGGCGCGAGACCGAACATCCCCCTGGTGGCATTTTGGCTGACGATATGGGTTTGGGAAAAACGCTGACGGTCATCTCGTTGATACTCAAACAAAAGCAGAACCAGAAAGAGGCTGAGAAGGAAGGTTCAAAAGAAGGAAAAGATTCCAAGGCTAACAAGAAGGAATGGCTCAGCAAAGGTAAGAACATTTGAAATTTGAATCTTAATATTCAAATTACTATTTTGAAATATGCGCACTTCATATACATAGCCATTTGGTAGTGTTAGAACTTAGAAGGTCGGAAGTGTAAGATTCTGTTGAAAACTTTCTTCTAGATAGTGGTTTGGGTAAATATTACCATAAATATAGATCTTGATTGATTTGAATATTTGTTAAATTTATATTTAAAGTACAGTTTATATTTAAAGACCAGTTTTGGCTACTCTCAAAGATTGATTGATGAGATGACCCTCCCGAGCAGCAACGTAAATCAAACCTTTCACTACGTAATTATTTGGGTTAGAATCAAACGTTGGGCCAAACAACGTATGACAAAGGTAGGACAAAGGTAATTTCAAAACGTTGCACTCAGATGGAAAACCAAACGTAGGTCGCAACCTTAGTAAGAGGTTGGCAGATAGTTTGTTTTATAGTTTGGCCGAACGTTCGAGTCACACGTAAGTCATACCTTTAATTGAGAGGTTTGAAGAACGTTTGACTATTACGTATGACCATACCTTTGATTCATAGGTTGGTCGAACATTCATTTGAGAGGTTTTTAAAACCTTAGACTATTACGTAAGTCATACCTTTGGTTGAGAGGTTTGAAGAACATTTGACTATTACGTATGACAATACCTTTGATTCATAGGTTTGTCGAACATTCATTTGAGAGGTTTTTACAACCTAACACTATTACGTATGACCATACCTTTGATTCATAGGTTTATCAAAGGTATGGTCGCACATTTGGCAATACGTAAGTTCCAAGGTTTCTCCAACATGTTTTTGATATGTACGGACAACGTTTGAAAGTAATGTTCAGGGCAAACGTCTGATCATACGTATCTGCTAAAGGTTTGTTGAAGGTTTGCACAAAGTTGCAGAACCTGGGATCCTAAGTCTCAGAGAACCTTGTAGCGCCATCTATTCCCATACCTATTCCACACTATCTGGTAACTTTGAGTGAATAAAACCTCCAACAGGATGCTTGCTGGTGATAATTGGATGAAGCCATAAAGAAATAGTAGCTAAACCAGCTATAAAAATTACCAAATAAATTTCTCTTAAAATATGAAAGAATAGATAGGCCAAAAAAAAATCTGAAGTACTGCTCAACCACAAACGAGCAAGAGAGAATAAGTTAAGACCGGAGTTGAAGTGACCTTACTTGCATCGGAATGCCACCTATCCAGCAGGCCAATTTGGATTGGGATTTTTCCAACTCTTCAGAGTTGCAGCATTAATCCCTTACAAGGTAAGTGAATATTCTTATTTATTCTAGTCCTTAAGTGGACTGTAGACTGCTTGGTAAAACGAGGAAGAAAAGTCTGCTAATTTTGGAGCCACCTTCAGTGCTTGCTGTCTGGCTCTGCTCTCTCTATCTCGCTCTGTTTTTCTCTTCTCTTCACTGTTTTAATTCATGTTTTCTCTTTGCAGATCTCCCAACAAAAAGTCCACCAAGCACCCATCTCCTCAAGTCAAGACCTGACATTTAAAAAAAATCTTGAAATCCCCCCCCCCCAAATATAAATCCTGCTGTAAAATCAGATGAGCTTCTTTATTCGATCATAATGAGGATCAATATTCAAGGGCTTTATTCTATTTATTTTTATTCCACGGGGGCAGCAGCCTGGCCGGGGGCTGGGCCGCCTGCAGCAATGCGGCGGTCCCCCCGACGGATCCGCCCCTGGCCGACCAACAATGAATCCACATATTCCACATCGCCGATTGACTGGCCGATTGCGAAGCATACACACCAGCTAGAGTCCATCCGAAGGAGTCGATTGACCCATACACATCCTAGAATCAATCGGCCATGGTTAAATAAATCGTTACGGGCGTATAAATGGTCATTTTGACCGATATAAATCCAATCCACACAAGCGTGCCCCAGCCATGGCCGCCTCCTCCGAGTTCTGCGCATGCGCAAGACACAGCGCGCTGGGCTGGCTTGCTACGCCTGACGCCCCAGAGGCGTATAACGACCATTGCTTCAACGTGGGGGTACGTAGTGAAAGGAGGTTGGAGAAATACGCATTATTTACGATATATACGTACGTAGTAATCTCGTAGCCAGCTGTCGACAAAATACGTAGTTTTGCAACGTTGGGTCCGATGTGGATAGGAGGTTTAATGCTACCTTAGACCAACGTTCCTCAAAGGAAATTGTCCACAAGGGGAGGGCGATAGGAGTCCCTCCGCTGTCCGCATTTTAAATTTAACTCCATGTGCGGGATCTTTTTCTTCAATGATTTCAGTTGGAGGAATCACTAAATCCAAGAGCACCTTGGTCATCTGTCCAGCGTCCTTGGTCCATCAGTGGGAGAAGGAAATCCAAAGAAGATGTGATAGAGGATTGCTCAAGGTTGTCTTGTACCATGGGCCCAATAGGGAGACTAATATGTCCAAGTAAGAGAAGCTTCTACTATGCCATCTTGTGTTTTATATGTTAAACATTTATCCTTAAGGAGGTTTAAATTTTAAGTTCAGTAAGTTCCATAGTTGTCAGATAAACAAAATTTTTTTGCTAATTAATGTACAAAAATCTTACATTCCATTTTAGCCCTTTTTGTTCGCTTGATTCTATTTGGTGGTATAAATGTTAATAATTTTGATAAATTTCCAGGCTTGTGAATAGTGACGTAGTCCTCACGACGTATAACATCATAAGTCGGGAAGTTGGCGTCCCAGAAGGAATGAAGAAGGACAAGGCCGCTCAAGAAAACCCTGTCAATGATGTTAGTATAATTACTTGTTGATTATTTCTTTATTAGTATACCTAAAAAGGTCTTAGTATTAGCTCTCAGTTTTCACGAATTACTGCATGCCTGACAGTGTCCACTAGGTGTTACTCAGGGCTTGTAGAGATATTTTGATTGGTGGTGCCTCCTTGTGGAAGGTTTCAAACTTTGAATAAATTCTGTTTGACTCTAGGCCTATATTTAATATATCCTGTATACTTAACCACTCTGTTCTGTATTTCAAAACATCAGTTTATTTATAGATCATTAATTTAAAAAAGAATGATTTACTTAAAACCTCTGCGTATCTGTGGGAGGATGGTTACCCATTCCAGGTACAAATGTCTGGAGTACCTGTCGTCATGATAGAACACTGAATTAAAATGAATAAATAAAATAGCTCAATTGCTTGAAAGTGTAATATGACTTTTATTTTGCTATTTGTCAACAGGATATAGAAGGAGACACTGAAGCCCAGCCGTTACTTTTGAAGATTGGATGGGAGAGAATAGTCCTGGACGAGGCTCACAACATCAAGAACCACAAAAGTCTGACGGCCATGTCAACGTGTCGATTGAGGGCAGGGGTACGATGGGCGCTGACAGGAACCCCCATTCAGAATGATCTTCTGGATATGTACTCATTGCTTAGGTAAGAATCTTGTATCTTTGTGGAAAATTTTAGTTCCAAATTGTGTAGCGAGAGGGGTTAGCTCTGTAGTAACTTGCTGGGCTTCCGATCGCTGGATTCTGACTTTGAATCCAACCTCTGGCTCAAACACTCTGGTGTTTGATGACAGTTTTAGTGAATTGTTCGACGCATTGCCATGTCTTCTTCTTGTTCTAGTTAACCGCCTAAAGGCATAAATACAGGACATAAATCCGGGAATATCCCCCATCATACATCCATCGAAACATAATCTAGGTCATTTAATTGTTGGTCTTCTAAAATGACTGTTGAAAATTTTGCAATTTATTTTTAATGAATTTCAGGTTTCTCCGGTGCTCTCCGTTTGACGAATACAAACTCTGGAAGAGACAAGTGGACAATAAATCGGATAAAGGTCAACAAAGACTGAACACGCTGATCAAGACTCTCTTGTTGAGGAGGACGAAAGATGAAACGAGCAAAGAAGGGCGCCCCCTGGTGAACCTTCCGTCTCGGAATGTTGTCACGCATGAATTAACTTTGTCATCAACCGAGCAGGTGGTCTACGATCGAATATTCAAAAAGTCAAGGTGGGTTATTTTGTAGACTGAATGCAGGTTTATGAATAATTTTGTGCCTGTCTTATAGTTTCTGTCATGGAAACAACTTTTTAAAACAAGCTTTTCTTTAAATTAAAAAAAAAGGGGAAGTTAACCTTAATTCCGTCGATGGAGGTTAGACACTGAAAATGTGAGAGTTAGGTTAATTTGAAGCAGTAAAATGAAAGAAATTCTGTGTTAATTTATGTTTTATTTACCTTGTGCAGGTCAACTATGCAAGCGTATATTGAACGGTACGAACAGAAGCACGGAGGAGGCGGAGGCCAAACGAATCCCTCAACGAATCCTTGGGCAAAAGAGGACACCCCAGTAAAAGGAGCCAATCAGCAAGCTGGATTCGTGAGAGCAAGTCAGTTGCCCCCAGGGGGCATTGGTGGTAGTTCTTCGACAAATGAGCGAACAAGCGGAACCGCTATTCTCCTCTGTCTATTGAGGTTGCGGCAGTGTTGTGGGCATCTCAGTCTCATGAAAGATGTAAGATTATTATTTTTGCAAGTTTTGTTTTTAATTGTTACTTGAGGAAGTAAAAAAGTGCTATGTTATAAATTAAAGGTAAAAAGTAAGAATTACTCCTCAAAACACCCAAGATGGCTGCAAAAAAGCACCCAGAGAATCTACCCTAGACGAATCCCTCTATCGTCGCATATTAACATAAGATTTTGCGTCAGAGCGTCTCAGCCAATCAGCATGCAGGATTTCTCTCCTGTTCAAATCTTTACCGGCGATTTGCGTGGAGACTATTGGGTCCTCAGAGACCTAACACCTATCATTTTAAAGGTCTCAGAGAGACCTATCTGTTGATATAAGAATGACACCCCTAACCCTTACGGGAAAGTGTGTAACAGCGAAATCGGCCTCATTTGCATATCATGCTTGAAAGTCTGTTCACTGGTCAGCTTTGTGGGTGTGTCTGACTAAATCACTGAAGGCTCTGCTGAAGTGCAAAAAAGGTGCCACAAAACATTACGGTATATAATATCTTAATTCACATTGTACTAAATCGCTCTTATTCATACTGTACAAGAGACACTCTGGAAATATACCCCAGTCCAGCAAAGAAAAAACTTTATTTTACCCCTGTACTACATCAGCTCTTTCGAAGTGCCACACCTTATCCATACAATCACTTGCTCTTGCTCTTACCTTTTGAGAAGGAAAATCAATCTGTATAGTATTCAAATCATAATATTTTTAAATTCTGTATTATTTTTGCAGGCCCCCGATGTTGACACAATGACCTCGGAGGGCATTGAAGTGGACCTGGTTGACCAGATGAAGGGACTAGGGCTCATGGAAGAAGCTTCCGCCAACGACCCTGGGAGTCAAGGGGCAGAGAGGACTAAGGATCTGTTTGAAGTAGATCGACCCAGTACTAAGGTATGTATAAGAGATGTAAAACTGTTTCTGCACCGTAGAACGGGGTAAAGTTGGCAATCCTGGGAAAGTTGACCGGCTATTGTAACCAACTTAATGGATGAAATGCCTACTTTTCTCACTGACACAGGTTTCTTCGGCAAATTTGCCACCTGTGTCAGTGAGGAAAGTTGGCATTTCTGCCATTAAGTGGGTTAAAATAGCCAGCCAACTTTCCTCCAGATTGCCAACTTTACCCCGTTTTACCGTAGAGGTGATATGTTGATAATGTAATTCTAGTTTTGAGCTATATAGTTTGTTGGAAATTACATAATTTTTGTAAAATTTCTGAGTGATCCATGTAAAACCCAAGACCAAGTAAAGTAAACTTTCAGAACCTTGCTAGCCAAAGACATCAAGAAAACCCTAAATTATACAGTGTGAATAATACATAGTAAAAGTAAAAGGCTAATGAAACTATATGGAGCAGGCACAAAATATGAATTCTCGGTCTTTACAAACGATCAAGTTGCTAAAAGAAAAGCTCTCTCCTTGCATCATCTTGAAATTTAGAGGCTCTATCGAAATGGTTTGTTTCAATGTTGCTCTTGTTTTTCAGATTCAAAATATTCTTGAGAAAATCAAAGAAATTAAGAAAGAATCCCCTCCTGGAAATCCATCTAAATGGTGAATATTAATAATGTGATGATGTTGATGATGTCTAATCATTGTCATTTCTGACATTTTATGATTAGTAGTGTTCTTAGTTCCATATTTGGTCGTCTTTTCCCTTTTAGTGTGATAGTCTCACAATGGACGAAGATGTTGGACGTGATTGAGTACCACTTGAAGTCGGAGGGTGTCCAGTGCTGTTCCATAAGGGGAGACATGCCCCCAAAGAAGAGGTCGGAAATTGTTGATTTGTTCAACATGCCGTCAAGTGGGCCTGAGGTACTGTCCTAAATTTCTTTTTTACTTTTAGTTGTTAATTGTATTGAAATCTGACATAAGGGAAGATTTCTCGAGTCTGACAATTTGTATTCCTTGTATTTTGACAATAATGTGAGAGCATTAAATTATAAAAACGAGAAGTCAAATTAAACCTTGCCATTCCAATAAATGGAATTGCATTGATTGATCGGTACCCATCGATACTCATCTGCTAATTTGAGGGCAAGTACATTTTTAGCAGGTCAGGTGAATATTAAATGAGACTCGTCCTGGGACTATCAGTAACATTTTTGGTTAATGTTTATGACTTTCCCTCGACATATCCCAAAAAGGTGCTGCGGAAGTGTTAAAACCCCAAAAAAAAAATTTATGTTAGACAATTAGCAAAGTGTTTATTTGTGAAGGTGACATTTCTGCATTGTCGTTTTCTGCTTATTTCAGGTGATGCTTCTCTCACTCAGAGCAGGGGGAGTGGGCCTCAACTTAATTGGGGGAAACCACCTTATTATGGTCGATCTTCATTGGTAAGTTAATGAGCTCAGTTAAGAATGTCATACACCAAGTCCGAAAATGGGAAAACTATTCAAGCCTCAGAGGTCTATGACCTATCATTTTAAAGCCCTCGGAGAGATCTATCCGCTTCAGTGACTTGCAAACTTCTACAATTAAAGGAAGTCTGTGAATCGGCAAAATCGGCCTCATTTGCATAACATGTGTGAAGGCCTGTTCATTGGCCAGGTTTGTGGAGTGTCTGACTTATTCGCTGAAGGCTTTGCTGAAGTGCATATGATGTTATTCGTTGATTTGGAATATGGAACTATAATTATGTTATCTGAACTGTTCATAATTATAAGAATGGCTTATTGGCTGTTTTTTTTGGTGTTTTTCAGGAACCCAGCTCTAGAAGCTCAGGCGTGTGACCGAATCTATCGAGTTGGACAGAAAAAGGACGTCTTCATTCACAGGTTAGCAGTTTTATCGACAAATCAAGATTAGGCCACACACAATTGATCTTTAGCTTCTCGGATGCTCTCAAGGCACTTTTTCTAGGGTCCGTCGGAAGGTCAAAAAAAAAGTGAAAAAAATTTTTTTTTTCTATTTTTTTTTTTTTTTCGTCGGCAGAAAATCTATTGTGTCGGTGGGTCCACGAAGCTAAGAATCAATTATGTGTGGCCTTAGGAAACTTTCACTTTGAAAGTCTAAACATATCTTCCAAATTTTAGAGGAAAGAAGGTTCTAAGATTTTGCCTTCTTTAGTAGCAGAACGTGATCAATTAGTGGACTATTCCATGCTAATTTAATTTAATTTATGCGGAATAATGCATGTTCGTTAGTCTGCTCACGTCTGCCGTCACGTTTCAGATTCGTCTGCAAGAATACAGTGGAGGAAAAAATCCAGATGCTTCAAAAGTCAAAGATGGCCCTAGCGGAGAACATACTGTCTGGGTGAGCTTATTGCGCGTCTGATTATTAATGAAATGCCAAGAACTACCGGAAATTACCGGGAGCTAAATTTACTCTTGTCATTTTAAAGGAGGCTGCAATTCTTCAGCTGCATTTGGAACATTCTTTTGGAACATTCTTTTTAACCATTTTTTTTTCAAAATTTTCTCTCTTTGAAATTTTATTTCTACTCTTCTCTTGACGTTTCCTTTGGTAATTATTAATGACTGTAAATGTCATCTCATTGGTAAAAACAACCATTACTCAGTTAAGAGAAAAATGTGAAAAAAAAAAAAAAACTCTGGAAAGTTCTGTCAGCCATTTTAAATAGAGAAGAATGAAAGCGGAATGATGAGGTTGTCAAAAAATAGTCCTAAGTCAGTTATCTTGGGGTATATTTTGTTGATGACGCTAATTTGTTGAAAAAATACTTCAAAATGGTGTGACATAATTATGTTGAAATATGTATTTGTCAATTTCGACCAAATTTATATTTGTTTAGCGCTTGAACTTTGTGGTATTGAACTTCAAAAAGAAAATGGCATTTAACTTTCCATCATCGCTGGGTTGGGTAATGCAACTAAAAATGAAAAAAAAAAAAAACTTTTTAAACAAGGGCAAAAAACTTTACTTTTGGAGTGAACACGGCATGAAATATTTTAAGTAAATTAACCTTGTACCAACAGCTAAAAATCACCAAAATGAGACTTTTTGACTTGTTCTGCAAATTTCTAGAAAATCTACATCCCCTACTTTAATAGAACTCGTTATGTTGGATCAGATTGCATACACATTGGGTGCTCATAACTAAATTTCTTTCCTTGTAAAAAGAAAGAATATTTTTCCTTGTAAAAATAAGATGTCATAATTGACTCATTTACTCCTCTTATAAATCTCCATGTGCAAGGCTCACAATAATTTAGCCGTTGCCTCATCGAATAGATATATAGATGATAATAGCATGCCGCTCAACTTTTTCTCGCTATTCAAATCAAAAATATAGTTCAACTTTGATTAATTATGATAACATTGATTTTTGAATCTATATCACATACCGTCACTGTCTTATGAGCTAACTTAAATAAATCAAATACACTTGAACTTGAACTTGGATAAACGTGTCAGGTAAAAATTATTAAAAAATTAACCAAGTGGCCGATATCTCAGTACTTTTTTATGTTCGAGATAAGGTGACAAAAAGACTCCTGGCTTTTAATAATTTTTTGGAAAATGTAATCTCTCAAGTTGTTGTGACCTTTTTACACCTTTAATGGTTAAAAGTCAATGGAGACTGCAATATAATTGTCTGAGTTGAATGTTTGTCTTTAGGCCTACTTTAAAGTAGTTTACTGTTGTTTATAATGCATATTATGGACAAACATTTTACAGACCATAAGGTCATTTGAAAAACGAAAATATTTACGAAACAAACTATATTGCGCGGGATTGTTTTCATTACTTGATTCAAGTTAATTGTTGTTCTAATGTTCTTAATCAACAAACTCTTTGGAGAACATAAGGTCATTCCATAGGCCAAAGGAAATATTTACGAAACTAACTTTATAAAATTTCACAAGACATTTTAAAGTGCCATACATCAATTGATTCTGAGCTTCGCGGACCCATCGACACAATAGATTTTCTGCTGACAGAAAAATAAAATAAATTTTTCATTATAAAAAACTTTTTTTTCACCTCTGCTTTTTTGTCTTACCTACCGACCCTAGAAAAAGTGCCTTGAGAGGATTTAAGAAGCTAAAGATCAGTTAAGTGTTGCCTAAATTCTGAATGGTCTCTGACGATATGAGTAATAATCAAAAAATATTTTCCTTTTCAGTGCTGGAGCCTCTGCAAACAAACTCAGTCTTTCCGATTTGAAACATTTATTCGGATTAGACCAAGTTCCTTTCCCGAATCATGGTGGCCCGGCCCAGAACGTTCAGCACCAGCAGAATTACGGATACTCAAAACCGAACTCTGGCTACGCTTACCCCAGATAGAACCGTCACCAAGTAGGACCATTTCGCTTTACTGTTCAGTGCTTCCAGTTTATAACGTTATAAAACTAAGTCTTGTGCAATTTTTGGTGGCTGTGTTTAGGCCTATTTTATAATATGAGCTCCTTGTGATATTATACTCATATAATTTCTATTTATACCACATTGGTAATTTAATTTAATAAAAAAATGTTTTTTCAATTGCGTTTTGTTGTTTTAACTAACAATTATGTTTTAAATGACTAATATACCTTGTAAGAGTTCTGATGTAACAGACTTACGTAGAGTTATTAAGAATAAGAATTTCTACTTATCATTTAATTTCTCAGAGTATCATTATATTCAAGAAGAAAGGGAATTGTCTTTTTGCAAATTTATCGAGAAATGTTATATTGATGCCCATCACGATCTGAGGCAATTTCCTGGAAAGTTTGCCGAGCGTGCATATATACGATCGGCAGATTCCAAGCGTTGCATAAAATAGAAGATAAATGCTGACGTCCGAACGGTTCAAGGCCACCTTATCGTCATAACGATTGTGTTCTACATAAAATGTCATTGGTGCTTCTGCCTTAATGGTAATGGCAGCATGCCCATATTTACAAAAGATGGGGAATTATGCCAGTTTTAGTTGTTACATCACATCCTCATCACTGCACCAGTGATGCAGCTGATCCTGTGCTTTGATGTCGCAATTGTCACATCTTCTGGGCGTAGGGCAGCATAAATTAACATAATTCTGGAAACTGGGGCAGCATTTTTTTTTCTGTGCAAAATTGTTTCAAGGCCACCACCCAGCAAAGCCACGTTTTCTGGATCAAAACAAACCGTCATGTGATTCTGACGTCACTCATCCACTTTGCACTGAATCACGCACGTAGAAACATGGCGCTTGCATACATTATTTTGCGCCCTGCCTTGCATACAGAACTCTCCTCATTTCTTGCAAATCACGGCATTGAGAAGCTTCAATCTGTACATTTTCTTTTGGCCGCAACGTTTCTTGAACGTTTTACGCTGCACGTGGGGACTGTCAGTCGCTGACATTGAGTTTGCGAGCGATTTCCAGAACGTTCCCACTGACGAAATTGCACAATCTCCCATGATTATGTATGCAAATGAAGCGCTCTGCTAAGTCATCCCGCGCTGCGATTGGTGGAAGCTGGTCACATGACTTGAGTCACGAGGAGCCCAACGTTGAACTCCCGCCAACAGAACCAAAACAATAATATTGCCATCTTGGAGTGAGTGAGACTGTTTACAATATCGCAGCTGATAAATCGCTCACACTGGACATTACAACGGAAGATTATATACCAAAAGGAACGTCAGGAACTAAGGAAGACATTTCTAAGGTGAGTGTTTCATTTCTTGACATGTCATGCCCGTGGTAGCCTGAACAAGAACCGACCCCACATAATGACTCATCAAAAGAGCTCAATCAACAATGAGGGTGACTGGGGGGATTGCACAACAGAGGGATAACTTGGTTACAAAACGTATTGGTAATGGTGATTCTGCAATCCCAAGAACTTCTTGAGTTAGAGGTAGAAGTCAGGTATTCAGTGTGTGCCCCTCAGCCTTGCACAAGTCATTGAGAAAGAGCTCCATAAGTTTTTAACCCTTGAGCACTTGCTCACCTATCCAGCTATTGCTATCATTTAGGTGACCTTGGTTTTTAACATAAAATACCACTTTTTTTGGTTCACATGTACTTGGCAATTCAGCCAGAATAGCTTGCTATCTACTGCAGTGTGGTGAGTTTTTATTTTGCATGTGGTGTGTAATGAAACTGTTTCCTTTCTATGTTGTGTTTCATTTTTTTATTTTTATTTTGATCCTCAACTTTAGTTGGGAGCTTCTGGACTTTTCTGATGTAACACTGTATAACACATTTTCCTGCCTTGGGATGGACTTCACTTCTTTTTGACTCCCAAACTTCTTCTCAGTTGCTGTGTCAATGTTGAAAGTCAGGATGTTCATTTCCAAGTCTTGACTGCTTGAGAAGTTGAATATTGGCTTCTTGAGTTCCTGTTCAGTTTAGCTCTGATTCTTCTTTATTTCACACTTTCCTTTTCTTGAGTCCAATGCAATAATTCTGCGCAAAATCTGCACTCCAGTTGGGATCCAACCTAGTTAATTTTCTGCATTATATTTATTTTGATTGATTGATTGATATATTTATTTCAAACAATTACGTTTTGGAAGCCAGAGAAGCATTGCTGCTTATAGAACTGGCACTATTTGCTATGCACTAAGCAGTCTACTTTAGAGCTAGTTATTTAGCTGGCTTTGGCCTTCCTGGTAACAAGTATGCCCTGGTAAAGTAACCATTTTTGAGGCCCTAGAGATCAGTTAAGGTTTTTTGGACAGGTGCCAGGAAAGAAAATTCCACTTGACTGACACGTGTGAAGCTGTCACTGAAACACATGCTCAGCTGAAGGGCCTTGTTTGGAGAGGGAGAAAGAGCTTGTTATGGATAAAAAAGATGACAGGTTATACTTCAAAGAGAGAAGTCAAGACTGTAATTTACTTGTATTATTCTGATTTCTCTCCTATGTATTGTCTTATCAGTTCCCTGTAACAAGAGTCACAATCTTAAGTCCTTATTAAGAATCTGGTATCTTTAGGTCAACAATACTGCAAGTTAGCAATAATTTGTAGGACTATTGCATGTTTTGAGATACTTGACTCAGCAGCTGCTTAGTCTTGTGTTGTATTGAATATATGATACATTGTATCGCATGGTGATGATCACAATGATGTACAAAAGTTGAACTGAAAAGAGACTGAACTTGACACTGAAGAAATAACAGTGGAAGTATTAACAAATATGTTAACTGGAGAAGTAGAGAGAGTTAAGTTAGTTAAGTTATGCAATTGAGTTGATGAAATCGAAAATGTCACAAAGCCCTATCTTTGCCAATTTTTAAATCGAAGACAGTTCAAGCCACATATATGTTGTAATACTGCTGCAGAATCATATCACTGATAGACAGATAGTTACGTAACTTTTGTTGACATTCTTGCACTGCATTATCTGATTATGGAAGGCTAGTGATCTTCAATTGACCTGAATAGGTGCAGGTCTAGAAAGTTCAATATTTTAATATGAAAAAAAATGTGGTATCGGATGTCTGATTTTTGTCACGAAGGCACTGTAACAGTCTGTAAGTGATAAGTGTGACTCTTGTCACTCAATAATTGCAAGATGTATTGACACTAACCACATTAAGCAGTGGAAAAGTGCAGGGTTCATGGTCATGAAAATTTGTTGAACAGTCTGTGGTCGTGGAAAGTCATGGAAAATCAGAATTTTCTGAGAAGTCTTGGAAAAATCAGATTTTGAGCACAATTTGCACTCAATTTAGATTTCTTAACTTTTTAAGTTATGGTTTTTGTTAACTACCAAGAAACTGACTAAGCTAATCTCGCGGATTAGTTTCAGTGTGAGTCTCGACCTCATTGAGTAAATCATTGGTCTTACAAAATCCAAAATTTGGGCATGGAAAATCATGGAAAAGTCATGAAAAAATCATGGAAAAGTCATGGAATTTCAGTCGTAAAATATTGTGGGCACCCTGAGTGTAGAAATTTGAAAAAAAAAGTAAAAAGTTGTCTTTCTAACATGACTTAAAGGAAGGTTTTCTATTTATTTTCTAGGACATTTGCCCAGCATTTTCTAGGACATGGCTGATTCACACTGATTCTCACACCAGATTCTCTGGGTGCTGATTCAGGAGTCGTTCAGAGAAACTGAAGTAGGATGAACTGCTAAGCTTTGATTTTTTTGCAAATCTCTAATTTGCTGTGCAGCTGTGGTGGCCACAATAATGTCCTGCACTGTAGCAGGTGTGGTGGAACTTTGGTATTTATTTCATAAACATTTACTGAGGATTTGAGTATCCTTCTTGTTATTTAACTTCCTAAGTTTCGACAGGACCCTCAACTTGCCTGAAGGGGCTTGGAAAAACCATCACCATAAACATCAACAAACATAGACCGCACGGCAGCATACCCTCGGCATTCGGCGACTATTCTGGCCCAGAAGTCGAAATTCATTGTATTTACACTGTATAAGCATTAATGTGGAAATATGATAGGCCTACAAAAAGTAAAATTAAGCAAGCAGCAGGAAAATTTTTATTGAACAAGGTCCAAAATTGACAGAAACATAATTAGAGACTTTTTTTTTTGCAAATTTTACCTTAATGTCCAAATATATGCATGGCAATCATGTGATATGTACTCTCACATTTATTTTCGTTCACCTTCAATAGCAGAATAGTTCAGAACAACATTAGAAGGAAAATGGACCTTTTTTGACAAACATTTTCCGTAGTAACTACAGTACCCAATGGCAATATACATTGCAGAGGGTAAAAAAGAAAGAAAAAAAAGAGAGCAGTTGTCAGATACATAAATTTTATCCGATTGACATTTCTTTGCCAGCTAAGGAGACACATAGACACAATACAGACCATATTTTTAGGATTCTTAGGAGTCTGTCAACATAAAAGTACTCCAAAAGGAGGGAAGACTAACATCGCAATTTAGGAAGGGGAGGCGGGAGGGTTAAACTCGATGAAAGCACACTGGTCTGCCAATTGCTGGGTCCCGGGTTTTAATCCAGGTCTTGCGGGGTCGCCTGGGCCCATGTTGGACGGCAGCTTCAATCATCCTTCGCCTCATTGCTGTGTCCTCAGTCCTGTCAAGATTAGCCCAAGAAGTGCGTAAATGCAGGATGTAAAACCCCAATCATACAACACTGAAGATCTGTCCAACCACAAAAAGTGCTCTTCCTTTAAAAATAAGAAGACGTATCATGATAATGCCACAAATTTGGAAATTTCCTCCATTCCTGTCAAAATTCACTCTTTGTCACCGGATCCTGTATTATCTTGGCTAAAATTTGTAATTTGCTCAGGACAGCTTTAGTTGTTTTGGAAATTCCAGAGTTGTTTTACTGGTGAATGCCATGGTAAAGCACAATTCCATCTTGGATATTCATGGTTTTCATTGATGTTGGCTGCCATGGGAGTACCTACGGGATAGAGGATGTTGGTTTTAAACTTCAATGCAGGTTTCGTGCAACCACTGCCTCTTGAGCAGTGTTGAGGTTATCAGGTTGTGGGTTCGAGTCCCGCTCCTGGAATTTTTCATTCAGTCAAAGCCCATGGGGGCATCTATATACATGATATAATGCAGGTTGGTTGGACAGTGTTGTATCCAGGGTTCTATGCTGGGGCAACTAATGGAGCCTTGGCATCCCTGAATAAATAGGGCTAGACTCTCAGTCTTCTAACCTCACCCTGATAACTTAAGATCACAGTACATCGTCATGTGAACATGGTAAATTGCATTTGAAAATTTGTTGATTCTCTTTCATGAATTGGCAAATTGTCCTCCTCCTGTCCTAATTTGCCTACCAAGTGCGTAAATACAGGACGTATAGCCGCAATCATCCATCTACCTGGATCTAGGTCTTTGGGTGTCTTTCTCAATCTCAGCATTGTTAGATCTTTGTTTCATCTCACATCTCTTGTCTATATTGGAGACAAGGTCAGCATGTTAGGAAAATGTGAACTTCCGGACAGTGAAAAAGTAATGTTAAATTTTTCGAGTGACAGATTACGTCTTCAAATGACAGATTATGTCACAAACATCAAAAGCTATGTTTGAAAATGTTGTACCATCTTCTAATATTTTCGTTGAGATTTGGGCCTAGATATTTCCCGGCAATGATATTCCTGAATTCCTTGCTTTTCCAGCCATGTCAGGCGATCTCTCTCTTTCGGTAGTTCAATGTATTTCTCATGTATACATGGTATACCTTTCATTAATACATAATTATTGGACATACGACCCCAGTCATCCATCCGTCCTCTCAAAACAGACCTGTTGGGTCTCAAGATCTAAAGAAAAAAATTTTTTTTTTGAACATTAGTTAAAAATGATCTTTTTGTGCTACCCGCGGGTTCTTGTTTTGTAATTGATAAAACAATCCATTCAGGAACACACCTTACTCAATTGAGCGGCTTATGCTTATACCCTTCTTGAAATTGTTATCTCATTAATTCTATAGGATTGAGTTTGAACAGTTCTTTTTGTAAATCTTAATATTGAAAAAAATAATCGGCTGCTGTTCAAGATGTGCTTTATCCGCCATTGAAGTCTGCTTTTGACTGCAGCTTATGTAAAAAAATGTTTGAAAAAATTAAGCCAATTAATTTATTATTGTCAAGTATTTGCCGCCTTGTATTAAAGAACAATTCATGATTAACTTTTGTCTGAGTAATTAAAAGGCTTTTTTGGAGGAGCAAGGATTTCCTCAGGGGCGACATTTGCTGAAGTTGTTACAAATAATGCAATATCCTGATCACTGCAAACGATAGACTTCACAGGGCTCAGCATGTGCTCCTGGTTGCTAATGGCAACAGAAAGAAAATGTCAAGTTGGTTATTAAGGCCGTGGTACTGTCTTAAAGTTAATCACTGCTGCTTGCCGCTGTTCACAGCATTGCTCTTGTCTTTAAGTGGACTGCTACAATCTGCTGATGAGATATTAGCCGTTTCGCTTAAGTCCTTATGAACAATTTACACTAATTACAGAAATTAAGTTGAATTAACGATCGAGTTCCACATCAAATTGGAGGTTCCATTAAGACGTTTGATTGGAACGTTCTATTGGAATATTTTTGAAACATTCCACTGGACATTCTTTTGACATTCTTTCGAGTCGCGTGTATGGACATACCCTGGAGATAGATATTAATTGACACAGTGGGTCCTTAATTGATGAGGGACAAGCCTGATATTGTCAGCATAGCTGGATGTGGGCATGAGGCTGGCATGAGCAGCTGTTCGCCTCCTGTTGACTGTTAAGTGGCTCCTATTGGTTATAATAATTGCTTGGCAACTGCTAATGCTGATCGGCACGGCAACGGCTGAATGAGAGACCTGAAGCACGCGTCATCACCCACGCGCTCCTTGGATCAGCCTTGTCTCACCAACGTGCCCATCAAGCTTGCCTCTGATTGGCTCATCTTTAAGACTATTTGTTGCTTCTAGCTTGGGTTGGCTTTGCGCTCCTATCCCCATTGCTGCTGCTACTTGCCTCCTGACTAGTTCAGTCGGTCGTCATTGTCTTGCCTTCGACTCGTTTCACGGCTAATTGTGTTGTTCGGTTGTTAGCAGAATTCTTTTTGATTTCTCTCAACTGTCCGTACCTTCTCTCGTGAAGCTCTGTTATGCAGATGATTTCCTACAGCTGACCCAGACTGACCAAGCTTGACTTAACAGTCTTAACTTGATCCAGCCAGCGCAGACGGATCTT
Organism: Platynereis dumerilii; assembly: GCA_026936325.1. Lineage (NCBI taxonomy): Eukaryota > Metazoa > Annelida > Polychaeta > Phyllodocida > Nereididae > Platynereis > Platynereis dumerilii. The sequence continues at coordinate 2,146,337 of JAPTHN010000045.1, read as the reverse complement.
ATCCAGCCTTATAAATTATCATCTAGCTTAAGATTTACACGTTGCTCTCTATTGGATTTGCTGGTTTTAGCTCACTTGTCAGTTGAACAACAACTTTTCCAGACTTTTGCGGCGACTACTGCCACTAGTAGCGAAACATTTCTCTTGTGCTGGTCGGAGATTCCTGTCTAGCTGACAATATGGTTCTGTTTCAGACCAAAAACATTCTACCCGCCACCTCCCACGTCTGCTGCTTCGAGAAGTCGGCCATCTTGGAAACGAACATTATAACTTATCCGAGCAAGAGCAATAAGAACATCCGAGGGATCAAGAAGTGGACTGTAACGTCTCTTTCTGCGATTGTGACTTGAACGAACAAAAGTCACAATTCGTATCTTCTCTTATATAGAACAACCTTTTTGGGCGAACTAAAGTGAACTGAAGTTCAGATTTGGTGCTCACTCATCGTCAAGACTCCGCACTGCTCAAGACCGCGTCGCAGAGAACGTTTGCAGATATCTGGTTGATATCTTGAGCTGTTCAATCGACGGTTGCTCATCAAGAAAAAACGGTGGATTGCTGTGCCAGGAATAGTTTGGGCCCGAGGAGGCGACTGTGCAGGGCATTGACGGGGAAGGTGAGTCGAACAAGCGGGAATGTGGTTGAAACTGCGGTTGAAATTGTGGTTGAAATCGTGGCTTAAGTTACCTGTTAGGATTGAGCATTTTTGAATGTGGTTTGTAAGTTGGAAGAACGTGTCAGGGGACATGATGTCTGTGGCAGAAACTTTTTTGTAGCTGTCAGGAATATGATTCCGAAGATGGCACTCGTGTTCGTTGTCATGTCAGACTCGATAACTCTTAAGCCGCGTTGATAACATAATAAAGCAACTGCTGTGTAAACACGTGAGTGACTTCTCAAGTTCTCAACCCAATGAAATGAAATAGCTTAAGCATGTTAAAAGTAGCTGGGGCAAAAGTGAGCGAATGAAACTTGTAACTCAAGTATGTTCCGTTCAGCAGAGTTCAGATTCATCTTGGTGATCTTCTAATGACTAAATTAGTGGATGTAAGACATAGAACATTCTAGAACATTCTGATGATTCTAGAAGATGACTTTTGAACGATGTTGAAGTTATGTCCAGTTGACCATATGCTTATATGACTGGATATTGAATAATGTTGATATGGAAAGTGCTGAAAGTGATGTCTGATGTCACTGATGTGATTGGTGTTCATCACGTGGATGGCTTGCATACAAGTTGTGGAGGTGATGCCGCCATGCAGCCTTTGGCAGAGAAATTAACTTCTTTTAGCAACAGGTCTTTTACTCCATCAATCATTGGTAATGTTGGTGAATGGTTATGTGCGAATAATTAGTTTAATTACTGACCTGTTAATTGTGGTTGTCTTGGCGAATGTCTTACAGTCTGTTTCATTTCTGAAATGGGCGGTCATCGTAAAAAATCTGACAAAAACACAAAAACATTACAAAAATCTGACAAACAAATCACAAAATCTACCCGTGAGTGTGTATTTCTAGTGTGTGACCTGTAGATGAGGCGAAATCGGACCAAACACCAGTTCGCATGTTGTGAGACAAACTGTAATTGTCTTTATAATGTTTTGACAATGTTAAGTTGGCCTACTGTATTGGCTTTTTGCAGTATTTTGTAAATCAGTTGTAGATTTAAACTAATAAGCTCAATACATGAAGTTGCTGATTGTGTTGCGCGCCTACGACCCTGTACCTAAAGGGCTTATTGCAAGGCTTAAGGGAGAAAAAGGCCTCGTTTTAGCCGGTTGTCATCCAATTAGATGCTAATTAGCCTCAATGGAAAATTCCACGCACCTGGAGAAAATCCTGTCACTTAATGAAATAAGGTCGCTAATTGCTGTCAGCATTCGGTGATGTGCCATTTAACATCATATCTTCCATTTCTCACATTCTTTGACAATTTCGAGTTTGTCAGGTTGCCTCTGGCGGTTACTAGATACACAAAAAGTCAATTTTTTTCAAATAAAGGGACTTCAACACGTGTTAAAAACTGTCGTCGTCAACGTTTGTCTCTCCTCCGGAGGTGAATGGCATTTAACACGTTGTTAAAACAATTTCATAAACTGAATTTAATTTGGCTGCTCAGGATCTTGGCTAGTCAGAAACGTCATGTAGTTGTGACTGTCATTTCTGTGGCGCCTGCGGGAAGAGATTTCCAAAGGTGATTTTTCAGATTATCAAAGTTATGCTGTTATGAGGAAGACAAGTTAAGTGGCTTTTAAATGTTCGCAAAAACAAGCATTTAAAGCCCATCACAGCTGTAACAGTGTGTAAGCGGATTGAACCTTTGAAAAGCTGAAGCAATCCTGAAAATTTAACTTGTCTCTATCCTGATATGGAGAAGTGAGGATTCCTATGGAGATATAAAATCTTCCAAAAACCTTCAATTGTATAATGGGATATATAATAATGGATTATGGGACATCATAAGTGTAATGGAGATGACATTCAAGTCATTGAGACATCTGGCTTGTTAATTGCTTTACAATAGATTGGTTTACATGTATATGACAAGCAATTAAGAGATGTATCAATGCCAATCAAAATGTCTTCAGCCTGGGATATTTTAAACACTATCAATGTTGTACCACAATTAGCTACAGCATATACAACTTAACGCTGTCAATTGTGAAGGCAGGTGTAAGGGTTAGGCTAGTAGATTTATAATTATAGATGGGACTGATTTTACTATAAGATGATTTGGCATAATCTTAAAACCAATCATGCATTAATGGGATAAATTCCAAGATAATCTTATAAGACAATCTTGTGACATTAAGGCTCCTTAACATGTTTAACTTAAGGATGGGGTGAATGCGATAAAATCTATATCTATTTGATAAATCCAAGTAGGTTCCAAGATGATTCAAATCAAGTTTTGAGAAGGTTCCGATCTTAAAATTTTTAGAAGGTTCTTAGAAGAATACTCCAAGAAGGTTCCAAGCTTTAAGTGTTGAGAAGGTTCCTAGAAAGTTTCAAGAAGGCAGAACAATCCACATCCAAGAGGTTTCTAATAAAGGTTCCAATAAGGTTCCAATTTTGAAGTTCTGGGAAGGTTTCAAGAAAATTCCAAGAACATTCCAAAAAGGTTCCGATCTTGAAATTTTTAGACCGTTCTTCGAAGGTTGAAGAATGTTCAAAGAAGGTTCCAAGCTTGAAGTGTTGAGAAGGTTTCTAGAAGGTTTCAAGAATGAAGAACAATCCACATCCAAGAGGGTTTCAATAAGGTTCTAATTTTGAAGTTCTGAGAAGGTTTCAAGAACATTCCAAGAACATTCCAGAAAGTTCCAGAAAGTTCCAAGAAGGTCCCTATCTTGAAGTTTTGAGAAGGTTCTTAGTAGGTTTCAAGAACATCCCAAGAAGGTTCCAAGCTTGAAGTGTTGAGAAGGTTCCTACTTCCAAGAAGGGTTTCAATGAGGATATCAAAGACATCCAAGAAGGTTCACCCAGAGAATCTTTGCTGAAGTGAGAAGGTTCCAATAAGGTTGCAATTTTGAAGTTCTGAGAAGGTTTTAAGAACATTTAAAGATTATTCCAGAAGGTTCCACATGTTCCAGGAAGGTTCCTATCTCTGGAAATTTGAAAAGGTCCTTAAAAGTTCCAAGAACATTCCAAGAAGGAGGTTCTGAGAATCCAAAAGGTTCCGAGAACATTCTTAGAATCCCAAGAAGGTTCCTATAAAGGTTCCTCTAAAGGCTCATGAGATAGAATAAGAGGCATAGAATCAGATATATGAGATTCACTTGGCTTAATCTGCTAATGTCATCCTGTGAAGAGACTTGTCTTAATTGGAAACCAGATCTGTCTATTTCGAGAAACCGCTTCGTTCTTGTACAGCCAACTTTGGATATGTCAGTTAGAACTAGTCGGGAAGACAATACTTGACATTTTTGGACGGATATTTTCTATTTAAAAACTGTTCAGTCTATAAACGGCATTTGTGTTATAAGATGTACCGCTTTGCTATACAAGTGTTATGAACTTATCGTTATATATATATATATATATATATGTATATGTATTTGTATATATGGAAAGAATGTGAGAAGTGTTTGACTTGAAGATCGAGGGTAGAAAAGCATCCTGTGCGTTGCATATCTCATGATCAATATGTACTGGCACAGCGCACTGGTTCACCGTTGTGTGAAATTGCTCTTTAGAATTACTCGGTTTTTAGTGACCATGTTTAATTTGAATGCACTTAATGTTACTTTTTCTGGTGGGGGTTGAAAATTAAGAGGAAAAATTGAGAGAATGGATTAAAATTCAATTTGCGGCCTTGTGGAAATTAATGTTGTTGGGGGCTGGTTAGGATTTTTGGGAGCTTTCCAGATTAGTCTGATTATTTTGTGGAACAAGCTATTTTCAACAATGCTCTAGGCAGTACCACTTGGTCTTGGGGCATTCACCTCTTAAGTCTAGCCGTCTCGTCACACCAAATTTTGAGGATAAAGTCGCTAAATGTTGTACTGACGGTTTTAAGTAGTTTAGGAACTTGTTTGAAAATCTGTGATATATGTGGTGTTTGCAGTGGTTCCTCATCAGTTATAAGACCACTTGTTGTAAGACCGACTGGCCTTATGCGACCAAGTTCCATGTGGAGAATATTTTTAGTGTATATTTCACCATGAGAGAGATGGCACCCACTATTTAAAAAAAATTATGCTTCATGGCCACAGAAGGGGTGGTCTTAGAACGCAAGGACCACCGTACATGACTACATGTATGCACCTTCTGTGAATATCAATGATCAATGCTATTATACTTGGTAGTTGGATAAAGGTCTCCCAAAATATATATGTTAGAAGGTGTTAACATGGCCTTGGATCATTGTTGGAAGTAGACTTTTCATTGAAAAACTCTTTTCACTCGACATTTGATAGATAATTTGTACCCAACTCGTGGAATACAATGTCATGTGACAAGACTTCATATTGGCCTATTTAAAATTGTGTTTTGCTCAAAAAAATATCATGTTAGATGTTATTAAATGAGGTAAATTTGAGAATAGGAGGAGGAGATTGGCAATTACTTTGATGCATTGCCGATAGTTATTCTCCACAAAACACGTAGTTTCAGTAATTAATAGTTTATTTCCAATTCATTTATGTATCTATATCAATATTAACAAATCATGAAGGCCAATTATATATGATTGTTTCAATATGTTTGTTATAATTGTTATAATAAGTCTGCTAAGTGCCTTAACGCAGTTAATCGAGAAAGCTTTTCACAAAATTTTAACATTGTCTTGGTTGCCTAGTAACCTTGTGTTGACAGTTGGTTCAACTTGGTTGTCATGAAGATTCATCCAATAACAACAAACAAAAGAATTATGAGTTCCTAGTATTTTGAAAACTAAAAAAAAATAGAAGTAAGGAAGAAATCTGAAAATTGATTTGAACTCCGTTTTAAAGCGAGATCATTAAAAAACTGAATAATATAATATTTGTTAGAATATAAAATGTCAATCTATGAATTTGTCGGGGAGGTAGGTGGCGCTCTGGGCTGCCAATCATCGGGCTCTGGATTTAATTCTAGCTCTAGCCCTCTGACGACAAGTTCAGGACAGTGCATAGATACAGGATGTAAAGGCCCTATCATCCACCTGTCCTTAGAAATATCAGAATACAGTGCTGCAGAAATGCCAGATTCTTTATCAGTGCAATTTGAAATATTTCAATGGTTGTCGCGTCAACTTTTAGATTTTACAGTAATCTGCAAAACATGGTCAGTGATGATAGAAATATACATGATGATATATAGTAATACATTTATTTTGTTGGACTAATTTTGGTGTTGTCGTAATTCAATCCTCAGCGCTCAGCTCTGGGGTCCGAGTGTTCAATCTCAGTGTGTAAATTAATAAGCAATCATACAGTTTTCATATATATATGGTTATATGACCACGGTCTCAGGCCTGCCATAAGAGTGATAAGTCTCAAATTAGGCCAAGGACAGTCTGCTTTTTCAACGGTTCATTTTTTGCTGCATTCTCCACAGTTCTTCTCTGTGTGATCTCCTCATACATGGCCTTGAATTAGTTCATCTGGGTAGCGTTTCTTTTTCGTGTTTCTTTTTATCTGCCACGTTGAGGCTCAGAAAGGCTACTCGTAGAACAGCGGCCTCCGGGTTTATCCTTGAACTTTAGTCCGCTAGTCTCTGGTAGTCACTGGTAGTCACTGATAGTCAGATTACAGATTCTTGGATCAGGCATATTGCTGTCTGCACACTGCTCAGCACTACACACACAGGTGATATTTATCATATGATGTGATATTTATGCCGATAATGAGTCAATTTATGATTTGCCCTACTTCCAATTATCATCATCACAGATTGTCCAATGATTAATTTCACGTGATAACACGGGTTAACATTTTGTAAAAAAGAAAGAATTGTAGACAAAAAGGTAGATGGCCGAGCTAGCTCAGTTGGTAATGCTCTGGCCCTTCAGCATGTTCAGCATGTCCCGTTGAATCTTGGGTTCAATTTCTGTTCTGATCCGGTCCCCTGGTTCTATGTCCAGTCAGGGAAATTATCACCAGTTGATGACAAGCAATGTCCTCAGCCCCACATGACAATCACCCTAGCACTGTCATCACCCTCCCATGACACTCTCACAGTGTCATGGCCTAGCCATGACTTTGCCAGTGCTCAAAATCATCTTTGACTGGCTATTTAAAAAGAACTACTGCAACTATCACTTCCAAACTTGGTATAAAGTTGTATCACAGTGTCAACTAACTCTATGAATTTTGGCAGACCTATCCATTACATAATGAGGAAAAGAACCCGAAGGCTCCAGAAAAATTAGGAAATTGTCATCAGCTGCTGATGACTTTGCAGTATTTCGTGAAATTGGATAGAATTAAGTCCCGCAACTGACATGCTGCTGTGTGGTGAGGATGGCTGCAAAGAGATCAGACTTTCTTCTGAGACCCAACTGATCAACCCCACACACTCAATCATCCTGTCAGGGCCAGGACTTGGCTGGAATAGCAATTGTCCTCATATGCTGGTAATTTCCCTGACTGATGTCAGACAACAGAACCCATCAATGATCATTTAACCTTAGTCTAATTGCTATGCTCTCCTCCTTTGCTCCTGACATTTGCTGTCTGAAATGTTCATTGTACACGAATGTTGGAGATAAAAACCCATCCTTCCGTCCATAATGGACAAAGAGGTACATATTCATCACATATATATATGTTGGTATTTAGTTTCTTTTCCTCAAGCAATTGTAGTATCGTACTGCCACAATTCCCTGAACAAGTGCTTCTCGGAATGAGATGACAGATTGTACAGTGTATATGCACAGTAATATGATTTTATTGTCCTGTTGTCATCAAATGAAATGTCTTTTTCCGAGATGTGGAATTTTCTCAGTAGCAATTCAGGAAAAAGCTGATATTAATTTCTCTCGAGTGCAATTTCATAACTTTGCTTCTTGCATTTTTTACCGCCAACCAGTACAGCTTTCCAGCAATTACAAATGATTCGTAAACAATTCAGCAATAATCTTTAATAATAAAAGATTCATTACTTTTGATTAATGGCGAGGACTTTTCGCTTGACGTTCTTCTAATTGTGGGTCTTTCCCACAAGGATGTTTGCCTTATATGGACTGCCCATTTGCATAACCCTGTTATGACCTAATTTGCATAGATGGAAGCATACATCATGCACATGAATGAGAGCGGGAAAAAATAAACCTGATATATATGGCGTAATAATCTAAAAGTGCGGGAATTTTGGTCGTTAACGGAAAGAAGTCGTAAACATGGTAAAGTGGCAATCGGGGTTTCGAAAGCCGTTGGCACCTTGGAAATTTTGGTGATTTTGGAAAACCAGAATTGGTGGAGTGGCTGAAATGTTGCTAAGAGACCTCGTTGCTGGGAAACCGTTGCTAGGATACCTCTTCGGACTTTCTCGTTCCTGTTTATGATCAGGCTGATCAGTTTCATGGATTTTCCCACTTTTTTTTTGCACTTTACAAATGTGTCCTGTCCGAAAGCTGGACTAAAGTGATCTACGGACTTAGGGGTGATGAAACTGAGGCTCCTACTCCCCTAATGTTCTTAGTGACTATATTTGGTCAGCGCCTTTTATGGTCGATGGATGGCATATCCAGTGATATTAGGTAGGTGTGAAGTTCACACTGTGAACTGAAGCCAATATGCTCTAATTTTTGCTTTTGAAATATGTAAGTAGTAATTATGTTTGGTAATGGTAGATTAGATTATGCTTTTGTATTTTGTTATAAAGTCATAATTTTGTGGTGGGGATGGCCTTGAGTACTAGAATAGATTATAATTTAAATATTTGCCTATAGACATGTAAATAAGGTAGATTAAATTATGCATTTATGCAACTTAAAGTTTTGTAACTCGTATAAATGGCATTGAGTAACAAGTTTGTACTGATTACATATGAAGGATGACTCCGTAAATTATGTACATATATGTGATATATGTAACTTAAAAGTTTGGCGGAAGTGGCATTGAGTAACTTCTAGAGTTACAACAACCACTGCCATACAAATGTATGATCGTGATGCGGATGGCCTTGGTTACTGGGGATGGAGGGATGAAAAAGGGACGAGAAAGATGCGATGGCCTTGACATCCTCTCACTGATGCGGCTGCTGCTGCTGGCTGTTGAAGCAACCGAGGAGGAGGCAATCATTGATGCCTGTTCAGCTGCTTGGCGGTGCTTGCTGGGCTTGCTATGGCTACTGGCTGGCTATGGTAGTGTCTCTGGTAGTATTCAGGCTGCTGGTTGGATGTGGGGGCTGTTATGGATGATGGGGAGGCAAGAATTGGGGGGAAGCAGGGGGGAGACAGGAGGGCAGGGAGAAAAAGAACAAAAAAAGTTCCGATTCTGGATGCAAAAAGATGAAAAAGGACGAAAAAGGAAGAAAAAAGACGGCACCAGCAGCAGCAACAGCCGCCGGGTTCAAGGATACCAGTTCAAGGATTTTCGGTTCAAGGCCACCAGCTAATGAATCATGTTGGAGTTTTCAAGGACACAGCAATAAAAAAGTAGAAAATAAATAAAAGAATATAACGAGTAAGCCCAGCAGAAAATAAAAAGAGTTCCTCTACACTGCCTTAATCCTCTAACTGAATCCTTTGGCATAATTCATTGCATTATACTGATAGAGCTGAGTGCTTTAACCAGGCTTAACTCCCTCCCATTAGATTTCATTAAACTGAACAGCAGTTTATGGAGTGCGTTTATTTTTATGTGGGTCGTTCATCTTTCCGAATGGGTGTCTAACAGCATCCATTGGTGCTGAACCATCATTTTTTTGTTTGTGTTTTAAGCCTCTGCAGCACCTTAGTGGGATATATCGAGGCAGACGACCGCCGTATGATGATGAGATGAGAAGACTGTGAGTCTGGCACATACCCTATTAATTCAGGGATGCCCAGGGTCTTTCAGTTGCCCCAGCATAGAATACTGGATACAACCCGCCTCCATTTAAAGTCCCATCAATAACTGTCACCTGTCACTGTCACCATCAGTAAAGTTTTAATAATTATCGCCCATGCTATGCTATGCATAGGGCGATTATGCTTTAGTGCTGAAATCTACTGAAGGGGTGAAACAACCAATGCTGTGGCCTCAACCAGCCCACTCTGGAAGTTCTTATCATATGCATAACACATTGATACCATTGTAGATGTGCACAACGGTTCATATTTTCAGTTTAATTCAATATTAGAAAATTTACTATTATCAGTTTTAGAGGCTATCAAGGTCCAGAAAGCCTGCATTGTGGTGGCCATTTTCCCTTCCACAGGGTGAGTTTTAGTTCTCAGAATGGCCACTGCAAGCAGCTCATTCAGATTACACAAGAGGGCAGCACCTGCAAGTCCTTTGCCACTTCCTCCCTTTGCAACACACTCTATTTCTGGGAAACTCAGCAATTCCTGCATCTCAGTATAGTTCATGCATCTTTCCAACTAATTATACAGGTAGCACGGGCTTATATTGTATCTATTTCATATTATTCTATTCTCTTCCCTCCAATCTACGGGCAACTTACTATATATTATATAAATCTGTTTTATATTTATGTAAATAAAATACTGGTTATAATATACACTCATGCAAACAAAAGATAGACATATAGATAGATAGATAGATAGATAGATAGATAGATAGATAGATGGATGCATGGATAGACGGATTGGCAGATAGATAGGATAGATGGATAGGATAGATGGATGGGATATACAGTAGGATAGGATAGATGGATAGTATAAACGGATAGGATAAACAGACAGGATAGATAGATAGATAGATGGAGGAATGGATTGACAGATGGATTGATGGATATATGGGTTGACAGACGGACAGGATAGACGGATAGGATAAACAGATAGGATAAACAGATAGGATAAACAGATGGGATAAACAGGTAGGATAAACGGGATAAACGGATAGGATATATATACGGATGGGATAAACGGATGGGATAAACGAACGGGCTAAACGGATAGGATAAACGGATAGGATAAATAGAAACGTAGATAGATAGATGAATGAATGGATTGACGGATGGATAGACAGATTGACAGACAGATAGGATAGATGGATAGGATAGATGGCTGGGATAAACAGATAGGATAGATGGATAGTATAAACGGATAGGATAAACAGTCAGGATAGATAGATAGATAGATGGAGGAATGGATTGACGGATGGCTTAATGGATAGATGGGTTGACAGACAGATAGGATAGATGGATAGGATAAACGGATAGGATAAACAGGTAGGATAAACAGATAGGATAAACAGATAGGATAAACAGGTAGGATAAACGGATAGGATAAACGGATGGGATAAACTGATGGGATAAACAGCTGGGATAAACAAATGGGATAAACGGATAGGATAAATGGATAGGATACACGGATAGGATGAATGGGTGACGGATAGGATAAACGGATAGGATAAATGGATAGGATAACAGGTAGGATAAACAGATAGGATAAACAGATATGTTAAATGGATAGGATAAACGGATAGGATAACAGATAGAATAAATGGATAGGACAACAGATAGGATAAACGGATAGGATAAACAGATAAGATAGACAGATAGGATAAACAGGATAAATGGGATGAACCAATGCTTATTGGTACTGGATAAACGGATAGGAAAAACGGATAGGATAAACGGATAGAATAACGGATAGGATTAATGGATAGGATTAATGGATAGGATAAACGGGATAAACAGGATAATGGGTAGGATAAACCGATAGGACAAACGGATGGGATAAATGGATAGGATAAACGGATGGGATAAAGGGATAGGATAAACGGATAGGATGAATGTGATAAATTGGATAAACGGGATAACGGATAGGATAAATGGATATGTTAAACGGATAGGGTCAACAGATAGGGTAATGGATAGGATAAATGGATAGGATAAACGGATAGGATAAACGGATAGGATAAACTGATAGGATAAACTGATAGGATAAAAGGATAGGATAAACAGATACGATAAACAAATACGATAAATGGATAAGACAAACAGGATAAATGGGATTAACCAGTGCTTGAAGTTTTTAGATTGTCTGGATAAACGGATAGGATAAACGGATAGGATAAACGGATAGGATACACGGATAGGATAAACGGGATAAACAGGATAACGGGTAGGATACACGGATAGGATAAACGAATAGGATAAACAGATATGATAAACGGAGAGGATAAATGGATAGGATAAACGAACGGGATAAACTGGCTAACGGATAGGATAAACATAGCATAAAACATGCGGGGCATGGGCGATGCTGTGCCATTATATGTGCTTGTTAACTTATATTTTAAAAGTTTCGTGACTAAAACCTATTTAAATCATATTCAGGATGATGTACATTCATCGACTCAAGTCTATTAGCAAACAGGTCTGTAGTGCTTGTTAAGCATGTTAACATGGTTAAGTAAGTTGATAAGAGAGCAAAAATTAATTATCATATTACATATTCATATGCCATATTTGCAATTTAGGACACATCTACAATTAAATATGTAACACTTAAATGTCTCATTGTCTCTTGGTCATGTTGATAAATAAATTGGAATGTTTGTGACTAAATAACGACAAAGGTCATATGTTAACTTACGACTAAATGTTATGCAATTAATATATTATGGAGACCGCCAGGTCACTGCGCGAAGCGCAGTGACCAGAGGTCTTCAAATGGTAGGAGACAGAGCTACCCACACAGGGATATACTAAGAAACTTTTTTGCATGCGCCAAACAAAAAAAGTGTCGGCGTTTATGTGACGTCATTCATTGTAACGAGAGCACAATGGTGATGACGTCACAACAGTTTGCCAGAGGTGACGTCACATTTATGAAGTTATAAATGGATCATGACGCAATGTGTACAGTACGTTGACCTAACTCACGCATCAAAAAATCTGATGACATCACCCAGATAAGAAATGTCAAGGCTTTGAGTTAAAAATCTTTAATGGCGCCTCAGAACTACAGTTTAAAAATTAACCCATAGCTAAAAATCCCAATAAGTGGATAATCCTCTGACGGTCTCTCTATGCTTTGGCATCATCATATTATTGTTTCATATGTAATTTATAAATAGGCCAACCGGTTATGTAAAAATCAAATTGATAAAATGTCGCATCAATTAAATATTAGGTTTGCTCAAACATTGTCGAAACGTAAAATATATATAACATTTGTAGAAATTACTTCAATAACCACCCTTGAATCTAGGTTTGTGTTTGACCATCTTCAAACATTGTCTTAAGACCACTTAAACGTGTTAAAACAGAATTAAACCAGATCTTCATAAACCAGATCAAGGCTATCATTATCATGATAATCGCTACCATTTCAGGATGTTAAACCACTTCATCTCAGATAACGTTCTAAATTTATCCCGCGGTCAAGGCCCTACAAGATGTTAACCATGTAAACCACAAACCTCATTACACTCCCAAACATTCTAAATGATAACTAATATTATGTCAAGACAAGTTGAAGTGGCACACAGTTGTACAATAATTGCAAATTTCAATGAAATATGATAAAAGGCCAAACATGGGTGAATTTGCAGTGATCAAGCACACAGGCCACACAATCATTCTGACACCCACCCGTCTTATATATACTCCCTCATAATATTGGCTTTGGGATTGTGAGTTGGTGTCAGAATGATTGTGTAAGAGGAGTATAGAAGACTGGTGGGTGTCAGAATGATTGTGTGGCCTGTGATTAAGGATATTAAATTTTGACATTAATAAAAAAAATGTGAATTTCTAGGAAATTTCATGAAGTATGACAAAATTTCCCTTGATTAGCTGTGAATCGAGCGACTACTTCCATGACAAAACTTTCGACCTTTCTTTGAAAATTTCCAGTGAGATTTAGAAATTTCCAGGCAATGACATGCCCGAATTTCTTAAGACATATGATCATGAAGATACTTTATTCGCTATAGACTACAATCCATAGAATTGCTTGCGGTAAAACGTGCAAGTGTGGAAATTTAAGAATTTTAAGTAATTTGATTTTTTCAAGTCTGGATGACTCGTGATTATTTTCAGTCTGAAGACTCATGGTGTCTTCGATCTGTGTTGACTGAAAAAGTTAAAATCAAAATTGAATGGTATAATGATGTCAGGCTAGTTTAAAAGGATATTCGATATCAAAATGAATCAGGAAATTAGAAATTAGATTAATTTTTTCTTATGATTTGTTATGTCGTGTGGGTGTCTTCTTAAAGTATTTTCACTTTCTTGCGCTAGGCTGGTAATTAGGATGATGAACAATGAACTGGTTAAAAGACAAGATGAAATTTATTAAAAGGTTAAGGAATGATTAAAAAAGTTAACCAGATAGTTTTGATCATGAATGTAAGTTAAAATTAAATTTGAACTTACAATAATTATGTCAGGCTAGTTTAAAAGGATATTCAATATCGAAATTAATTTGAAAATTAGAAATTAGATTAATTTTTTCCTATGATTTGTTATGTCGTGTCAGTATTTTCTCTTTCTTATGCTAAGGTGGTAATTAGGATGATGAACAATGAACTGGTTAAAAGACAAGATAAAATTTATTAAAAGATTAAGGAATGATGAAAAAAGTTAACCAGAAAGTTTTGATCATGAATGTAATGTCTTAATTAGTGTCAAGTCCTGTATTGATGTGATTATATCAACTTTAAACAATGGTAAATGCCAATGTTTGCCCAGATAATTCTTAAATTAAATTTTTATAGTTATAAATTTACTTGTTTGGTCCTTTACTTTGTTAGGATTTATGACTCCATATTTTATGCATGGACATAGTTCTTTACCTATATGTTTTCTGATATTTTACCTGCTAAATATGACAATGGTGTGGAGAAAACCTATGTAATGTAGTATTGGCTTATCTCCTCCAGAAATGTGCAATATTGAAGGTTTTATCTGAATATTTTCTTGGTGACATTCTCATAATCCAATTTGTGCCTGGATTGTGTGTATTTTTACACACACAGTAATGCGGTTATGGTTATTAGCCTATAAATAGTTCCGACTCATTTGTAGTGTCACTTCTGTACACATGTAATACTGAGCAATAACTGACTATAAATTGAACCTTAGGAAAAAAATTATATTTCTCCATTGAAAATAGTGATCAGTTTGTTTGAGCTGGCATTAAATAAAATGTTGTCAATTAAAAATTGAAAATTTATTGTTGACTTGCGTGACCTCAACATTTTAAAACGACAATTTGTCTTTTAACAAAATAGGGCACATTTATATTGGTTCAAAATCTAGTGCAGTAATGCAATACATTAAATATATCAAAAAATGTTAAGTGGATCAAAATATAATGAATTCGGTTATTTCAGTGTGATATCAATATTAATGGTCCAAGGAACAAAGATAAATTTAGATTGTAAATTTTCGAACACCTGCTGTAAATCTTTATCAGTTCAAATCTGATTGTATTTCAACCCTGCCTTGGAGGTGGTGTACAATATATGTACGCTCTACAGTTTGATAAGGCTAGACATATTCGATTTAATGATTTTAGCTTCTCAGATCGACCGACCCAACAGATTTTCTGCCTTCGGAAGAAAGAAGGGCTTACCCGCAATTTTCATCAAATTGACATAAAAATTTAGAATACACTTCAATAAAGGCTAAAGCTTCTTTTAAAGAAAAAGTTCCTCGAGAAGATCCGAGAAGCTAAAGATCAATTATGTCTAGCCTAAGGACAAGAAAATAAGAATCTTCTTGGCCTAAAAAGGCAAAAAAAATCTCCTTATCAACTGTAAATTGAGTACTAAATGTATGTACATTTGATAATGATGATAATCATGTTATAATGTCTCATGTTATAACAATAGGAGATATCCTCTACATCTCTGCTGCATGTGGACTTTCTCTTTGAAATTGAATTCATTGTAAAAGTAGGTGACCTAATTTAACTGATAAGAAATAAAGACATCTGTTTTATCATATGCATTGTAGTGTACATATAATACCAATCTCATGGTTTATGATGATACATTTTCGCTCATAATCATATTCATGATATTGAGTCAGTTGAAAATGTATGATGCAATTCAAGAATACTTTCAGTGTTTGTAAACAGACTACCATCACCACAACTGCTTCTGCTGTTCAGCATGTTCAGTCAGCACTACAGCCCACTACTCAGCTCAGAATCAAAACAAACTTGTTTTCATTCTGCTGGATCCTGGATTGGGAAATCCCAGAGCTATTTTTAGCAACGTTCTTTTCCCAGCATTCCCTGGTGGGAAAATCTGGCAGATTAATCATCCTGCAGTGAATGTTTTGCTCTAATCTTGTTTGGTGTGTTAATATATTGACCCAATTTCGAAAAACTAGGTCAATAGTGGATGAGCTGGTAATCCACCAATCAGATGTGGCCTACTTCAGTCTGAGCCAGTCATAGAAGTTCATAGAACGTTCTACACTGTTCTATTTGACTATTTGTTATGATAGCTTGATTCTATGTGGCTTTGATTTGACACATTGGCTACTGTTTAGTTTGTGGGTATTAGAGGATAACTTCGATCGAGTTAGATAAGTTGTGTCGCTGACCGATGTGAACTGTGTCAACGGATAAAAATCTCTATATCGAATGATATATGGCTGTCGTGTGCTGATGCAGAACTTTCTAATTTCACCATTTTCTCATCAATTGTGATGAACTTCAGATAAATTTATTTTAAAAATGCTTTGTTTAATATAATAAATATATTTATATTTACGCACAGATTAGCATTTTTTGCACAGCTTTGGAATGTTAATTTATGCAAAATCAATTTGCTTTAACTTTTCACACATATAACACATGATATGCTAGTATTCTTTTAATGTTGACATACTGAGAGCATTGCCACACTGTCCTGGATCATATAGGTGCTTATCTCAAATAACTACATTTTACAAAGTGACGCTTGAGTGAATAAAATACATATATATAGAAATGTAGAAATGAGAAAATAAAAGAATTAAGTGCACTGATGCACTGAAGTAGAATTAAAATGTATCAGAGGATATTCAGAGCGTTAAGTTTCAGTTTTTGAGGACTTTTTTGCCTAATCTTGCAATTCTTTTTATCTAGTCTTTAGAAATTATTTTATCTTTTTGTCGAGGTACTTATTTAATTCACATCCTTGTTGGTAGTGGATAGAGGTATGCTAAAAATGGTGTCACCAACCACAAAATTGTAGCATTACTGCCCAGGCATTACTGAGCATTATGAAAGAGGCAAGAAAGGATTGGCAGAGTGCCAACAAACTCCCAAGCCAAGGTCTCTCTGACCAACTGGGGCTTAGAACTGAACATGTGAGGATCTACAGTACATTGACCCCATCCCATGGACCCATGTGCAGTACTGCAGCAGCCAAACCCTATGTGTACATTAGCTAACATTCTACATTCATCAGTGGGCATTTGTATCATGTGTTCACTGTGTGTAGTGTTGGCTGAGCTGCTCAGTGTACAGCCATCAGCCTGACAGGCAGCCAGGGCCATTGTACTAGTGGCTGTGACCTTTTCTCTGACATACTTAGAGGGCAAAATGTACACAATGCTTTGCAGCTCTTTGGCCTTCAACTCTTCCCCCCCCTCTCTTCAGCTTTGCCCAGGTTCTACACTTCCAAGTTCAATATTGAGTTCAACATTTGCTTAAGCTGTTAAACATGTCAAGTATCTTGTCATGATCTGAACACTGAACCCAATCAGCTCTTATGACCAGTTATGACCTGCGGCAGAAGTAATGATGAGCAGCATGAGATAATAAGGTTGAGATTCTAGGTTCCACTAAAACATAGTAAAACATCTATGGGGTAGTCCTTGTTATCAAGTGCAGGGTCTTCATTCTTTAGCGAATCCCGTGTACATCAAAATTGTCTCAAGACTTGCAATTAAACTATCGGAGTTTACTCTCCAGTTTATGGGGCCATTTATGTTCAGCTTGTCTTGCGATATTGTTTAACTTAATCAATTTATGTTGCTGCTATCGATAAAGGCTATAATCATGATAATCTTATACATTTCATCAGTACTGTCTCAAAAAAGCGATATAGTAGTAGAGATTTAATTAATCGGGAACAGTTGACAATATTTTTTGTTATAAAACAATTATCAGTTTCAGGGTTATCATACTCAATGTCTCAGGACCATATGATGATAGTATATATAATCATTATACAATTTGATGACAATAGGCTGCATATTAGCCTAGTACTTGTAGCAGTATCAAGGTTAGTAGGTCTGAGCTGGATTTCCAAAAGAGCTCACTCAAAACACATCAATTTCAAACATTTTGCTTATTGATCAATAGCTCTGAGTCATAAATGCATGAAATGAGAATAATGTAGGATTTCAGAATTGAATAGTGGCAGTTAATTGGATTCCAAATCCAGAATTTCTCTCAATTAATTATCAAATTTCTTTCATATGTGAAATTGTGAGTAGCAGAAATGGTGATGGCTGAAATGTCATGGTGACATTTTGTGTGTATTCAATGAATCCGCATCCAGTTGGATTCATCCAGTAAGCTAGTTCTGTCTGCTTTTGTGTGTGCAAATTCAGTGGAGCAGTTTCTTGGACATCAATTTCACTGTCTGGTGACGTCACTACAATGAAAACATGTTTATTATTGTGAATTTTGCTTACCCTGAAAGTCATAAATTCTGTGTAACAACAAAACAAGCAGTTACAACATCACTCCCCAGAGGGGGCTGAATCTAGGTCAGACGTTTGTTTACAAACACAGAGCTCTCTGCCTCCACGTGTGGAGAGCTCCCTTATCTAGAACAGGCGATTCTCAGAAAAGAACGAAAAAAAGTGTTCTTTCTGAGTGTGATACCTTTCTTGGAAACGAACGTCACAAGCAGGAACTGTAACAAGCATTGTTTTCCTTCGAAAAGGAAGATTTCTTGAGAGTTGAAGGTTTTCTGGAAGGCTCTTCGGCTTTGCCTTGCTAGAAAGTTGTATGATCTTTCAGAACATGCTGAAAAGCCGCTTCTTAATCCAGGTTCACTGGAACTGGAGTGTAGGATGATATTTTGTGAAATGGTATTATGGTATTCTATGAAATTCCATTGAATGAAGACGTTTCTTGAGTAATGATCTTTATGATCTTCACGAAAAAGCCGATTTCAGGTTACGTAAAAACTGCAGTATGGAATGATTTCAAATTCCTTCGAAAAGGAATATTTGTTGATGTGATGGAACCTGCATCTCTAAGAATGTAAAATTTACTAGTTTCACTAGAATTGAAAAATTCGATGATTGCGATTCCAGTGAAACTAGAGAATTTTGCATTCTTAGAGATGAAAATGATTTTCCATAAAATTCCTTCTGTAAGACCTTCTCTTGAGAGGTTGAGGTGTTATGGATTTCTGTAATCTTCCTGAAAATGAACATCTCAAATTTCCAATTCCAGGTTACCTGAATTAAGAGTAAACATGTAAAGTGAAGTATGATTTTCAGTGAAAATTCATTGCGAGAGGAAAACTTATGGAGGTCTGAAATGTGTTCTGGAACTTTCCTCAGTTCCTATTTGATTGGCATGGAAGAAAACTTTGGCTTCATATGACACTTTGCAAGTTTTTCTGGAAAGTTAGTTGTGCCTGCCTGTGGTCTGTTATATAGCTACATTAACATTACACAAGAGTAAATTGTACACAGTGGCTGGAGTAGGGATGCAAAGGCCGGGAAAATTTCCGGAAATATTGGAAATTTTCCATGGAAAATTTCGGGAATTTATTCTTGCGGGAATATTGGGAATTTTTGGAATTTTCAAATAAACTGCTTAAATCTTTATATATTTGTAATTGGTCCTGTTAATAGTAGTCATTTGGATGTCTGCCATTATCTTTTGATAGCCAGTATGGCAGTTTGTGGTCCTTAGGTCTTCCTGGATATCAAGGTTGCATATATTGGTCTGGCAACGAGGGTCAAATCCGTTGCCATTCGTTCTCGAGTTGGAAATTTCAAAATCTTTAAGGCAAAATTTTGGGATTTTTTTTTTGCTTTGTAAAAATCTAAATTATTCTGTATTTACCAAAGGAAACCTTTTGAACAAGATATTTTTTGCGTAAGCCTGTTCATTGAGGGACAGTGCTAAGGAAAAGCCAACCAGAATAAACAGACCATCACATGGTTCGGGCCCAGTTTTCAGATAGAAATTTATATTTTTTTCGAAGTAGAGACCTGTGTAAAATTATTGGAAATTTTATGTCCGAAATTTAGAAGCTGCTCAAAATACCGGAGGACTCCTCCAGAGTAACTAATTACTAACTATTTGGTGCAGCAAAATTTTGCAGCTGTATCTCTTCATACCTAAATGAATATTCTGACTGCAGTGTGAGGAATTGAGGATTATGAAACTTTTTATTCTGCAGGAATATACAAACCTGTTTGATTCAGAGGGTTATATTTGTGATTGGTTTAATGTCCAATTACAGGATGTTTGATGAACATTTTTCCAGCCGA
This sequence comes from Platynereis dumerilii, assembly GCA_026936325.1. Classification (NCBI taxonomy): domain Eukaryota; kingdom Metazoa; phylum Annelida; class Polychaeta; order Phyllodocida; family Nereididae; genus Platynereis; species Platynereis dumerilii. Next base: position 2,126,267 of record JAPTHN010000045.1, on the reverse strand, counting down.
AGTCTAAAGCACAGACCCAGAAGTGTTTGACTCTGTCACTATGCTATAGTGCATGGAGATAAAGTCTGTAGTCTAGCACTTCTACACTTTTGACCTCTGCTGCAAATGTAATCAACATTGCACAAAATTTAGGTATCTAGTGCGTATAAAACTTCCTTTGCCAAACTGGTAAGAAGGTAATATCGGCAATTGTAAATGTCATCTTCTTAGCTAATCAGAAGTTAATCCCAATCACATCAGCAGAAAGCAACTGGTCTCAGTTAGGATTTTCTTGAAATTTTTGAAAGTCTCAAAGTCAAGTTTGTTGTTGCACAAATATGAATCTATCACTTGATAATACACCAAGCAATACATATTGGCAACATGATGAAGGACACAGACCTTAAATGTGAAAATTTTGTAAATTTTTCAATATCTCCCTTTATAGTGTGGCCTTTAGTTCAAAAGTGCAATTCTTATTTGTCCTTACAGTCAGAAAATTATTTTGAATCTCAAAATGGTAGCAAATAAACTCTTTAAGTTGCTGCATACATTTCAGACTTTGATGAAATAAGGTGTTCAGTGCAAACTCACAGCTTCAACAAGCTGACTTGTTATCCAATCCAGTTATATTCCCAGAAATTTCCCAAGTAATCGCATAAATTTCCGAATATTCCCAATGTTTCCGAATATTCCCGTAAATTCCCGGAAATTTCCGAAAATTTCCATGGAAAATTTCCCTAACGAAAATTCCCGGGAATTTTGCATCCCTAGGTTGGAGGCCTTAACCTACAATTCAATTAGCTTGCACAGCCAGTCAGCCTTGAATGGTGGTATGTATATATGCTCATCAAAGCTGTATGCCTGTAAAATGATGTAATATCAATGCAACTAACTGGTTCAAGGTCTGGGCTACCGGATGTATGTCTATCAAGTAGACTGGTTGATTGTGTAGATCCTATAAAGCCTATTCAATACCGCATTTGTATTGATTTCATCAGACTTGAATTGTGAAGTTGTGTCAGCTTTTCTTTCACCTTTAAACTTATTGATATATCCATTTTGTAATCTCAAAAACTAGATCAAGTTGGCATAGCGGGCATGTTGCAAACTTTTCTTCGCTGTCTGTATGGGAACTTTTTTTTTTTTGAAATTTGACAGTCGAGGAGAAAACTTACTATTATAGAAGTTCATGGAATATTTTTACAAACTTCTGTTATGCGGTTTTTGCCTTGGCCCGATAGTATGGAATTATTTTCCTGGCATAAATTTTGTGTTGAATGCATTCTCAATTTGGGAAATAGTCTCTTTTGGTTCGAACAAGGTTCAGTGGTGATCGAGTCAAGCGTCATTGTGTTTTAGAGTACAGCTGTCTGGTCAATAGTTGCAAAATAAAATCTGAAATATTAAGAAATACAGACAGTTTAATGAGTTGTAAACACTTATTGGGAGTCCATGTTGTAAACAAGCGGTGAACAAGTTGTTTGTACCTTTGTTTGTACTGTTGTACGTACGGGTGCACGACAGTTCATTCAAAATCAAAACAATAACATAATGTGACGTCAGAGATTTTGAACGGTCCTACTTTTTGTTGAGCTGATAGCAGTGCATTTATTATAAATGTGCAGATGTAGTATCACTGCAGTCAATGTACAGGTGGTGTAGCATGTGATATGAGGCCAAAAAGGAAGGAAAAAAAAGATAAGTTATAAAGTATCAAATACAGATACCTGTCATGCTCCAACACAGTTGAACACACCTTTTACTGCAACTGATAACAACTTTTAAAGATAGAAGGAATAAAAACATTCTAAAATGGAACATTCGAAGGGAACATTGAAATAGAACATGTAAATATTGTGCTGGGTGTCACACTTTTCGACCTGCCTCTGATTGTAATGTTTATATCTAATGTTGATGTTTTCCTGGCCGTCTGCCATATACTATGCAACTCTGATCATTTAACTGATTCGTACATATTTGATCATGTTGAATAGTCAGTGGATATATGTTAATGACGGGATAATGTTGTAATTGATGGATTAAATATCCTGGTCGCTCATGTAAGTCTGTGTTTTGGTTACATGATTAAGGGTTTGGTGTCATGTTTATAGGTTATGAAGAATTATTATCAAGAATACATAAAAATTATGTACATCATTTGTGTATACAGTTTCTATTTATTTGAAAGTTGGCCCTTTCGATTATATTGATCGATTGATTTCTGAACTTGCGTATAAAATTTAGAAATTGTGTCTCGAATTTAATTTTAAAAAATTAAATTGAATTAATTGTAGGCCTATTTAATCTGGTCTTGATAAACTTACTGAACTGTGGCAGTATATATGTTGTACATGTTGTACTACGTAAAAAAAAGTAGAAGTCACTGTTTTTCAACATTTTTATTCGACTTACATTTTACGATGACTGAATCATGTGAATGTTTTGAAATATTTTCCAAAATTATTTACTCAATAAAATAAAAATAAAGTTGAATTGATGAGGAAGTTATCAGTGTGTTGACAATACACTCCGTACATTTGTCAAGGTCACGTTTAATATTACATGGTGGTCAGTATACTCAGTACATGGAGTGAACTATATATTATAAATTCAATATATTCTTTTTGACCAACAGGGAAGTTTAAAAAGTGTTGCTGTTTTTTTATTTGTTTTTGGTTTCAAATTCATTTTTGGCCAATCCTTTAAACATGTTATGACAACAGGTGGTTTCGAATTATAGGAAAAATACAATTTTGTAAGGTAATAAAATTATAAAAAGGAAGAAAAATTTATTTTTTAAATTTAACAGTTATATTAAGCAAAGAATATATTGATTTTCGTTCTCTTCTGTTAGAGCAAATCACTCACTTTTTTCATTCATTTTGTTGAAGAAAATAAAATTTCTTAGCACGAAACTAATTTGGTGCCTACACCTAAATTGCCTCTCATGTTAAATATTCAGAATACCCCAGACACTCGGATATCAAGACAGTTGATTTTTAGTCAAAATCTGATGTCAGGAATATCGAAATCAACGTGTTCTTGAATTTCACAAAGTTTTTAAGTAGCATTCCACATGGTGGCGAAAGAGTGTAAATCTATTTATTTCAAGTCCTTGTATTATGTGACAAAATGTACTCTGTAATCTTAATGATTAAATAACAAGTACATGTAATTAGACTAATTTTTACAGCGATATCTGACAATACAGAAATTTTATCATATAAAGTGTGTGACTCACTTAGCACAAAGCATATGTACTGGACTGATAATAGATTTGAATGTACTGCGGGAATTGTAGCCATTTTATATTTATGATATTAATTTAGTTATTTTGTAGAAACTTGTAACTAACCTGTTGAGTGCATTTGGTTTTTGGTCTTGCGTAAAGAGAAGTAAAATGGCGATGATGTTATGCATAAAAAAATTAATAAAAAATTGAAAGTGACCTTTTTAATTTGACTCTAACACTCAAGACTGCTCAAGAGAATTGCTAAACTGACAGCCTGACACCTTCAACATGCAAAATATGAAACTGAACATGACATTCTCAAATTTTTGGCATTAAAGTTTTGATTTCCATTCATTCTTTGACCTTCTGTGACAGCTTGGAAGATTCGGAGGGGCAGTGACGAGTTTTGAAAAGTTTTTTGCTAAGTTGCGTGATAACGAAAATGACTCGAATCTTGAGAAGTTGTTTAAATTGCTCTTCGGTATTGGGTGACTTGTGGGATTGTTTGGACAAGAACTTAAGTATGTGACAAGTGCATTTCTCAGAGAATTCAACAATATTAAATGCCTCGGATTAAATGTAGCTTGCACTCATTACTGGGTTTATTATAAATAGGATATTATTGGATTGCACTCTTTGTTAAGCAATGCTCAGTGCTTGACAGGTTCAACTCTGCACTCCGTAGCATAGCAGCATAGGAAAGTGAAAAGCACTGGGTGCCCCCATGGAGCTCTCTATCTCCTCTGCCTTTCTGCTGAGCTGCTGAGGCTGCTGCATGGATACCTTCTAGCTGCTTCTAGCTGCTGGTTCTCCTGCAAGCAGCTGCAGCAACTGCACTGCTGAAGCTGGTTCCATTGCTTTCCACCACTTTCCATACTCCTGCACCGAACTGCAGGACCACAGCTGATCTGCTGTAACTGCAGGGGGTCACTCGGTGCATGCAGTTGCCAGTTTGTATCTGTTTAAGACTATGGTACTTCAGAGTACTTAATATTGTGTCCGTGGCAGTGTGGCGCTTCATCTCCGGCATTCCTTAAGTGCTTTGAAAGTACTTTGTTACTGTGGTATGGAGTCCGATAGAAAATTGAAATTTGATCATGCGGCATTCTTTCGTGATATACTTTTTGCATTAATTTCGTATTAGTGATGTGCCGAAAATAGTGAGCAATTTGCAAACATAGCCTAATCATGTTAATTTATATTGGCAATTTGCTTCATTTGGATTTGCTTAGTAGGTATATATGTATATCATTATGGAGTTCAGGCTGAATAACAATTAGTAATTTGCACTAGGCCCCTCTAGTACAGTACGGTCCAATCAGAGGTTGTGATTAAAAGATCTAGGGCTTCTGCCCATGACAGTTACCAGAGATAGCTGCCATGTTCTACCTTATAAATGTTATGCCCCTATAGCTCAGTCAGAAGAGCGCTAGCCTCACAAGCGAGGGACCCGGGTTCAATCCCCAGGCTGACCATCATGTCATTCCACGACGTCGTCGTTCGCACCAGACCTAAATTGGAGGTGCTGTGGGCCCAACTGGAAACAAGTCACTGACTTAGCTTGGCTCTCCTTGTTAAATAAAATTACCTTTACCTTTTTTAAGGGTCTCTGGTTCTGTTGAATATATTTCCAGTTATATTACAAGTAAACAATAATGTGTGTGACGGTGGGTCACATTTGCGGTTAATTTTCTGTAAATTAAAAGTTATTCCAAAAATGTATGCGGAGCACCGTGCAGGTGTGCTCAATAATAAATGCTAATTATTTAGTTACTCTGTTATTCGCAATTTCGCAGGTAATTATTTTGTTTTGAAAAAGAGTCTCAGTACAATAATAGCTTCTGCATGTTCTGATTAGCTTTAAATTCCTACATTTTCTTATTACCATGAAGCCCTCATGATCCCGGGGGGTGGGATATTTCAATGGTGGCGTGCTGGCTGCCAATCACTGGGTCTCCTGGGCCTGTGTTGGAGTGCAGTTTCAATCATCCTTCTCCTCAGTGCCCTGTCCTCTTCCTATCTTTGTTTGCCTACCAAGTGCATAAATATAGACATAAAGCCCGAATCATCCTATCATCCCTCTTAATCTACAGACAGCTAACAGCCCAAGCAGGCTGCCTGGCGGTGTGTGCACTTCAATTTTGGATGCAGAGAAAAATAGGTGCAGAATATATCGATCCCTGAGCAGCAGTTTATTAGGAATTTGCACCAAGCTGCCCCTGCCAAGCCTGATATAAAACCAAACACTACACATTCCTCTGCCAAGTAAAAAATTGGCAAAAATAAAAAGAAGCTTCTATCCATTATGTAATGGAATGGCCACTAGGGGGCCTCCTTGGAAGAGGTCCAGGCTCATTTGTCACAAGAGAGCAGCAGGGTTCATCTGTACAGACATAGAGCTCCACCTGGTGTTAGGTGCAAGTTCCAAAATGAAGAGATAAAATAAAAATAGTATGGGCAAATGAGATGGCAATGACAATTAATTATGAAATGGGTTAAAATGTCCTTTAGTTGTTATAGTATAACCCTGGACCTCTTCGATTATTGAATGTCAGTTGGTATATCAATATTAATTTTGTTCCTTCCTTTTCAGAGAAGTCCTGATGACTTTGCTAAGATGGTCAGCCCGCAGACGAACCTGTTCCACACGTACTCATCTCTGTCCTGCAACAGCGGCCATTCTGGAGGAGGATTCGGGGGGGTGGGGGGCGACCACTGTCTCCAATCGGAACTACGCCACTATCCATCGAGCCCTAACTCTCTAACTCTGTACGAACAGGATCACCTGGACACGGCCCGCTCCCTGACCAGCAGTGCCAGCGACAGCCTCGGAGACATCGCCCAGCTGGAAGACCTCGAGTGTAACAATGAGTCGCTCAAGCTAGATCTGGAGTACATCTGCCCTTCGTTTGCCGAGAACTACGTCAGAGGAGACAGCGTCTGGTCCCCCACCGAGCCCTCCGTCCTGAAGATGGAGGACGTCTTTCAAGTGGATAAGAACGACGTCATCCAAGGCCCTACCCTCGCCGCTCTCAACGGAGAAGATTCCATCAATTTGCTTGACGACATTGTGACCCTCCTTGGCACCGACCTTGACCCCCAGAAGGGGATTATGTGGGGCACGCAGAACATTCACAACTTTGTTCAAAATCCGATGATGCAACAACATCTTAGATCATGTACTATATCCAGCCCCTCGATGCTGCCAACTAGCCAAGCAGCCACGTCTCCCCCCCTGCCCTCCCCTCCGATGCCCTCTCCTCCCGTACAGCCACCAGGGGGCGTAAGTCACCTTCCGGCTCCGAGGGTCGTCCAAGCTCATCAACAACAACAACCACCTCCCCCGAGTCACCAGCAACAACAATCCCCTCAGCCAATCAAACAAGAACCTTTCCAAATCTCGGCCAAGTTCTCCGTCTTCTCACCAGGGCAGAACGTGACCGTCACCTCTCCCACGACCATGTGTCCTCAACCACCCCTCCCCAACATCCCATCCTCTCCTCCAGTCCGCCCCTCGGCCGCTCCCCAGAAGAAACAATCCCTACAAGAGTACCTGGAAGCTCCACCCTACACCCCCACCATCCTCACCAACCTCCGACCCGTCAAGCCCGACCCAACGGCCACCCCTCTAGCTGTCGTCAAACAAGAACCCATGGATTTTGAGAACCTGACCGCACAGAGCATGGACCGCAAATGGGAGGAGATCAGACAGTTCATAGACGAAGGAGAGAAGTCGCGCTTGAACGCTCTTGCTCAAGTTGCCGCCAATTCTCCTCTTGCTGTGTCGCCTAAGATTGAACCCAATGGTGAGTCTATAATTACTAATAAATACTAAAATTACTTCAATGTGTTGTAAATTAGTGGATCATTATTTTACCGTTCAAAAAAATTTATTCAGAGCAAAATTATCCATAATATGTTATGAATGATACTTCCACTGAGATTTCATTTCAAATTTTTCAAAATCTTTTTAATAGAAACCTGATTAATCTTGCTGCGGACCTTTTATATTCTTGATTGATTTCAAGTTACAGGCAATTTCTTAATTGATAATTTATCATCACATACTGCTGTGTATTGACTAAGTTTGGTAGGAAATTATAAATTTCTTTTGTCTGTGAGTGTTGTTCGTAAATTAAAATTTTTTATACTTTTTCCTCTCCAGATGTAGCATATTCCCCAACGGAGGACATGGAATCGTCAGCTTTGAAGATAGACGAGGAAGAGACCGAGGTGGACACCAACGAATCCGATTCGGAGGCCGAGACGATGGACGGCGATTACGATCACGCCGAGTTCTTGTTGTCTGAGGCCGAATCGGATTCGGAGGACGGAAACAGCCAAGGTCGCACGGGCAAGAAGCAGAAGAGATACTTCTGGCAATACAACACACAAGCCAAAGGTCCCAAGGGGAAGAGGTTGTGCAAGAGCGTCACAAACTACGACCCCCATGTTCTGGCCAGTTTCGAGGATCCCGTGTTCGACCCCGACCTCAATCAGATGTCCTACAAACACAACGGCAAAGCGCGGAAAGGAGACGGCAACGACATCACGCCAAGCCCTCTCAAGCTCTACCAGATCGGCCAAGAGTTGAAGAAGTTGACGCGCACCATCAACGATCTACGGCCCGTCAATGAACTCCCTGTGAATGTAAGGTCAAGGTCAAGGAAAGAAAAGAACAAGTTGGCATCGAGGTGAGATATTCATTCTGTTGATTCATCACTGTTCTTGTCTCCGACACTTTGATCTCAAAGCTACTCATGTCTGAGAAACCGTAACTGCTCTTACTCTGTAGTGATGGAGTGATTTTCTATATGAGAATCGTGATATTTGAGGCGATCTCTTTGTGATTAATCTCGGATTCAACATTGCTTCAATAGATGTTTGGACAAAAATGACCTAGATATTCATTTGTGAGGAATTTTAACGATTGTGATTTTGTTTTCAGGGCGTGTCGTTTAAAGAAGAAAGCTCAGCATGAAGCCAACAAACTCAAGTTGTACGGCCTTGACAACGAACACAGTAAGTTTTCATTCTTTTAGAACGTTTACATTCTAATCAGTTGTTGTGTTTCTTATATCATGTTAATTTTGTGTCTGGCACTTTACTGCAATTGTAAGAAAATAAATGAGTTTTCTTATGTTTCTGTAAAAAAATTTTTTGAATGTGACTAGCAGCTTTCTGAAAAAAATATGTTCGTATTGAACATATTGACATTTGTCTAAGCGTGCCCAGCCTCCAACTTTGTAACATCTTATCGTTGGAAATCAAAATAAATTACAAATTACAACAGAAGTAGTTAAATTATATTTGCTGCAAAAAAAATCATGCTCACATTGAACAGAAGTAGTCAAATTATATTTGCTGCAAAAAAAATCATGCTCACATTGAACAGAAGTAGTCAAATTATGTTTGCTGCTAAGTGTTGGCTCTACAATAGTACAAGGTAGATCTTAACTTTTGTGAGGGACAAAAAGGTTTCCTTGGAGGGCTGCACTGTCCAGTATCCAATATCTATACTTACCGAGACTTCCCAGCTGATTGCTTGATTTTTCGTCTTGTTTCCAGAAATGCTCATGAAAGTAATTAGCTCCTTGAAAAAGAATTATGTGATGACAATCAAAGAAGGAGAGATCAAGAAAACGGAAGGGCCGTCCTACATTGAGTTGTACAACACGCAGGTCCAGCAGTACTTGAGTAAGTTATCTGTTCAATCTTGACTATATAGTACGTTATCCTATGATAATGTTATGCAAGAAATAAGAGAGAATGCAGTGTTCTTCTGTCTCAAAGTATCATGCAATAGAACTTGCCATGTTAGTTACTTCTCTCACTCTCAGAAACTACTTCTTTTATAACTCCGATGAGGATTTTAAGACTTATTTATCTGAACCATAGGAGATATGTGTGACACTATGTTGATAATGATATATAAATTTGAACTGTATTTATATTATGGTCAAATAATCTTAAACTTAAACTTAGAAGTTTTGAAGCTTTGTTTGAAGATGTTTAGATTCCAATATGGGCTGCTTTTAGAATAGGTTACTTGCGCGGAATCCTGTGAAAATTTGGATGACATATTGGAATGCGGTTCTCGCAACTTCTTGGAAATGCGCATTGATGAATCGATAATCAAACAGCCTTTGGAATGATCTGCGTCTAATTGGAATGTTTTCTCTCATTTCAGCTGGAAAAGTTGCTGGTCACACGGCCAAATTTGTGAATACAGTTCTTGCCAAAGTCTCCGGTGGCGACACCTCTGGCGGAATACACGGTTAAAGTTATTTTGTGTGCTGCTGACCTCTGTTGGATAATCTTGGAAAATGACCGGACAGTGCTGCTACCTATGAATTAGAACCTGGATATTTGAATATATTGACAGTTGCATTAGTATGGCCCCCTCGATAGGGGCGTATACATGTAGATGTGTCCTTTAGACACATTTTGACTTTTCCCTTGCATTAGTACGTTTAGAGCCATGGCACTGGCGGTTCCTATAGTCTCCCACTATCACATAACCCTGCATATATACTAAATATATATTTTTTGAACCCTTGGATATTCACTTTACCATTATTAGCCTACTTTTGGTGTGATGCATACGTTTGTACATAGATCGCCCTCACTGGATTGTCTTGCATCTTTGAGGACATGACGTTTTGATGACATGATGTTATGATGACATTTGCTTGAACTGATTATGTTGGATCGCAGAATGGTGACAAATGTGTTATGCACTGGTGTACATAGTGGCTTCGTTTACCCCTCTCAGGTAGTGAGGTTTTTGGAGAAAGACTGTTTCGAATTTTCGGACTGTTGCTGCCAACCGTGGTTCGGGCCGCGCGAGGTGAATCGACGTTTTAAATCGATGATGTCAGATGATGATATCTTGATGATGATGTCGATTGATGATGTGATATAGCTTCAGTAGGTCTCCCTCGATCTGCTGATGATGCATTGAAAATGCAATTGACAGTTTCTGTACAATAAGCCTGCAGTGAGACTGATAACGTATAATGCAAATTCCTGCAACTTTTTATTTATTTTTCTGGATTTTCACAAGTCACTCGAGTGTGTTCAAAACTTTTGCGAAATGGAGGAGAGGAGGGGAAAGGAGGAGAAAGGAGGAGAGGAGGAGAAAGAAGGACTAGAGGTCGGGAGAGGACAGGAAAGAGAGATAGCCTGAAAATTAACGTATATTTTTTGGAAAGGAAAGGCCATATATGTGAAAGCGATGGACAATATCAGTAAGAAATAACTTTAAGAAATAGACCGACTCAACCAGATTATCAACACTAAGAAGACAACTTTAAGCATACTAAGCCAATATACTGAATGATCTGCAAATCCTTCCCGAAAGACCAGGATACCGAGATTCACTATGGAATGAAGAAGAACATAATGTCAAGAGAAAATAGTGTGTTAATTTCATGTAATTGATGTGTTTATATATAGAGGTCTTATAGCTATACTATTACTTATAAACAATTACTTATAAACAATGCAATAGTCAATATAGATGTTAAATAGATGTTATTCAGTTCGTAAAATCTGATGTTAAGCCATACTATATAATATTATGTGAGATAAGATCATGTTTAAAAACTGAATTTGATAACGGTGTAAATATGTACAGAACAGAAGCTGTATGTATGCTTTGTACTCAATAATAAATAAGGATTACTTCATTTATATGTTATGTAATAATAACAATAGTATACTATCTTTAAATAGTCATCAGTGGCATTATGCTGTACAATACATTATTGCTAGTTGTTTGAAATGTTATTATGTTATAATTATAACGGAGCTAATAGAGGAGTGCGTGCAATATGTGAAAATACATATTAATGATCTGTAAACGATTACTGGATGTGATTTGTTTAATCTTTTATTTAATCTTTTAATTCTCAATCGTGATAATCGGTAAGCTATGATCATGCTTGCCTCCGAAGTTCTTCGCAACTTTCTGATTATTTTGTAATCCCTCTGATTACTTTGTAACATGATTATCTTGTAATCTGAATATCTGAATATATTCTCGTGATTTTTCTGATGATGACAGTTTATTTGGAGATGCGGGTCTTGTATAAAAGATTATTCAAAATTTATCGTTTGTTTTCCTGAAGTTTGTATTTGACGATTTATTACATGCATGCAATGTTTATATCTATAATTATCTGCAATATATACATGGAAATGATTATGATTTGGTTATTGTACATATATGTCTCACACATAAATGTGACCTGCTCCACCAAAATGAGTTGAAAGCTAGTACTTCCAGATATGCGCCAAAACTTAAAAATCAAGGATATTAATAAATTACAGCTCTTGTAGTCCCACAGGCTAACAAAAGCATTGCTGACGTAACTTCATTTTACGTGTCCTAACACATGATCCATCTTTGCAAAGAATTTTTCAAGCATATGCTAGTTGGAATGAAATTTTGAAGGACGCTGCTGTTTGACCCAGTTTAGTGGAGCCTGGTTACACACATGTTGACCAGTACTATAGATAAGTTACTACAATATTATATCTGATCGTGTTACAATTTGTTACGTTTGTTTTTGAGAAAGAGGCTGTGATTGTAGAGTGTAGTACTTGCTTGTATGATGCTATCCGTCAAATATAACTGTTTGACAATGTTTAGTGACTGATTATATAATATAATATCCATATTTTAGCACATTTTCCTGCTATCCCTAATCTTAAATGATGATCAATGCTTGTGCCAAATTTTGCAGTTTGGTTGAGGGTTTGTTTAATTGGGTTTTGTATTTTAACTGTAGCTTTCTATAGGTATTTAGGCCCCTTGTAGTTAAATTTAACCAAAATTAGTCTTAATTGGTAGATGAAGCTTTTATAAAACTATTAAAAAGATGTAAAATAAATCAAATTATTTTTTTAAGGGTCTTAATTTTTTGTAGCATAGTTATAACTGGCTATTGCACAAAATATTAAAATGCGTCAGAAGTATCAGATTATTTAAGAAATATTGTTTTGTCTCATTCAAAAATTATTTCAGAACAATTTCATCACTAGATACATGAAGAGTTATTAAGAAATATATGATCTGTAATATATCCAGATATAATGATTATAATAATTATGATAAAAGAATGTGTAAATGACATTTTAAATATACAATTATCTCATCTTTTATAGAACTATTTTATCTCTTTGAGTCTTCAAATTGCAAAATCGTGAATATGGTGGAGCTTTATACGTCATTGCCATTTTAAACCTGGTGGAATAGTTTACAGTTTACCAAAGCAGTATTCTTTTTGGAATCTTTAATCGTTGCACGTGCCTTGAAGTTTTACGGTGATTGCCAACCTGCGTAAGAAAACTTTCTCAAAATGAATCGACCAAATTTGTTCCTCTCTGTGCTCACTGTTATAACTTGTAGTGAAGTATATCATATTATATAATCATATTATATAATAGTATATCATATTATATAATATATAATATATATGATCTGAAGCTGCCCTTTTGTGAATAGTTGCCCGACAGATTGCTCTTCTGTATCTACCATAAAGAAGGGTGCAACTGACTGGTTGTCTGGACTCAACGAGAGCCTGGCTATAATTCATTATTTCGAGGCCTGTGACAATGACTGTCTCCACTGATTTGATTAGTGTTGCAGATGTAGCCAGTAACCATATTTTTAGATTTGTCAAAATTCTGTAGAACAGGATGTTATCGTTTTCCATGTTCAAGATTGACAAAATTTTCGAAGAAACTGTTGAAAGCAGTCTTGGTTATTGCCTTTCGATCTAAGATGAAAATCATTAAAATTTAAACGCATACAGCACGATAGTCTCAAGAATATATATCAAGCGATGTTTTTAAAAGGTACAAAGTAACTTTGTCAGTAAGACAGCCATGAATGTTGCACCCTTCTTTGACCTATGTACAAACGCCATGTATGATTGTATAATAGATAGCTTACTCCGGAGCAATACAAAATTGTACAAAGATATTCTAGTGATTTTCACAAAATCTTTTGTCCATAGCATTTTAAATTCTGGGAGACTGTTCAACTAAACTAGGTTGTGTAGCGCCTCGCAGTTGACTTTGAAAACAGTTTGCGTAAAACTTGTGATAGACAGCGGCGTGGCAGGGAAGGTATAGCACTTGAAATACGGTGGAATTAGGGAAAGGAGAAAATAGTGTTTGTAAAAATTGTAATTACTCCTATAAAATAAATGTAATATTATTTGGACTACGTTTGTGATTTACTTTTTAATTTCATGTTATCTCCTCCCAAAATTGATGTGAATAGATTACCGAAGTCAGCCGGTCTGACGATATTCTGAATTGTCAAAATTATTCTGTTGTCATGGAAACAACTTTCTCAGTGTTCTGTCGCAATTCCGCCATTGAATGTAAACGGAATGTATATTTTGGAATTGGAATGTAATTTGTGCAGAAATTTTGCAAAGTAAAAGAGTATCAACAGATATGATAATTTTTGAAAATGTTTTAGAATGGCAGAAAAAATAGTCGTTGAATCTTGCGGCTTCTGTAGTGGTATATTTGCAGTCTATTGTTGTATTGGAAGTTTCAAAATATTCGATAATTGTCTTTAAAATTTGCACATTTGTTTCCGGGTACGTACCAAAAATATGTTCTACAATATTAAATATTGTTATATCATAGTTATATAGCCTCCGCCTTGTGTCTCAGCAGGCTAGATTGATGTCTATTACTTGTATAGCGTTTCGTTTATGTTCAAAGAATGTTTGTAAATATTATTAACCCACTCTTGTAGATAGATTTATATATATGATTTTCTGGTATAGGGTTTTCATGAGATGTAAAATATCCCTTATTTAGTGGTCTAGTCTACCAAATTAAAAAACCAATATGGATATTTTTTTTTTCTCTAGTGTCTCCTGGTTGATATACTTAGGTGATACGTATTCTTTCATACCTATGCACTACCACGAAGTAGGTAGTGTGAATTTTGTTTTGATCATTAGAACGACTACCAACAGAATTTACCTAATCAATATGCATTTTGACTTTTTATCCAAAACCTAAACTAAACGTACAATCTACTCGTGTTACAGTGTATATTTCTGTGAATAGATTTTGTTTTCAATACGTTGTCCTGTACATCATGTACATAGCATCTTTAAAATGGCTGATGTTGATAATTTATAATATACTATGTACACATATGTATTCATAGATTACATGCTTCACATTGTCAGCAGTGATGCAGTGGTTTATCCCTTGTGCTTGTAGTCCGAATAAAATCAATTATCATTTAAAAGGCAAAAATTATGCGAAATGAAGGTCATGGAGTGAGTAACGTCTGTTGATCTATGATATTTATCTAGAACCTATGTTTTAAGTATGCAGAATATCTGGTAGAAACGTTCCAGGGTTTGACTTCCTGTTGAAATTATAGCTTTATTTCCATCTTTTTCAAATTGTTGTTAATTTTGATTATATAGTTACCATATTTTATTGATTATGATTAGTTAACTGAAGTGGGAGATTTCAATGCAGCTTTTTCCACAGAAATGAAAAGACCAGTTTATGACTTGATTTTGTTAAAGCTTTGGATATTGTTGACCTGACTGGAACTGGAGTGTTGTTTGTTTCTAAGGCAGCTAGAATTTTGTTTGTGCTAATCTAAGATGGTTGTCTTTGATCAAGGGTGATCATCTCTGATGACCTTCTTTATTTATCTCTGAGAATTATCTCAGATGATTATCCTGCGTGCTTTTCTTCTCTGATTATCCTTGATTATTATCTTTAGCATCTCTGAAAGTCGCACTACAATTATCCTTTGATTGTCTTCTTTCATTATCCTTGAGTGTTATCTTTAATCGTTATCTTTGAGAATTATCCTTGATCGTTATCTTTGCAGTTATCTTTGTAGTTATCTCTGTCGGTAACATTGCTGTCTTTGAACAGTATCTTTGACTTCTAAGATTATCTTTTGAGGAACGCTGTTAGTGGCTATCACTGCGGATTATCGTTGAAGTTTATCATTGATGCTTTTGCTTGTTATAGAGAAGTTTCATTGAGAAGTTTTCTTGATGATTTAGATGCAAAAAGATACAATATTCAGATTCTCTTATTTGGATTCTCCTTTCCGATTGTTGGTTGTTATTTGGCTATGGAGTTTGTACTTGTGAAGCTGGTCTCACCACTTTAATCACATTCGAATGATTTGATGTAATGACGATGTTAGTGACATATGGACGTCTATTTCTTATTTGTTGCACATTTTATTCAATTTATTGTAAGTCTTTTGTTCAATTTTGTAAAGCACAACTCTACCAACTGATGAGCAGGAGGAACTTATCATCATGATATTATCATCTTGATATATTGAAGTTAGGAAGCAGTTAAGATGTGTGACAGCGTCTCCAGCATCGCTGCTGTGTTTTGTTGTGATGTACATATAACAAGAGGTTAAAGTCGCCAATAAGAGCTCATGCACTGGTCATGGTTGTGTATCTTGGGCCGTACGTCTTCCAGTTAAAAGTCTGGCCGATTGTGTTATCAGTTAAGAGGTAATTTTTTCTTTTTGATGGTTATCATGAAATCGTGGGAGGGTAGAGACTATTGAGAGAGTCTTCGCTGAAACCTCCCGCTCTTCTCCGATTGATATTTGATTCATATTTGATTGATATTTGATTTCCTCACCCATTGTTGATCATCTTATGCAGTCTTATCATTGACTACTCAAGCCGAAAAACCAAATTTTGCTGGTCGAAAAAAGAACGAAATGCCGCTACCACCACAAGGCAGGCACCGAGCCCTCCTTGGTTAGCTATTGTTGCGTCACCAACTATTGTAGCTGCGGTGGGAAATCTTTCATTAGATTACGTTTCATATTGTGTTATTGAAAAATCTTGTTTACATTTTATTGTGTCATTTTTCTTGTTCGCCTTGTTCTTTTTTTTTCACAGTTTGACTACTTTATATATTTTTTTAAATTAAATTATTTGCAATGTCTATTCTCCGAGTTGTATTATGCAGACGATACTATGCTAGCTGGAACTTCAATTGTGTATCGGGTGAGGAGATATGTTAAAATTGCCAAGTATTACATTTTAATAACTCAATAAAATTTAAACAAGGTAACCGTGAATGAGTTGTTTTTGCATGTTAACTTCCATATTGTTACATCAAATATTAAATAACTTTTTTAAATTGCAAAGTTCATTTGAGTGATGACATCTTTTTGTTGAAATCTGCTGGTGTTGTCCAATGGTTCGGACTCTGGCATATTCCATATTCTTGATCTGTGATACTGCTCAAGACAGTATTTGAGGTCTCCATCTCGGCCTCAGAGCAATATTTTGATGGCCTCGGCCTTGGTCTTGGATGTCCATTCCTCGGCCTTGGCTGGTGTCTTTAGGCCGCTATTGGAAGCCTTGAGGCCACACTGTAATGGCTGATTTCTGACATTCAAAGTTAGAAGGGCTTAATAATTTTGCGTTAGCTAGGCACATCTGGCTAGTGAACATGGGATCTGGGTTCATACCGCGCTCTGGCCTTGTCCATTCTTCCGGTGATTGGTGTGATTGTGTATCACTTAGGTAAGCGCCAGTGAGCAGATTTTTGTTGAATTGCTTGGGCGCCATACAAAATCTTCATGCTCTATTGTAATTGCAAGTCCTGGTCTAAGACACGCCTGTGGTCTTGTGATTAATATTGGGACGAAAAATAATTTGGAAGTTGCTGTAATATATTTAAAACACCATTGGCAGGCCTGTTCAAGCATAAGCCATTCTCAATGTTCCTTGGAGCATGCTCAAGTGTGCAGGGAATTTCACATGCTGCTAAGTCAAGCATTCCACTATTGCTATTGCTACCTATGGCTTAGTACCCATTTACACCTGGGTGGAGTGAAGCTAACTTTTAGGAAAGAGCTATGGAGTATCTCCTCAGTTCCTCCATGCCATGGCTGAGATTCGTACCTGCCATGTCTCAGCATGCAAGCACCTTATCCGGCAGACCATGATACCTCTCAAATTAAAAAGGTCAGAAAAGAAAGCTGCAAATTCTTTGTCTTTTCTAAACAAACTTTATTTAAGAATATTTCACTATGAGAAGACATGGAAGGCAATTTTCGGCAACATTTCAAGCCAAAGGTGAACTTAAAATTAAATAAGCTTTCTACCGACATTAAAATGACAAGACATGATGAAAAACATGTTATTTACAAATGAGCGAAATGAAAGTAATAATCTATATTTTACTCATTGTTTTTGACATATGTATCAATTATGATATCTTGGAATGTCAATAAAAGTGATATATATATTAAAAGTTGACTATAACATTCCTGAGTGGAAAAACATACAAACAGGAAACCGGGGGGGACCTGATAAAAATGTTGATCCCTACTTTTAGACACCTACACAGGGAAGTCGTGGAGTTCCCTGATGTATAAGTCATGAACACCCTGGACATGGAAGTCAATCACCGAAGTGGTGATTGCACAAGTAGGCCTACAGTGCCGCCTGTAAGTAAGTGAAACGCTTGACATTGTGCCATTGCATCAATGCTAAACATCCTCAGCCAAACTGCATGTGGAGGCATGAATTCTCATCGGAGGAAAGGGAAACAAAGTGGGTCATAAAGGCCGTTGTGTGAGGCAAGTGGGATAAAAATAGCAGCCCATTTTCTTTGCTGTAGTCGGAGTTAGGTATGGGTCAAAGTCTTTGATAAGTAAGTGAACCACCCTTCCCTATGTTTTAACATTAGGCATGCGTTTCACTTACTTATCAAAGACTTTGACCCATACCTAACTCCAATTACAGCAAAGAAAATCGGCTGCAATTTTTATCCCACATGCCTCACACATCGGCCTTTATGACCCAAAATGTTTTCTCCTCATCGGATGAGAATTCGTCCTTCCAGAAGCATTTTGGTTAAGGATGTTTAACATTGATGCAGTGGCACAATGTCATGCGTTTCACTTACTTACAGGCGGCACTGTACCTCACATTTATATAAGGCAAAAGCTGACTTCAGTAAGCGGGACTCGTCAGTGGTGACCCAGGGTGGTTTTGACTGACGAACTGTGGCTTTTCATTGACCTGGGGAAGATTGCTGAGTAGAAAAAAGTTAGCCTCGGCTAAGGGTGCAGGCACCATTGGATTTTGCCTTTTGGAGTGAGGCTGCCACATGGGACTTGACAATGTGGATGGTAAGGAACTGGCAAGGTGTTCGCGAGCTGTCGCCCAAATTCCGGAACTTTCAAGAGAGAAAACTTTTCCTTCGATGAGGTAGCTCTTAGCCAATGGTTCAAAAATATTGTAAATGTCTCTGTTGCTCAAAATTCCAGGTATTCCGCAATATCTATACTCGCTGCACCTAAATTTATAGGGCTATCTCATAATCAGTTATTAGCATTTTGGGGTTCCATTAACATAATGAGGAATCAAAGCAGCTTCTTCCCCAGACCACAGGTCTGGCTCTCTCGCAGATCTCCTGGCTCTCTCGCAGATCTCCTGGCTCTCTCGCAGATCTCCTGGCTCTCTCGCAGATCTCCTGGCTCTCTCACAGATCTCCTGGCTCTCTCACAGATCTCCTGGCTCTCTCACAGATCTCCTGGCTCTCTCACAGATCTCCTGGCTCTCTCACAGATCTCCTGGCTCTCTCGCAGATCTCCTGGCTCTCTCACAGATCTCCTGGCTCTCTCGCAGATCTCCTGGCTCTCTCACAGATCTCCTGGCTCTCTCACAGATCTCCTGGCTCTCTCACAGATCTTCTGTGACTATAGGTCTGTAATTATTCACAAATTGTTGGACTTCTATACACTTCAAAATTGGCAAAAAGCTATACCATGTATACATGTATATGAAATAAAAGTACTCGTCTATAAAAATAAAATAAAAATACCCGTTATTCAAGCACAGCACATGTATGTATTCTGAGTCTAAACACGAGCTGTAAGTTTTGTACAGAACTAGGACATAGAGTTCATTCATCAGCTTAGGCCACACATAATTTATTCTTAGCTTCGCGGACCCGCCGACACAATAGATTACCTGCTGATGGAAAAAAAAAATTGAAAAAAAAAAATTTTTTTTTTTTGACATTATAAAAAAATTTTTTTTGTCCTACCGACCGACCCTAGAAAAAGTGCCTTGAGACGAATCCGAGAAGCTGAAGATCAATTACGTGTGGCCTTAAAACGAGCAAAGCCACTTAAATTCCAGAGGGGTCCATATATTCTGACAATGGTTGCCAGAAATTAAAGGCAGAATGGGGGTGGGACATAATGTCCTGATTGGGCGTCAGTGGGCGGCGCTGTTGGTGCGGCAGAGGTTGCTGCTGTTGGCATGGTAACATTCTGTCCTACTGCCGTGTATGGGTTCTGTCCTGGGTACAGTCCTGGATATCGTCCTGTTGGCATGGCAATATCCTGTCCTGGTGGCATGACGATATTCTGTCCTGGCGGCACGTCAACAACTTCTTGTGAGGGAGTACCTTGAAGTTGAAAGAAAATCATTGTAATGGAAAACAACCATTAGTCATGAAAATTTATTTCAATGGTTTGGAAAAATAATGGAAAGCAACTCAAGCCATGACCTTTTTGTACCTAATATGTAAAGATGTAATTGTAAATACTTAATAAAATATGATTAAATTGCTTCATTTCATAACTGAGAATAAGTTGACTGTACTGTTTATGAAGCCTCAATTATGTTTATGAAGCTCTCATAGCCTAAAAATTGAGACTGGTAGACAGAACATCCAGTAATACCAGCTGAAAGTAGAATCTGTGAAAAATGCACCTCAAATGAAGTTGAAGATGAACTGCACTGTCTCATAACCTGCCCATCCCACCAAAGTCAACGTTCCAATCTTTTTCAAGCTGTGGTTAACATTATGCCCAACTTTAACAATCTTAACCAAAAAGACAAATTTGTAACTATTATGAGATCCAAGGATCCAATCATCCTAAAAGCCCTTGGCAATTTCCTGAATCAAGTAATGTAAACAAAATAACTTAGCTAAAGTATATAGATTTAGTAAACTATAGCGTATGAATAAATGAATAATATAGAGACAAATAACAACTTGATTTGTCATATTAATATGTTCACAGATCAAGTTAATGCCAAAATACAAGTAAACTTAGCATTACTTTTTAAAAAGATAGAACACAAGCATAGCTGAACACACTGAGCCCCAAAGAGATGTCACTTTGGCATTGCAATGTATATTTAATTATGATCTACTCTACGCAGTATGTTTTGAATAATGTAGAAAATTGTTTGTTCGATCAATTATTTAGCAAATGTGCCAAGTAGTCGTAGATATGTTTCTGTACCTTGTAGACATGATGTTTTTTTTATTTTTTATTTTATTTATCAGTATTACTGTATGTACGCTATATGCTGTCATCTATTTCGCAAAGCTGGGACCGTGTAATATTCAATTCATTTCAAAGCTTATTCTTCATAAATACTATTTCTAATGATTTACCTCATGTTTTATGATTTTACAAACATTTCATGTCAATGTGTATCTATCTTAATTATGGACTGGACTAACATGATTAATGAATTTTTAAAATGGACTCTCAAAAACTGACACTTGAACACTGCCGAATTGCGTAAAATATACCATTATACTAAGTAAATCCATATCCTATATAGTCCAGGAGCCAAGTACTCAAAAAACTGTGGGGGTTCACCCTGAGAGCTAGAAAAATGCGGGTGGTGCCATGCAATTCCCAAAATACCCCAGATTACCACTGGGGTGGATGTATGTCTTGAAAGTGGGTTGGGGGCACCCCCATAGGATACCCCAAAGTTGGGGGCAACCCCATAGGATACCCTAAGGTTGGGGGCACCCCCGTGGAATACTCCGAAGTGGTATACCCCAAGGTTGGGGGCACCCCCATGGGATACCCAGAGGATGGGGCACCCCAAGGGATACTTCAAGTTCGGGGGGGATCCCCGGGGATACCCCAAGGTTGGGGGCGCCCGGGGGATACCCCAAGGTTGGGGGCACCCCTGGGGATACCCCAAGGTTGGGGGCACCCCTTGGGATGCCCCAAAGTTTGGGGCACCCCCATGGGATGCCCCAAGGTTGGGGGCATCCCCGTTGGATACCCCAAGGTTGGGGCACCCCCCTTGAATACCATAAGGTTGGAGGGCACCCCGTGGTATACCCCAAGGTTGGGGCACCTCCATAGGATACCCCAAGGATGGGGACACCCCCAAGGATACTTCAAATTTAGGGGGCTCCCCGGGGATACCCCAAGGTTGGGGCACCCCCAGAGAATACCCCAAGGTTGGGGGGCACCCCAATGGGATACCCCAAGGTTGGGGGCACCCCGTGGGATACCCCAAGGTTGGAGGCACCCCTGTGGGATACCCCAAGGTTGGAGGCACTCCCGTGGGATGGTTGGGGGCACCCCATGGGAAACCCCAAGGTTGGAGGCACCCCCGTGGGATACCCCAAGGTTGGAGGCACCCCCCTGGCATACCCCAAGGTTGGGGTCATCCACGTGGGATACCCCAAAGTTGAGGGCACCTGGGGGGATACCCCAAGGTTTGGGGGCACCCAAGGTTTGGGGCACCCCCGGTGATACCTCAAGGTTGGGGCACCCCCAGGGAATACCCCAGGGTTGGTGGAATTGTGGGGGCCCTAGGGCAGTCCTAGGTTTTTCCGTAGGGATTCAGCCACTGCTTGATTAAAAGCAGCAACATTTCTTCCCTGTGGGACAGAATACGATACATTGGGTGATCCTATACCCTATGCTGCCTCTAGTCTATTTCGTGGTAACGGCTAGTAATTATTTATTTGGAGCACTCGATGGCCCTAAATATTCGTTCTTAAATCAAGCAACAACTTCTTAAGAAAACCCCCCACCAGAAATTAATTATTTCGCGCCCGCCCAAAAGGAATAAATATATTTTTGATAATCAATGCCTACGTTTCTCCATCCTTATTAACCTCTAGCTACATCAGCTAGACAAATCACAGGCTTTATAGCATGGGCTAATTACATCAATAATCAGTGGCGGATCCTGGGGGCCCAACATTATCCTGTATTTGGTATCCGGCTATTTTCACTCTCCGTGCATCACTGTATCCTCTTGTATTAAATGCAAAATCGGCGGTCATTTAGTCCCTGTGGGACAGCATTGGGCGATTCATTCAATCTCCGCATTAATTCTAGTTAGACACTGATGTTCTCAAATTTAAAGTTGGTCTCTTGTATTTGCTCAGCTGTAGTCTAACAAAATGGTTTTTATAGTAACATCTTCCATTATTTGTAACCATAGTAACAATTATTAGTAACCATAGCAACCATACCTTGAGGATAAGCTTGATATTTGACAGGACTGGCGTTGTCGTATTGTTGTGGAATCATTGGGTTTGTCTGAAACTGATTAAAATTAACATGATTATTTGATTAAGGAATACATGTGACAATGATATCACGCAGTATTATTATTGAAATTACGGAATGGCAAAAGGTGTTACCTGATTAGTTGTATCCCTACTGCAAACCTTCAAGCAAAGGATGGACTGGGTTATTGCGAATCCTAACTCACCCAAAGCAATCAGCATGAGACTCCCACGTATGGCAATCTGAGATGGCTGCAATTATGACAATCATGAAGGGAATATTTTAAAATAATTCTCAGTTTTTTTGACGAGAAAATGTCTTATTCATTTTTGGGAAATAGTAACTTTTTATGTAACTTTTAATGACAATCGTTCAAATATTTAGGTAAATCTCTCATCAATGAATTTGTCGCATAAATTATCGGCATCTCAATGGGCGTTTTCGAAAAGATCGCACTAGTAACACTGGTAACTCGGGTGACTCTGGAGTGACTGGTGTTTGTTTCCGAACATGCACGAGGGTAGCCCGGAACCAGAAGAGGAGAGCTTCACTCGAGCAGGAACCAGTTTGTCACGTGGTACAAACTCTCGAGACCCCAGTACTCTCCGATATCGGGGAGTAGCCGGAAACGCTACACTCGAGGATCGACGTTGGCACTTCCCGGAAACACGAGGGTCGAGCTTTGGTGTTCGGAAACAAACCCTCGTGACTCGTGTCACTCGAGTTACTAGTGTAACCTTTCCGAAAACGCCCATTGTGACAATTAATGTGCGCAGCCACATTGTTGTAGTGAGAAGACAGGAAGTGCCTGATGTCCCACCTTAGCAGCGCCTATGGACGATGAATTCACTGTGCACAAGAGTCAATGATTCAAAAGTGTGCAATTTATGATCAGAATGTCAAAATCTCGCCTGGGATTGCTTTGTGGGTGTCTGCTCATCTACGTTTATTAGTAATCCAATAAATCCATCGTTATCTCAATGTGCTCCGACTGCTCTGTACCTCGTGACGTCAGGGTCAAGGGTCATGTCAATCAACTTTCGGTTTAGATCAAAACAACAATGAAAGCATGTGCGAATTCCAGGCTCTAAAATGAACAAAACGTCGTAAATATGAGAGCACATGCAGTTTGTCCTGACAAGCATGTGTAGCATGAACTAGGAGAGCGGCCGTAACTGAAATGGCCCGAAAATCGGCAAAAAAACGCCCTTAACAGCCGACTTGAAGTGTTGAAAGGCCAACAAGGTAAACGGTCGCATGTCATAAGGTGGGCCACAAATGTGTGCCATGGTCAAAATGGCCCATTTTTAGCTCATCTGTTTTCTTTGAAAACAAAGAGCTATTGTCGTCACTCGATCGTCGTCGTTGGCGTCGTTGTCCCGGTTAAGGTTTGTGTAAGTGTCCATTTGTGATTAGTTTACCACTTAGAGTTATGAAATTTTGTACAGGTATGGTACTGTGGGTATGGATCGGGGACATGTCGAGGAATCAATGTTGGCTACCAAAATGGCCGCCACAAAATGGCCTCCATTCTTAAACGGCCCATTGTGACCGTAGTTTTCAACTTAGAGTTATGAAATTTGGTACAGGTATGGTACAGTGGGTATGGATTGGGGAAATGTTGAGAAATCCAAGATGGCTGCCAAAATGGCCGCCACAAAATGGCCGCCATTCTTGAACTGCCCACTGTGACCTTAGTTTTCCTCTTAGAATTATGAAATTTGGTATTGGCCTGTGGGTATGGATTAGGAACATGGCGATGTGTGACCCCAGACATCCATCTTGGATTTCTCAACATGTCCCCGATCCATACCCACAGTACCATACCTGTACCAAATTTCATAACTCTAAGTGGAAAACTAAGGTCACAAATGGACACTTACACAAACCTTAACCGGGACAACGCCGACGACAATCGAGTGACGACAATAGCTCTTCGTTTTCAAAGAAAACAGACGAGCTAAAAAGGTAGGCTAAGCAGCTCTCATAATTGTCACTCACTGACTTTTTAGATACAGGAAGCCTTAGCAGTAGTGTTGGTAAATTCAGTTGAAGTCACTGATTGCTCCCTGGTGCGTTCCCGCTAGGTAGACCCAACGGGATCCAAACAGCACCACTGGGCCTGCTCGCTTGCCTGAGCGTCATACGCCGGACTAGCGGGATAGTAACAGCACCACTGGGCCTGCTCGCTTGCCTGAGCGTCATACGCCGGACTAGCGGGATACCAACAGTCCCAGTGGTTGCGCACATCATCGCCCGCAAAGTTTCACAGGATTGTTTCTGAGGCAAATCTGCATTACAGTATTTTGAATTTTCGCGGGCTTTTTTCTCATTTCACTAAGAGCTGGTCGTCGACTAGCTAATAATGTAAATGGTTCCAGTCTCTGGCACCAGAAAAAGTTAAAGTACGTACGCCATGACCATCATCCTGAATTAGGAGTAACTCCATGACAGCTATGATCCCACCAACCAGGCCACAGAAGATGGAGACAGCCAGAGTGTTCAGTATCTGAAATTATAGAAAAATATTTGTTAATTGAACTGTATTGTTTGCGGATCAGAAAAGAAATTTAGGGTCAAAACAACCACATGCCCAAGCCTGATGGCCTGATCTTACCTGTCACTGGTATATTCAAAGCACGAAGATCCCATGCGCTTGGTACTGGTAAGATAATATACTAAGAGAAGGTGCAACATGCCTCACACAATTCTCATTTGTGTACATTTGCTGCTTCCTGTTTAAATTTTACTGCTCTGTGATTGGTGCACACTTCACACCAGGTGACGTCACGACTGTCGTCACTGTAGCAACCTCTGACAGTTTGATCTGTGATGTCATAGAACAAGTTGTCCAGAATGCATTGCAGCAGGAAGACATTCTTCACAGAAAACACACTTCTGAGCGTTGCATCTCCTCCGTGATTCAAAGGCGCCGTGCTCTGACTGAGTCGAAACTAGGTCGCCTTTGAACTTGACCAATCAGAGAAGTTCTTGCAAATGTGACCTTTCTAAGAACTCCTCTCATTGGCTGATTCCAAAAGGGCAATTCCGTAAACTCCAATTTACGATTTGACACTTTAGCAGCTTGTGTAGCCCTACCATTGAGTAAGTAAGTAAAATTTTATTTAAAGTCGGTTGTGATAACGTACAACAAAAAACAGTACAGTCAATCTTGTTGCTATCATAACTGTTAGCGACGTCCTGCAGATAACATCACAGCTAGCGATGTCCTGTAGATAACATAATGGTCTTTAGTTGTACCCTTATCAGTTGGGTGTCAGCACTGGTCTTTGAAATGGGACCCACTTTCCCCCTCCTCCATATCACATGTCAGGGGACACAGGGAACCAGCAACACCCTGCTCAAGCCACCCCCTCCCCTGCTTGCACCCTCCCCTGCTTGCACCCCCTCCTTCACTGCACTGTCCCATCAGTTGGCCTGGCAGTGACTCCAGAGTTTTAATTGACCATGCAGTGTTCATAGACTGCTTCCTTAGTTCATGTAGTTTTAGCCTCCTCTATTAGTATTATCAGTAAAGAGGGAATATCCCTTAAAGAGCTGATGCCCTGTATCCAATTAGTCATCAAATTAACACAGATCAGATCCCTCTGCTACTTTTTCAGATTTCACTCACAGATGTGTTCATTGATACTGGTATTTGAAGCTTACCAATTACAAGGTCAAACTGTCTTTGCTTATTATTATTAGCCAAAAGTCTTTTTATGAAAATGGTATTTGATAGATAGATAGATAGATGGATAGATAGACAGATGGATAGATAGACAGATGGATAGATTGATAGACAGATAGATAGACAGATAGATAGATAGATAGATAGAGGGAGAGAGAAAGAAAAATTATCTGTGCTACTCTGTGGAATTTATTAATTAAAACTTTTTGATCCTTTGTACCCAGTGACCTCTCTGGGCTTGATTGCCTATTAAGCAACCCTGTATAGTTGTTACGGAACACCAGGCCCATCCATGTGCTAGCAGCCTTTGATGTCCAGCGAAGAATGTGCTCAGCAAAAAAGTTTACAAAAATTTTAATGCGAAAGTCACAAATTCTAATTAGTAAGATAATAATCAAAATAGCTCAATTACCTTTAATAGCAAATATTTACCAACACCATTGAATCTTATAAACTCCCATATTGACATAGGCCTCTCAGGATGATAAACTCCCCAATTATTTGGTCAAGATCAAGCATAACCAGAAATATATTGTACCCTCGCAAGAAAGTGTTTGCTTAAAGACTGCCTAGACTTCAGCAAGAAATAATATATTTCAGAAAAACTCCATGCCACCCCCCCCCTCAGAGATCTAATCGTTCTCCCCTGATAAATGCAGTATCTGGACCTATTTCTCAGTTATTTTTGAATATGAATGCTTACATGTAGCTTCCAAGTGTGTTGTTAGCTGTTTTCAGATTTTGTTTTTTTTTGTCAGCATGGCTATTCAAATAATCCAAAGCTTGTGATGATTATTGTTAAAAGAGGAGCAACCTGATGTGGCCCCATATGAAACCACAATTTAAATTATTCATTACCGGTGATTGGAATGAAATAAATCAATGACAATAAGCCATTATATATACAATGGCCATTTTTCAGTTCCCATGGTGGGAAGTTCCCAGTGCCTGAGGCAAAACAAGAGGGAGCCTTGGGTGAGGAATTAGAGGTCCAAAATGAACCTGCAAGGAGGGAGGGGCGAGGGCAGTACCAGTGCAGTGACCAGCTCACTCAGCTTGGCCAACCTAGCAGTCCCCAGCCAGACTTGCTTGATGCACCTGCCTCCCTACCGCTACACATGGATAGAATCTATCTCTCTATCCTTTTATAATTAATATATACTAACATTTACCCGTGATGAAGATGTCATACTTGCATACATCAATTTACTCACTCCAAGCCCTTTTCCGTGAATTCAATCTATAGGGGGGGAGGGTTGGTGTGGTGGTGGCGTGCTGGACTGCAAATCGCTGGGTCAAGGGTTAGAATCTAGCTGTTGCCGGGTCACCTGGGCTATGTTGGATGGTTCTTTCAATCATTCTTTGCCTGTGTTCTGCTGGCCTAATTAGTAGGGTGATGCAAAAAAGTGAAGTTTTGAAATGTTAATGGGGCAACCCCTGAAGTTGTTCCAATATATGAGAAAAAAAAATTCAGTAAAAATTTGAGCTCAATCGGACAAGAATTAGAGGGTGCTACCGCATCATGAAAATTAACATTGGTATTTAATACAAAAATATCCAAATATTTTGGCATGTAGCGAGTTCAACTATACCTGGTGCGCCAAACCAATGCAGCATGGTCTTAGTTTTTGGGTCTGTTTGTAAGAACAGCGGATCAATGCAAATTTGGATTATTTTTTACTTCTCCATGCTGCTACCACCAGACTAACGAAGATAAAATAGTCAAAATATACCAAATTCGCGGTATTTAATAACATTGCGGGTTTTAATGTCACATAAATGAAAGTTACTTCAATAGATGGAGCATGAAAAGAGCTTTAATTTGAATACCAACACTGCTATATTCTGACCATCTGACCCTATTGAATTAGGTTATTTGTCATTAACAATTATTTGCGAAAATTCCCAATATTCAAGGCAATGCTGTAATACTGTAGAATATAGCAACATAGTAATGTTGGTATTCAAATTAAAGCTCTTTTCCTGCTTAATAAGATGGTGTAACTTAAATTTGTGTACCTTTATTCCTGGTTCTGTTATTCAATACCGCGTATAACCTTAATACTACAAAAATCGGGCAAAATTTGTTGCTTTAAGAGTGCACTGTAGCCTGAAATGACCGGATATTGGCAAAATATGAATGTATTTGTGATGAGAATAGTGGAAGGCTTAAATAAGAAAAAAATTACAAACACTCTAGTGGTAGGATAAATACCTTCACCCATCACCCATAAAACTGGGATTTCGCCCATAGCAATACAATGTTATATTTCAAATTGCAGTAGCACCCTCTAAAATTTGTCCGATTTGGCCCAAATTTTACTGAATTTTTTTTTCATATATTGGAACATAATTGGGGGGTGCCCCATTGAAAATTCAAAAATTAATTTTTTTGTGTGCAATCTGCATCACCCTACTAATTAGCCTACCAAGTAAAGTACCAAGTGCATAAATACAGGACGTAAAGCTCCAGTCATCCAGCCATCCATGAATTCTATTTATCTATCTATCTGTCTATCTATCTATCTATCTATTGTCCATCCATGTAGCTGTCTATCTGTCTATCCATGCGAATTGAATGGTTAGTTGATTAAGAAAGGGACTTAGTTTGTTGAGACTATTAGACAATGATATTGTGTATGTTTAATAAATTAAATAGTTGTGAAGGCTGGCGCTACCATAGTGTAAAAAGGGGGCCTAATATGTAACATTAACTGTAAAATGAAAAGTGTCTTCAGAATTTTTTTGTATGAATCATTGAAATTCATAAGTTGAATTTGTTCTATATTCTCGGGAAAAAGAAAATAATATCTGTATGATATAACAAAGTTGAGCACTATGAAATGTATTTTCAAAGAAATACTTAGAAAAATTAAGATGGGTGTGGCAGGGTGTGAGCTCTTAATTGCACTTTACGACCAGACCCAAGATGTGACACTTCAATGGCAATCTAAATAAACCTCAACTAGTCAATCCAAGTACTTGAATTGTTTTGCTGACAGCCTAATAGCAATCAGTAAAACCCATTTCTCATTGAATTCACCAATAGTCAAAGAAGCTCCATACATAGGCCCTACGTGTTGAAGGAGAGCAGACAGCTTTTTGGCATAATCAGAAGTAAAATATAAAGAAGATATTAAGGAAAATAGCATACAATGCATGCACCGTGTCCTCGAGCAATTATATATAACTCAATGGGATATGATCATTACATTAACACATCTCTATAAATTCTTAAAAGTTGCATTCTATCTATAGATCTATCAATCTACCTATCAATCTATCTATCTGTCTATCTATGTGTCCATCTGTCTATCTATCTGTCTATCTTTAGTAATTGGCTGAAGCATAAATCTCTGGTTGTGGTGCACCCCACTTTGTCTCAGGGCGGAAGGGCCAAAGGGAAGAAGAAGAAGATGCTTCTCAGAAATCGTCTGCTGAGCAAGGAGGAATTTGGTGGATTAAAGTTAACTATTTAGAGCAGTGAGACATAAGATTAAAGCCAGGGCATCTTGCGCAACAGTGTAAACACTGGGCATCATAATGGCATCATAACTTTGGGTGGTTCTTGCATCTGTGAAATGCTTTTCGCTCCACACCAACTTTTGATATGACAATCCCATTGATGACGACAAAGGGCCCGAGGCCCTGCTCTCGGACACAAAAACGGCGCTGTGACGTCATGTATCCCAGGTCCCGTATTAATATATATATGGACAGAATTAATCTATGTCTATTGATCTTCATGTATCTCAGCCTTTATTCATGTATAGTCTTGTCTTTATTTGTCACTGGAAAACTTTCAAGTGAAAATTAACTTTACAGTCTGTCACTTTGATATAGAAAAAGAGTGGACTGTTACACTGAAAATGGCACTTCGTATGTCATCATGCTTAATCATTTGTCATGATCATACCCAATACTTTCAATGTTAATTACCGCCCATGTTATGCATAGGGCGGTAATGCACCTGTCCTGAAATCTACTGAAAGGGTGAAATTACCAATGCTGGGGCCTCAACCAGCCCCTCTGGAAGTTATTATCATATGTATATAGCATTAATGGCATTGTAGATGTGCACAATGGATCGTTTTTTGCCGTTAAATAGAATATTAACATATTTATCAACTTGCTACTTACTGCCCAGTGCAGGGCAGGTCAGGCTGATTTTGCGCCGCCATTTTCTTGTGTAATTTGTCACTGTATATATAGCTGTACATGCATGTATGGCTTGTACTATCTGCATTTTAATCTCTGATAGCTCTAATGGCAATTACGGTTTGATTACAAGACCAGCTTAGCTTTTTTTAATGAGATTACATAATACATACCATACAATACACAGGGTTTCCTTAGTCAATGTGTGAATTTCGAAAGTGCAATTAGCCATCAATGGCCCTTGACACACAAAGAGAATTTGACAATATTTCACGAAAACCACACATGTGTACAGGTCCTGTAATGAGCAGTAACTGGCATGGTCTGTGGAATACAAATAATTAGGCCTTAATAGGTAGCCTATTACATACATGTATGGAGGATGGGAAAAAATAAGGAACAGTTTCAATATCGTTGCGATCTGCTCATGTATCTTGAATTTCAAAAGAGGTTATATCCGTGGCAGGCAACAATATATTGTAAAATGTTTGCATATTTAATGGACATCAGTCTTTAAATTTCTTTATGCCAGCATTCAAGCATTGGAGTCTCCTGTGATTTGTTATTGACTCATGGACCTTTATGAGCAAAATCCCAACTGGATGTCGTGCAGATGAGACGTTAAATTGGCGGCCCCTTGTATCAGTGTCTGTACTGGGAAAGTAAAAGATCCCTCACATGGGGTAAATGTGGAACATGTTGAGGACTCCCGCTCTCTCTCTCATCTAATCAATCAACCCTTGTGAGCGCCCAGAACTGGGCTTAGAGGGCTGCACTTACCATATTGGGAAAGTAAAAGATCCCTCACATGGGGTAAATGTTGTGAAACATGTTGAGGACTCCCGCTCTCTCTCTCATCTAATCAATTAACCCTTGCGAGTGCCCAGAACTGGCTTAGAGGGCTGCACTTACCATATCTATCTATCTATCTATCTATCTATATCTACTGGCACTGTTTAGCATAATGTATGCCATGGTTACAGAAGAAATGTCCTTCCTGGTCCTATCACGACTCAGTTCTTTTACACTGTATCAGCTGACTTTCACACTGACAGCCTTCGTCTGAATCAGTCGTGGCAATATTTATAAACACACTGTGGGCAAATCTTGATATATATATGTGTAGTTAACCCCTTTGATATCAGATAAGAAGGGAATGCAGCTGACCAGGGAGGGGGGGGGGTAGCTAACCAGGGAGGGAGATGTTCTGGGTCGACAAAATGGTCAGGTGTGACAAGGGTTGGTTAATTAGTGTTGTTATCTTCTGTGGAAACTTTTGCAAGGAAGGGAGGGAGAAAGGAAGAGAGGGGGGAAGGAAAGGACAAAGGAAGAGAGGAAGAATGGAAGGGAGGGAGGGAGGGAGGGAGGGAGGGAGGGAGGGAGGGAGGGAGTATGTAAGTCAGGAAGTGAGGAATCAGGTAGTGAGGGAGAAAGGAAGAGAGGGAGAAAGGGCTGAAGGGAGGGAGAAAGGGATGAAGGAAGGGAGAAAGGTCTGAAGGAAGGGAGAAAAAAAATTAGGGAGGGAGGGACGGAAGGACGGAGGGAGCGAGATACATGCAGATACATAGATAGATTGATGGATCGTTACAGAAAAATACATGGCAAATAGGAGGTAGAAAAAAAAATCTTTCAATCAATCTTCCTTTTTCTTTTTTTTAGATTTTTCTTCCTCTCAATCTCTCTCCTTATCTCTCTGATTGCCTTTATTTCTATCAAGATTATCTTCTCTCTTTCTTTCTGTATCTCTATCTCTCGTCCACTTAATCTTTCTATCTGCTTTTTACAGCTGCTTGCAGCCTGTATTGCACAAGGCATTTTTGGTATGGTTCTGACCATACTGGAGGTCGCACTATTTCAACTATCACATTGAAACGTAGTATACAGTCTCAATATAATTTTATCTTGCTTCCATCAACTTTTGGTAAACTTCTGTGACATTAAATTTTTTATTTACGAAGCTAAAATGATCGTTTTTGGCGCTAATTTCAAATGACCAGCTGCAGTGAAACCAGCAGCAACAGCAGCAGCCAGATCCAGGAAGAAAGGGGGAAGGGAAGTAGGAAGGAAAAAGGGAGGGAGGAAAGGAGGGAGGGAGGGAGGGTATACATGTAGATAGATAGATAGATAGATAGATAGATAGATAGATACTAAGTCTAAGTCTATCTACAAGCAGCTGTTAAAGTGCTTGCACGTTTTTTTTTTTTTAAAGAATGTATATCCATGTATTTCTCTCTCTTTCCAGTTTTCATTCAATTTAGTCTTTCTCACAATCTGGGTTTCCTTTCTATTCTGCCTACCTATCCTATCTTTCTTTCCATCCTTCTTTACTTCTCTCCGTCTGTCCTATTTTCCTTCTCTCCATTTTCAATCTGCTTTTCTTTCTCCAATCTATTTCTCTTTCCTTAACTTGTATTTTCCCTTTTTCAAATTCCATATTTCTAAATTTGCTTTCCTTCCTGTCATTTTTTGGTCTGCCTTTATAAAGATCTATTTTTCTCTCTTTCTATCAATCTTTTTCAGGTCTTTCAAATTTTCTATTTACCTTTCTTTCTGTATTTCTATCTGCTCTTCTTCATACATCCACCTTTGTTAATTAACTTCTGTTCTGGCTATATTGAACCATGTTGGATTTTATCTATATGGAGGCTTAACTTTCCTGAACTCAAAGGAAGCTCCACTTTGTCTTAAAGTTCTAAGCAAGACATCCTTGTAATCAGCCTATTCCCCAATTGACCCTCTTTAAAGACCTCACAGAAGTCACCTCAGGGGGTCTCTGAACTTGGGACACTGGAATGTCTCACATGTATGTTAGTTGATGAGCAATCACATTTGATGAGTGAAGATATAAATATTCAAGAGATAGGCCTAGTGGAAATTTCCATGAAAAGAAAGATTACCCCTGAAAAAACCTGCAGGGTATAGGCCTATATGTGTATGTATAGTTAGGTTATAAAATAGTATGGAAGCACTTTATCTATCTATCTATCTATCTATCTATCTATCTATCTATCTATCTAAAAAGTATCTATACAATTTGTAACTTTCTTCTGGAAACAGTGCAACCTCTGAAGTAATGACAAGCTTTGCAACTTTCTTCCAGCAATAAAGGTGCACATGCAAACAAGCACCTAAAAAAAAGGATTACATAACAAGATAAATATATCAAAATTTAAAAGGCTATCTGTTACAGACCTACATGTTTATAGGCCTACAAGTTGAAATCATTATATTCTGCATTTCATCCAGACTGTCACCAGGGTTGGGTTCAAATACAGATAAAAGTATTTAAATACAAATACAAATACTTTCAATCTTTCTAAATACAAATACAAATACAAATACACCTGAGCTCAAAAGTATTTAAATACAAATACAAATACTTTCAATTCTTTCAAATACAAATACAAATACAAATACTCAAATTTTGAAAGTATTTAAATACAAATACAAATATATTTGCAAATATATTTGAAAATACTTTCAATATTTCTGTCTTGGAACTTCAAACTTGTCTTTTTGAATTGTTTCCAATCTTACACCAGCTAATGTTTATGAATACAATAAACTGTTATGGGTCTATATGTTATATACAGTTTTAACAAGTATAAGAATAGTTATTAAATTTTTCAGAATTTTATTTATCAAGTTCCTTCATTAAAATCTGTTCAAATCGGGGCATTGTGGGTCATATACTTACCCAATCATAAACTGAAGAGTTGCATATTATGATTTTAAACATCCAAAAATTTTTATTTATCTTACTGTTAGTTGATTAAATATGGTTTTCTGCATATCAATAGAAGAATATTTATTTATCTATGACTATTTCCGAAATAAACCCAGTAATTCCAGGTGAAATACAAAATGTTCACTGATTCATAATGATATTCAGTTCCCTTGGTGATGATTGTAATTACTTTGGAATAAAAACAGAAGAATATACAGTTGTTCATTCAGACACATTGGCTTGGTAATGTTGTCTATTCACATTTGTGCTTTGTACTTTGGTGAAGCTGACTTTAACTAAAAATGACTAAGTAAATTAAAATTACTTCCAAAATTATAAGTCAAAGGACTATAGTCAACTTGGTAAGTGAAATGATGGGAAGGTGCACTGGTGAATACTGCTCTGTAATTGGTCAAGACAGAAGGTTCTTTGGACCAATTGTAAGGGTTCTTTTGGAGATAGAATAATAATGTTAGATTCATTAAAATGCCGTGTTTTTGTTCTATATTTCACATTTGTTTCATTACAATATCTATTTTGAGTACCAGGAATTTGTTGAATGCTTGACTGTGACAATTTGTGAAAAATAAAGCCCAATAAAAAATTAATATAAAATAGAGAAATAGGTATTTCATTCATTTAAAAACATTTTTCGTTAGCTAAAAATAAGTCAATACTGGAAATAGGCCTATAACCTTGCTGAAATACAGTTTCAGTCAGATGCAGAACATACCTATGCCACAAAAAGCCATCATACTTTCACTGAGGGCTGCTTGGACAATGATCTTCTATCAAATTAAAGAAATTCAATTAACATTTATAAATAGATATTTTGGCTTCAGTTAATTTCTACTCCACTGTTGACAGCCCTCTCAATTATAAAATATACATAAATAAAACCTGCATTTTTTGTATTCAAGAGGAAGGCATTGCAATTTAGAGGTTGTTCCGTGATAGTGAGGCTATAATTAATGAATAATAAACATAAACATCTGGAAAACTTTTTTTTTAAGTTTTCTTTATTCCTGCAATTTGACTTCTAATTATAAATAATGATGTAAACATTAATGTCATTATAAATGCAAAATAATATGAACTTTATATAACTGCTAGATGTGTGTGATTAATTTCCACACAATAGTACCCCTATATAATTGCAATGCACCATTGCTCACAATAGACAATGCATGGCCCGTGTCTGTGTTTAAATAGCAATTAAGACAATAGCCAGTGTCAGAATAGCAGTTAAAATTTAAAATGTGTGATAGTTATGTCTTTCATACTATTAGACAACAAAAAATGGACATTTACCTGTAACTATTAGATAAATGTTATGTAATATTTTTTTGTCAAAGAATATATATTTAGTATATAGGTAAGTGAGATGTTTACACAATTACTACCACAGGTAAATGTGTATTAAATTAATTAAAGAAGTTTTTTAAAACTTAATATGCAAACAATTATAATTCATGATTTTTCATACAGGGTATATTTCACTTGTATCTTGTGTTCTACAAATACTCAAAATTGGAAGAGGGGATAGGACAGAAGCTTAGTTGTATTTCACTTGTGCAGTACTTTGGATTCTTGAGCTATTGTTAACTTCTTCAAACCTAACAACACAGAGACAGTGATGATCTCTATACATATATGTTTGTGTATAGACCACAAACTAACCACTTCAGGGGAACTAAGATGGTAATCATTAAAATGCTAAACTTCCAAAAATAATATTTAAAATAAATATATAATGGTAATCCAAAATTTCAAAATGATTGTATCGAGATAGACACATTAGTTATATCTATCTTTGAAGTTAAGGAATTCATGCTTTTTTATCCATTTATAGACCTTGTATTTGAAAAAAGTATTTGTAAATACCAAATACTTTGATCCAAATACAAATACAAATACAAATACTTTTGAAATCAGCCAAAAGTATTTAAATACAAATACAAATACTTTGCAAAGTATTTAAATACAAATACAAATACTTTCAAATTTCCAAAAAAGTATTTAAATACAAATACAAATACAGTATTTACAAATACAAATATATTTGTATTTGAACCCAACCCTGACTGTCACAAACTAATATTTTGGTCAAAAAATAGTTAGTGTCAACGCATAACAGGCAATTCTTTAAAAAAAATAAAAATTAAAAAAATAAAGAAATTTAAGTTAGCTTCATGACAACCAACATAATCATGCATTCATAGCAAACATAGTTGAAGGTCTCGTCAGTCTCAGAAGTGGCAATTCTTAAGATTTTCTGCACCCCATTGTACATGTAATACAGAAAAAATCAAGATATTGTGTTCAAATTTGTTGATTGGCACACAAACCTCGGTGAGAACAGGGGAGGAGCATAAAGATACACATTTATGGATGAAGGAATTGGCCAATTGGGGCCATTGGATGGAGGGGGTAGTGAAGAAAGGAGGGGGGGGGGTCATGAGGAGAGGGTGTACTGGTCAATGTGTTGATTGGTGATAAACACCCTCTTCCCTCAGTTGCTTATCAGATATGAAGGAGACATGACAGATATGCCCTGGCTTTGGATATATATATATATATGCAAGTTGGAAGTAAACTTTTGAAGATATCAGAAAGAAGTATTATTTGATAAACACTGCTACTGCAAGACTGTTTACCGGGATTGTTTACAAGCTTGCATAATCATAATGCTTCATTTATTCTAAAATGACTATGGAATAGACACTGTTTTATGTTAAGAATTTCGTGCAAAAAGTAAGCTTCCCCCCAAGTTTGTTGGGGGGTGTTAAATGGACAGCAGGGGTCTGTCAAGGAGCCTCTGTTCTTGTGGTTTTCTGTGGAATCTTCTACTACATTCTTAATCTGACCTCAAGGCATTTCCTTAATTGATCTTACTTCCTCTGCATCCTGTCCATCCTCTCTGTCCACATCATTCTGAACTCAGCTTCTGCCTCAGCAACACTGCTATTGCTTGCCTCTGTCTTTCTTCTGGATTTACCTTTTAATTTTTACTGCAATGTCCAATCAGGACAATTGGGATTACCCCTTCAATTTTGCAAGGGGCATGATGCCATCGATGACCTGGGATACCATGGGGCCCAGCACTCCCCAGCAGGTCCATCAGGTGAGACAGCACGTGTCCACACCAGCAAGGGCCTCCTCAAGTCACCAGGCTGATACACTGCAAGGGCAACAGCCAGCCCCCCAACTGCAGGGGAGTGAAGCCCGTTCACAGACATCACCCTCCCAGGGTGACGACTTCAAGGCCTACCTCCAAGATAATGGAGTTACTGAGGAGACCATTCTGACCCTGGAGAGAAATGGCTTCACCAGCATGACGGCACTGAAGTTGATGCAGCCTGAAGACATTGAGGCTATGAGGATTCACCCCTTAGCCCAAAGGCGGTTCCTCAAAGCCTTGTTGTCTAAGCAGACAACAGGACAGTCGGACAAGGACCAGGGGACTCCAGCTGCCCAGCCACAAGACTCCCTAGCAGCCTTGATAGGGATGCTCACGGCTCAGGAGAAGTCACCAAGGATGCCTGCCACAACCTCTGGCCCTGCTGCAGCAGCCCTTCCACAAGGTGAGCACCCTCTCTTTATTCCTTCAAGCAAGTACCTGGATGTGACCGACTTTGCTAGACAGTATGAAAAGGTGCAAGAGAGGGTGATCATGGGCCAAGATGGTGATGACCAGGTTGTCCTCAGATCTGCTTCCAGCAAGCCAAAGCTGGAGCAGATTACCCCAATGCAATGGGTGGGAGCCAGCATCCGGATCCTGAAGGAGCTGGTCAACAAGGGGGACCTACAGATGTCTCCAGGAGGTTTCATGTCGTACTTGGAGTACATGGAAAAGGTCAGTGACCTGGCCAATAAGTATACCTGGCAGTCAACACTTATGTATGACAGGGAATACAGGAGATGGCAGGCCCAGAGCAGATGCCCCTGGGGCCAAGACAACATCCACCTAATTGGGGTACATCTTGACAAGCGCCAAAAACCCATCCCTTCAAATGGAACTCAGAAAAATTCCCCTCCCAGCCGCAACAGCAACTCTACCCAATCCAAGCAGACCCCTGTATGCAAGCTGTTCAACATGGGCAAGTGCACGTTGGATCACTGCAAGTACCGGCACACCTGCTCCATGCCCAACTGCAGTGATTCCCATCCTGTCTTTGAACACAGTGCAAAGCAGGACTCAAAAAACGCCAATCAGCGCAATTAGGTGGCCCAATAGGTCAGCCTACCCAGGTGTCACTCAAATGGGACACTTGGAAGGACCTCATTAAAGGAGACCCGGATGAGGAGTATTTGCTTAATGGTATAAAAAATGGCTTCCCTATAGTCAATGCTTTGAATCCACCTACTGAACCAGCTCACATGGATAATTACAGATCTGTTATGCAATGTCAACAACTTGTGGAGGACCAAATTAAAGAAGAACTCGGTGAAGGTCGCTATCAAGTGGTACAAGACAAGCCTCTGATTGTCAGTGCACTGGGAGCTATCAAAAAGCCTGATGGAGGTGTGAGGCTCATTCATGACTGTAGCCGGCCTCTTGGCAAATCAGTAAATGACTTTGCAACTTTAACATCGGATATTAAGTACCAATCAGTCAGGGATGCTGTTAAACTCATATCCCAGGATTATTTTTTAGCCAAGATTGATTTACGTAGTGCTTACCGCTCTGTGCATTTACAGAAGGAACATTATCAGTACACAGGATTAATGTGGCATTTTAAAGGGGACAAGGAACCTACTTATCTTTTTGACACTCGGCTGCCTTTTGGGCAAGATTGTCTGTTGAATGTTTTCATCGCCTGTCAAAGGCTGTTCAAAGAATTTTGACCAAAATGGGAATTACCGTTATCGCATACCTCGATGATTTTTTACTAATAAGCCCGACCTTTGAACATTGCAAGGAAGCTATCTTAACAGCTGTACAGACATTACGATCTCTTGGATTTGCTATTTCTTATAATAAGATGGAAGGACCAGCTAAAGTTATTACCTTCCTAGGCATTGAAATTAACACTCATTTATGTACTCTTGGGCTGCCCCAAGACAAAGTGGACTCACTCACTCTACTGCTTAAAAGTTTTTCACAAAAAACACGTGCTTCACTCAAGCAATTGCAACATTTGTCCGGGAGGTTGGCATTTGCATGTAACGTCGTTCGCGGAGGTAGAACTTTCCTCCAACGTGTGCTTGACCTGATGCGACCCCTCCAGCAAGCTTCACACAAGCTTAAACTGTCCAAGGATTTCCACCAGGACATCGACTGGTGGCTCCATTGCCTGCGCTTATTTAACTGTTCCCCATTTCACAATGTTAAACCAGTATCTCATGTCATTGCTACGGACTCATCCAAACTGGGGGCTGGAGGCCACTTACATCACCTGAATGGCGAGGATTGGTTCTATGTTGATTGGGAAGTGGATTACCCATCCCTCAAAGATGAGCATATCAACACCAAAGAAGCCCTGATCTCCATATTTAGTCTCTACAGATGGGCTCCCTACCTTCAGAACAGCACTGTTACTCTCTTAACTGACAGTATGTGCACCAAAGCAGCCCTGAATAAAGGTGCCTGTCGGAGCCCAGTAATAATGGAACACCTCCGAGCCCTTTTCTGGCTGTCTAACGCATTTAACTTTGACATAGTTTGTTCCCATATTCCTGGGAAGGATAACATTATTAGTGACTGCATTAGTCGGCTTAGACATCCAGGACATTTTTTATTTTGGTATTCTATCTTAACACATGGTCAACCTTTTGACATTGACACTTTTACCATGTTGACTTTTGGCCACATGTCAGCTAAAGCCAATGTTTTCTTCATGTCACAGCTACCACGCCTCGTACCCTGGCAGAGCAACTGGACCAGGATGTGGCCTTCTACCGCTCCCTGACGTTTGCAGAAACCACCAAGCAGAGCTATAATACCCACCTGGCATCATACCTTCGTTTCTGTGCCCTACTACAATGCCCTCCTCTCCCAGCTGATGTGGACCTCACTGCCAAGTTCATTGCCCACCTTGCCCAGCGATTGAAGTACTCCTCCATCAAGCAGTACTCGGGAATTATCAGACTTTTAACAAATGAACTTGGTGTCCCCAACCCCCTCCTCACATGGAAAGTGCAGTCCCTATTGCGTGGGGTTAAACGGTATAAGGGTGACACCACTTCCAGAAAATTACCAATTACTCCTCAGATTCTGCTATCTATCTACAAAATGATAGATCACAACAAACCACTTGATGTTGTATTGTGGGCAACCTATACCACTGCCTTCTTCACCCTGCTGCGAAAATCCAACCTAGTTCCCCCCTCACAGGACCAGTTTGACCCCCTCCGTCACCCATGCAGAGGGGACCTGCAGCTCACCCCACGTGGCTTGGCCCTCTCTCTCCGTGCTTCGAAAACCATCCAGTTCCAGGAACGTTGTCCACAACTCCCATTGCCCCTCATACCAGGCCACCCCCTCTGCCCTGTATCAGCTGTTGTGGCAGTACTGTGTCTCCAGCCCGACTTGCCCCCTCAATCACCGCTCCTGGCTTACCCCACTCCACAAGGACCTCGACCCCTTACTCAGGCTGTATTGCAACGGCATCTGAGAGACCACTTGAGGGCCACTGGGGTGGACCCCCATCTGTATGGATGCCACAGTTTCAGGCGTGGGGGAGCTACCTGGGCATTTCAGGCTGGTCTGCCAGGCGAGTTGATCCAAGTTCTGGTGACTGGAAATCTGACTGTTACAAGCAATATCTTGAAATGGACTTGCAGACAAAATTTACTATGTTGACTAACTTTACAAAAAATCTCCCTACTTAAATATTAATGGTTTGGAATTATTTCACCTTCTTAAATATTAACTGCTGTATCATGACAATTATGCTTTGTATACAATTACCTCGTTTTTCACTATGTTTGAATAAAGGCCTCTTTACCTGCACCCATGTTGTCTATTTAGCTTCCCCCCAAGTTTGTTGGGGGGTGTTAAATGGACAGCAGGGGTCTGTCAAGGAGCCTCTGTTCTTGTGGTTTTCTGTGGAATCTTCTACTACATTCTTAATCTGACCTCAAGGCATTTCCTTAATTGATCTTACTTCCTCTGCATCCTGTCCATCCTCTCTGTCCACATCATTCTGAACTCAGCTTCTGCCTCAGCAACACTGCTATTGCTTGCCTCTGTCTTTCTTCCCTCCCACCCTCTCCTTTAATTAATTGCTCTTAATTGCGCTGGTTGTTTTATTTAGTTTAGTAGTTAGTGTATGTAGCCTAGTTGAGGTTTATCAAATATTTGTGGAATTATTTCACCTTCTTAAATATTAACTGCTGTATCATGACAATTATGCTTTGTATACAATTACCTCGTTTTTCACTATGTTTGAATAAAGGCCTCTTTACCTGCACCCATGTTGTCTATTTAAGTTGATTTTAAGGACATCATACAAAAGGTAAAAAAAGGATAACATTACATAATGTCTGTGAAATGGGAATAACACATAATCTAACATAGGTAAGTGGAGTTATTTATTGAGCATGGTCCCTTTTGAACACTTCGAACAGTCCATTGGCCACTATAATGAAAGATTGCCTATGATTGCACATCTTTTTGTATTAATAGCTTAAGTCATTAAGTTATCTTTTTTTTAAATCTTGAATTAAAATTGCCAATACTGGTATTTTTGTTGTTCTATGTAGGCAGGTATCCTTCAAATTTCAACAATGTTTTTGGATAGGGCATAACAAGATGTATGCCCTGTGTATTTTCATGGTGCCATAAGAAGTCTTGTGGCATTCCATTCATGAGTATAAAAGATTGGCTTAGACTCCTTCCATCATAATTTCATGGGAAATGTGTAAATGATTATCTTGGATTCAGGCCACCCAAGGGTCCAGCTGCTGCTGTCCAGTGTGACAGGCAGTGCTGCTGGGTCTTGAGCTGCCAGTCGGTGGGGTGGTCAATCTGCACCCCTCAACAACATCATTTGGAGTGGTTCTGGACCCCCTGGCATTCTAACACCCCCTCATGTATCCCAGTGGGAGATGCTCCTGACCTCTGGTGTGGCTGGACTAAACTACCCAGAACCACTCAGACCAATTTTGGGGTGTCTGTTCTGTCAAGGGCATAACAGTGACTTGCAAAACAACTTCACCTGCTGCCCATTCTTTGTGCTTGTGACAGAAAAATCTTGAAAAAATAGACTGAATACTTTAGGGGGTCAAGTATCTTGTGGACACAACTGGACACGATGGGTGCTGTAGTTTGCCTGTAATTGATGAGGGAAGTTTATGAGAACTGTCAAGTGTCCTGTTATCTGCATCACACCCCTGGGGCATTCTGCTGATAGCATCACGGGGTAAAATAGCGTTATGCTACTGGCAGAATCGCGCACCATTATCTTAGCTGCATTCAGGAATGTACTGAAAAACACAAGCTGCAAGAGCTTTTAGCCGACAATAAACAAACTACAATTGATGATTATGTACAGATGAAATATAATATTATGATGTTGACAAATAAATCTCATGGTTAGCTTCGTTAATCTTACAAATTGTCTTTCAGGCATATAATACAAAATCCACATTGGCGTTCTCTAAAGTTTGATTTTGCATGGATAGATTTTTTAAACAATTGAAACGATTCACTATGTTTCACTTGACAAGGGATATCATTCCATAAAACAGCACCCTGATAAGCCATTGACTTGAGTCCATATGTAATAGAATTGAACTTTGGCACTACTAATTTGAAATCATCACGAAAGGAATACGGGGCATTTTGTCTTTCAAAGAAATTTGGTTCGACAGACAGTGCTAAATCATTGAGGATTTTGTAGACATGTTCTACTAAATATAATTTTGTATAGGGCTACACAAGCTGCTAAAGTGTCAAATCTGCAAATCGGAGTTTACGGAATTGCCCAAAAGCGACCTATTTTCTCTCCAGATGAAGTTAGGAGACTCCGTCAAAGCATTGCGCCTGTGAATATACTAGTGACAAATAAAGAAATGTCTCTATGTGGCTTTTGGCCTGTGAAATAACCGAGGTTTTGTTAACTATTTCCATGTTTGTCTCACAGGTTTATTATGGTGAGAATATAGCAATGGAATGTCATAGAATTAAATATAAATGGCCAATTTGTCATAGAATTGAATTGGCATGAGACGTAACTACGCTACAAAAAAACTTAGAATGTAATGGGAATGAAAAATAACTGCAGTGTAAAAGAGATTTGAATTGCATTTGCATGAGAAATTCATTGGTAAAAATACT
This sequence comes from Platynereis dumerilii, assembly GCA_026936325.1. NCBI lineage: Eukaryota > Metazoa > Annelida > Polychaeta > Phyllodocida > Nereididae > Platynereis > Platynereis dumerilii. Next base: position 2,082,834 of record JAPTHN010000045.1, on the reverse strand, counting down.
TTGAATGAATGAGAAGGACTTCACAGTGCCTCTGAGCAAACTTTAAGATTAAAAAAAAAGTGAGAAGACGAATAGCACATGGCAGTAGATCTAGAGCAAGGTCAGGAGAACATTTTAAGACAAAAAACGAAAAAATTCTGTTGGGAAAATATCGATTTTAAGGTTTTTGGTTTATCACACTCATATTTAAATTCTGAAACGGGGAATAGGCCTTAAATGAAATGTTTTAAGATCATTCGCAGGGACAATTGTTGATGGAAAGACAATATCATCAATTTCTGTGACCATTGCATTTGTGTAAAACATGTTTTGCCTAAATAGGCCTACATAGTGTTTAGAGTGTGCCAAACACATGTGACTGTTTGCTTCAGACCAATAGTACAGTAATGAGAAAGTTTTTAGCCTTTCAACATTATACCCGGTAATCAGACTAAATCAGTGGTACAGTTTCTGCTTTGTTAATTGTATACAGGCTGGATTTGAGCTGTATTAGACGTATATATTGCGAATGTTTCATGTCAAACATACCACAAAATCAACTGTCAGATTTGACCTGGACTCAAAAGGCAACCCTATTTTGAAAATTCCACCTGCATTATTCAACCCGCGGTTCTTGTTTTTTAAATCTTAAAGTTTGCTCAGGTGCACTGTGACTTCTTGTGTGAAAAATATTGAAATAATTGTGATGAGAAATGAAGGCAAAAAAATTAATTGACATGAGAAATAACCAGGGCTTTGGAGTCGGACTTTGATTTTCAGGTGGAGTCGGAGTCAAAAATTAATCTGGGGACTCCTGACTCCAAAATATCATCTGAATAATTGAGAAAAACAGGCTTTGAATTTTTAAAGACCAATATCACGAAAGATCTGAAGCAGCTGTTAATGTATAAAATCCTTTGGATACATTGTTGAATTGATGTTTTCCTATGCAAACCACATTTTAAATTTTGGTTATAAAAAACGCCTAAAAGAGGAGTTGTAATCGAACTCAGGAGAACTAAGAAGTCGGAGTCTGTGCAATTATTCTTACCCGACTGCAAAGCCCTGAAAATAACTGCAGTACAAAAAAAAATTTTGGTGAGAAATCCACAAAATTACTCCTCCTGGACAGTATCATGCAGCTTATGTTTTAATATATTATATTATAATAAATTGTATGAAAGAAATGAATTATTCTTACCCTGTTGGTGTTTGTCTTGAATCCTGCTGCTATTCCAAAAGACCCAGCCAGGATCATCTGAATGGCAGAAATGAAATTGATTAAAGAATTACTTTTGATCACTTTTGTGTTGTCTTGGTTGTGAACTTAATTATATTCTTACGTCTGACCTCAACTGTAATCGCTAATAACAAATGTATTTGATTTGATTTTATTTTATTTGCCACAAGGTGGCCAGGATAACACATAAAAGACAAGTAAATACTTACAAATGGTGCAGCCCAAAGTGCAGCTATTGCCGTCATTGGTTTGTCGATGTCGATCACAGTTAGTACTATGTTTATGCCGATAAACAGGAGTGCCATTGTGATCTGCATACCCCCAATAAATTTAGAGTGAGTCTTGGCGTACTTGGCGAACTCTATCTGCAATGTTGAACATTTTCAATTTTAACAAGTTATTTACGAGTAGAAGTATAAATGTTTGATGAACGAGGGAGATGGGAAGAAAGCTAAGGCCACACATAATTGATTCTTAGCTTCGCGGACCCGCAGACACAATAGATTTGCTGCCGATGGAAGAAAAAAAATTGAAAAAAAAAAAAAAAAGATCAATTATGTGTGGCCTAACTTACCTTACATCGAAGAAATGGGTAATATCCATATTGTCCGTTCCCCCTCTCTGCCTTATCAGCATACCTGTATTATAAATGGTCAATTAATTAGAGAGTAATTTGTAGTGATTGAGAGATGAACTTTCTCTTTAAAAATCGGGAAAAATTTTTTTCGCCTTTTAAGAAATTGTTATTAGTTTATGTTCCTCACAAATATTCGATTTGAGAGGTAACACCGCTTTAACACACCTTCCTTTTTTGTTTCTCAAATATTAATTTTGGTCCAGATCTTTGATTATATCTTTTGTTTGTTTGTTTGTGTTTTACCGCCTCAGCAGCACCTGAGTGGGCTATATCGAGACAGGCGATCGCCGTATGATGGTGAGATGAGAAGACTGTGAGTCTGGTACATACCCTATTAATTCAGAGATGCCCAGGGTCTTTCAGTTGCCCCAGCATACAACACTGGATACAACCCGCCTCCATTTCATGTCCCACGGGCTCAAACTTAATTGATTTCCAGGGTGGGATTTGAACCCATGCTCTCAAAGCCATTGGTTGTGCAAACAAGCACTCTTAACCATTAGGCCACGGAGGAACTCTTGATTATATCTTCTATCTTATTTAATAATTATGCGTTCAGATTTTTCATGGTGGTTTAATATGCATGACCATAGTCCTAGCGCCAGCACCAAGATCCCTGTCTAGCCTAATCGCTAATAAGTACAACAGTCGGCATCCTCGATTGATCTAATATGACGGGTGCCCACGCTCCCTATATCACCTATAATTCCAATATGTGTATATTTTTGGCCTCCATTTTCTATATTTTGGAGAAATTCCTGTATTTTTTAAGTGTCAAAAATATTTTACACAAAAAGCACATTTGTTTCTGCGTCACAAAGTTTCAGCATTTTTTTCCCTCAGATGTAAAAATATTCAGGCACGTTTTTGTCCGCAGCATGAATTTTTTTCGGCATAAGATGTTAGCGATCATGTGATTTGCCACTGGTTTTGCTGCTTAACAATTCCTTTATTGTCCTGATAAAATCCTGGTATATTTACCTTGAAAAAATTCCGACATTCTTGTAATATTTTATGACATGTTGGGTGGGCACACACAGGGCACTTCACCTCATTGCCGTGTCCTCCTCCTGTCCTAATTAGCCTACCAAGTGCATAGATACAGGACGTAAAGCCCCAATCATCCATCCATCCATCTCTAGGCCTAAATCTTCCATCTTTCAGAGAGTCTTCTCATTCAACATCCTTGCCTGAACTGTCCCTATGTACCCCTCTTCCATTCCACCCCTCCTCGCCTGCCTCGCCTGCCTAGTGCCTATCCCCCTCCAGAGTTCCCCTGTGGGCTAACTGGTAAGTGCGCTTGTCAACTGGCTTTGAGGGCGTGGGTTCAAATCTTCCCCCGGGAACTCACTTTAGTCCGAGCCCATGGGACATTAAATGGAGGCGGGTTGTTTCCAGTTTTCTATGCTGGGCAACTGAAAGACCCTGGGCATCCCTGAATTAATAGGTTATGTGCCAGACTCAGTCTTCTCATCTCATCATCATACGGCGGTCGCCTGCCTCGATATAGCCCACTAAAGTGCTGCAGTGGCGTAAAACACAAACAAACAAACAGCCTATCCCCCCCCCTTCATGTACATATTTCCGCCATGCCTCCTCTCTCCATACCTCTCCTCACCAATGCCCAGGTCTCCAGACATCCTTCCTCTCTTCTTCTTCCTCTGCTCTTCTTCCTCTGCTCTTCTTCCTTTCTCTTCTTCCTTTCTCTTCTTCTTCTGCTTTTCTTCCTCTGCTCTCCTTCCTCTGTTCTAGAGTCAAGGAGGGTAAATCCGTCCACTTTTGGCTGAAACTGTATTTCCACAAAAGTGGTTATAGATACGAGAATACAAATTAGTCCAGTGGCAGGGGCATATTTATAGGTTATCCCATGGCTGGGCCAGTATTTCCCTGATATTTTCACCAGAGACCAAGTATTTTCCCGAGACCCGAAGGGTCGAGGGAAAATACAGGTCGAGGGTGAAAATATCTGGGAAATACTGGCCCAGCCATGGTATAACCTATTTATCCCATGTTTTTTTTCTTGCTTGAGAAAAAGAAGGGAAATAATAAAATTTCAGCTCCAGTGCTATGATGATTTAAAGGTCCGCCAGCTTATGGGACAGTAGATTTAAGGCATACTTAACATGCTATAACTCTGAACTTGAAAACAACTTTTCACTATTTGGTATGCAAAATATTAATATTATTTATTCACAAATAATCAATAAATTGTTTTTAAATGCTGAAATAACAGAAACCATCGCTTTTGTATAAAGAAGGCAGGCATTGTATGACCCTCCTTATTTAAGGGAAATCAATTAACCTCCCTTAAAACAAAGAAAAACGTGCAAACTTGTTGATTGGGAGTGTATAATATAAATAAAACTTATCATTTTAGGTACTTTGACAATATCAATTTTACATAGGCCTATTATTTATTTGAACTCCCAATAGAGGAAAATTGGATAAATACAGTGCTCCTAAAATTATATTTAAAAGCAAACGTTTCTAAAATCCATACAATAAACCAAATATACATGTAAATTGGTAAATATATTTGGATAAACGGATCCAATAATACCTTCAATTTAAATAAGTACTTAAAAAGCCTATAACTCTACTATTATGTGCAAATTGCCATTAAGGTGTAATTGGCTTAATATTGCGCTTCAGGTGTCAAATAAAACAAATTAATTGTACAATGTACACAGTTCACACAAATGAATCCAACTTGAACTGAACAAAGTAGCAATTGAACCAAGTGCTGGTGTTCTGATTGCAATCAAAGATTATTGATTTTTTTTTCTGCTTGGCCAAACGGCCATCCTTTGGCGTCGGCGGCGCCCATGTGACACATCTCTGTTCTGTGATTGGTTTATTTTAATTAATGAATATTAATGAGATCGTATTTCCCTCTAAATTCCGTATCTCCCGCAAAATGCCGTATCCTCCCGCATTTTGTCCATATCCTCCCCCATATCTTTATGACTTTTAGAATATTAACCAGGGAAATTATACAGTATCAGGGAAGAAATGTACTTAGACATGGGATAATCCATGTTATCACTGGCAGCCAAAATAAAATCAAATGTTCAAATAATTTTTGCTGAAACCATGGCAACAAAATTGAAGGTTGGGGCACCTAAATCCGTCCACCTTACTGCTAAATCCGTCTAGCAAGGATGGACGGTAAATCCGTCCACAGGACTTAATAAAGCCCACACCCATCATATAATTTTATTTTTTAAAGTCTTGCAATTTATTAAGTCTTAAAAAGGCTTTTGTGTTGATTTTAGAATAATGATTCACAAATTACACTTATTATACAATAATTAAATAATAGAGGTTAACTTGACTATCAAGAATTTCAATTATTATTATTATTATACAAATACGGCATGATATGAGTGCAATATGAAAATTTATTTGCACGAGGAAATTCATATTGAACGAGGGCGCAGCCCGAGTTCAATATGAATTTACGAGTGCAAATAAATTTTCATATTGCACGATAATAAGTGCCGTATTTGTTTTATTACATGACCACTATGCTACCAATATAGTGTTTCATTCCGAAAAAAAAAATTTTCTGAATTTTTTTTTTTTCAGTCAAAAAACAAAAATGAAAAAAAAAATTTTTTGGAATTTTTTTTTTTTATAAAAACTCATATTGCACTCTAACCATGCAATATGAAAAAATCTGAAAAAAAAAAAAATTGTAAAAAATATTTTTTTTGGAAAAATCTCATATTGCACCCGAACCATGCAATATGAGTTTTTATGATGTCTTCATGTGACTGATTTAGGCCTATCAGCATCGCTCTAGCATAGTGGTCATGTAATAAAACATTTTATTCATGTATAAGACAATACTGTACATAGATTCAAAAATAACGTGCAAGCACTTTAAGCTGCGTCAAAGACTCTCCCTTAGATATGTCCCTGCTATTATTGTGTGTCTCTGTTTTAATTGTTGTGTCGGTCTATCCATTTATTAATAATAATATTTTATTCACACACATATAGTATGGTACAGGTTAATTTAAAAAAGTAAACAAGGTAAAAACAAAACAATGATAAAAACAAATAGTATTACAAAAGTATTACTTTACTTAAAAAACAATTATGACACACATAATGTGTTAATCATGTCTGACACATCATCAATAGACAGATACTCACATTATAATCAATAGTCAATGGATGTGTGTGACAATTAAGGATTATCTGACTATTGTAATCACTTGGTTCTTGATTGGTATTGAACCGTCAAGTGCGATTCTGAAGTGCAATTAGTGAATTACCCCTCAGTAATTGATAAGATGTAATGCTGGCTGCCTCAACTGATCCCTTAAACATAATTGCTTTTGAACATCCCCTGTTTAAACTTCAGTTATATCAATTTATACGGTTCAATTGAGGGCGCTCCCAACATAGAGGGGATGTGCCTGGTGGAAGAAGAAGAAGATGCGCGCGCATCTCTGATAGCTTGACCCTTGACCCCCAAAGCAACAGTCCATTTATTTTCTTATTAATTTTTTTTTGTTACGGTGGGCCACCAAAATCGACTGGGCTTTAGGAAAAAATCCATTGAGACTGTATTTCAAGTTTGAGTGAGATTGGTGAGACAGGGCGATTGTGACAGTGCTAACAAGATTTGAGCAAAATGCTTGGGGTAAGAGCTGCTTGACGCAGCTAAAAACAAGTATAAAAATCTAAAAAGGGTAGAAACAGTTAAAAACAGATTAATCAGGAAACACATAAAAATTCTATGAGGTGTTTTACCTCATGTAAATCAGTGTAAATCTAGGCTGCTTGGCACAATGCTATCACACTCTTGAATTACTTCAGAAATCTGATAACTGACTCTGAGATACTCATCCAGACAACTATTCATCCACTGTCTGTACAACTTTTTACACAAATTGTAGGCGTTACACAACAATAGTTTATTAATATATGTCTAATATTACGACCAAGTCTAGAATTTGAGAGTAATGAATTTTTAAATATATGGTTAACAATATTATTTTTACTATAAACACCAGAATAGAAAAACTTAATAAATCGCTGCATTAAATGTATATTAACTGGTGGAGTTCTTACAATATGAGGAAGAAACCTCGAATCAGTTGTTGGTGGTAAATTCATTATTCTACGCATTGCTTTCCTCCATTGTTTGCACAAATTAGTTATAGCAGCGCCATTAGAAAAAAGTTAGACCCATAGAGGGAAGTACAATATTTTTCATAGAGACTCTGTTTGATTACAGAGCTAATACCAGAAAAACTGCCTAAATTACAATTGAAGAACTCATTTAGCCCAATCAAGTGATCTAATTGTTCAATCCAGTTTCTTTAATCAGTCATATACCATTTATGGATATTAAAAGTCATTTTAAAGTACTTTTAAACCCCATTTGAAATGGGTGGACGGATTTACAATCACCTGGTCAAACCAGTCTTTTAAATAATGATGGTAATTCCGTCCACTTTTATTTCCATTGTATCTCCTTTCCAGGCTAATTGATCTTTTACCATACTGAATGGTTTTAAACCGTGGTTGAACTAGCTTGTCATTATCTCTCATATTGTATTGTGATATTTGTTTGTCAAAAAAAGAACTTTCAATAGGTGGCGCTAGGCTATTGATGACTTTGAAAACAAATTCTGCTAAGTTATTTTTACGGTTTACATGTAGCATTTTCTTTCCCGTTTTCAAGAGAATATCATTGTATGTACTTTCATAATCATTACAAACTAGTCTTAAAGCTCTTTCGTTCAGTTTTTCAAATTTTCTATCTTGGCACAAAGAGAAGTTGTTATTGAGCAATAAACAAAATTTGAAGCCACAAAAGCCTCATAGACTCGCATCCGCCCTTCATAGTCTATATACAGTGATATACTTGCATATTCGTTGCAGCGCATTTATTTGTCTTGCTGCTTTTTAGTGCTGGGTCTGGTTACCGCAGTTTCAGCCTAGCATATGTATCGCAGCTGGGTGGCCAAGTGGTTAAGGTTCCCGCCTGCTCCGCTGAAGGTCTTTGCCTGCATGGGTTCGAACCCTGGGTGGGGAACCCAAAATTTTCAGTGTACCTTCATGAGCAAAATCCCAGCTGGATGTCGTTCGGATGAGATGTTAAATTGGCGGCCCCTTGTATCAGTGTCTATGCTGGGCAAGTAAAAGATCCCTCACATGGGGGTAAATGTGTAACATGTTGAGGACTCCCGCTCTCTCTCCCATCTCATCAATCAACCCTCGTGAGCGCCCAGAACTGGGCTTAGAGGGCTGCACTTACCATATCTATCTATCTATCTATCAGAAAAAATTTGAGTATCCTCAACATGCCATATGGGGATATGATAAGTTTGGCCTAAAGAATTAGTAATTCGGGTCAAGTTATTCTTCGCTAGCAAATGTTTTTGGAATTGTCACAAGTAAATATGTATATTGCAGTTTATTAAAGAAGCTGAGATTTGGTATGGACCTGATATGACCCTGGCACCATGTGCCTTGTTTGATGCCATTGATGACCCTGGTGTACTCACTGAGCCTCTCTCTGGTGCATGCCCTATTTATAGCTGACCTAGTTTATTGAAGGCCAATGCAGCTGCAGCTGCTGTTGCCTGCTTCACCTGCTGAGAATATTGACCTCTAAGTAGGTCATGTCTGTTATGATTGTGTGCGTGTCATTAGCTGCTATTGGACAGTTATAAAATTCATAGTATTTACTTGGAGCTACTTAGCAAAATAGACAAAGAAACAAAAAAAAGATAATAACATAGGGGAGAAGAGCAGGGTTGTCACGAAAGCTAGAAAGGCAGTTGAAGCATTCCAGATCAACTGAATTCTATTCCACACAGATACATCTATATGATCTAGGCCTATAATTATGTGTCACACGAGATGACTATGTTACTCCCAAATCCCACAAACTTGTATTACATTTTGTTTTTTACTCCTTCCCCAATTTACAGATTTCTATTAAAGTGCTGCTACACTGCAATGGCTGCATGACAACATTAAGCCTACAAGCTACCATTTTCACAACATGATCTGAATTGAAACCAACCTTTCTAGTGCATCAGGGTGAGTAGCACATGTGTATGTCCAGATCTGCTGATGTCAGCGTCTCTGAGATGTGCTGTGAAGAGATGGTGCACACCAATCTGCCATACCTGCCCCGGGTAGGCCAGCAATGGATGGTACAATAGAAGATACCCTTTCTGCTGGTGTGTAGCATGTGTGGGTCTAGAATGGCAGGGCTATGGGCCTGGGAGGGGGGGGGGGTTGGGAGCAGGGGGGGGTGTTGGGGGGGGGGGGGGGGTGTTGGGAAGGGGGGGGGGTTGGGAGCAGGAGGGGGTGTGGCCGACCACCAATTAATGGGATGTTGGTCAGTGGTCATTGAAAATCAACTTGATGGTTACATGTGTACAGGTCACTAGAATGTATACTGCTAAATTATATTTAAATGTATGCATTAAGCTTGCAGACTTAAACAAATTCTGCAGAAAAAGTGAGGAGTATATAATTTCTTCCTGCAGTTCTGCAAAAAAGCTGCAGAATTCTGCAGTTCTGCAAAAAACTGCAGAATTCTGCAAAAAATTAAGCTATTCTGTGCAGAATTCTGCAGGAAACTTACTTCCTGCAGTTTATTGCAATGCATCTTCAAAGTTCAGACCTCTCTGACATGGGGCTTGCCGCTACCAAGGAAACGTGGTTTGGGTGATGATGTTGTATGAGGATCGGGGTTTTTGGCAGTCCTTTGTTGCACTGCAAGCGTTTCTGAAAAGTTTCTGCAGCAAAATCTGTAATTCTGTAGGAGATATGCAGCCTGGGAGGTTTTATGCAGCTCTGCAAAAAACTGCAGAATTCTGCAGTTCTACAAAATACTTTTTTCTAAAAATCTGCAGGAAGCTGCAGAATTCTGCAGTTTCTGCAGCTAACTGCATGATTTCTGAACTTCTGTTACTTCCTCCAACGTATTGCATGTGTACAGTTCAGACCTCTTTGACATTGGCTTGCCGCTACCAAGGAAACATTGATTTGGGGGTTTGGTTTGGGGGGGTTGTGTTTTGGGGGGTCGGGGTTTTGGTAGTCCTCTGTCATTGCAGCGTTTCTGAAAAGTTTCTGCAGCAAAATCTGTAATCCTGTAGGAGATATGCAGCCTGGGAGGTTTTATGCAGTTCTGCAAAAAAGTGCAGAATTCTGCAAAAAAGTGCAGAATTCTGCAGTTCCAAAAAAATCTGCAGAATTCTGCAGTTTCAAAAAAAATCGGCAGGAAGCTGCAGAATTCTGCAGTTCTGCAGCGAACTGCATGATTTCTGAACTTCTGTTACTTTCCTCCAGTGTATTGCATCTGTACAGTTCAGAACCTCTTTGACATTGGGCTTGCCGCTACCAAGGAAACATCGATTTGGGAGGTTGGTTTGGGGGGTTGTGGTTTGGGGGTCGGTTTTGGTAGTCCTCTGTCATTGCAGCGTTTCTGAAAAGTTTCTGCAGCAAAATCTGTAATCCTGTAGGAGATATGCAGCCTGGGAGTTTTATGCAGTTCTGCAAAAAAACTGCAGAATTCTGCAGAAAACTTTGGGGTGACCATTACGTTGTTTTTCTCGGGGGTAGGGTTTAAAGTTTTTTTAATGTGATATTAATATTATTTATGGGGCGGTCATGGAAGTAACCCTTTACAATGATAATGCAACACTAGAAATGCCCATAAGAGAAGTATAAACTTGAAAGAGGGATTTTGGGAAAGCGTAATTTCTCTCGAATGTTCTAGAATATTATGAAACCCAGTTTTTCAAAACTAAGTCATCAGTTTGCTCGGAAAATTGTGCAACTTCTCACAAATTTGCGCATAGTGTCTCAGAAATTTGCTGACCTTTAAAGTGCTCCTTAGCGGTGTGTATGTAAATTGTGCAAATATTCTGTAATTGAGTTATTCAAGCCCTGCACACAAAATGTCCTTTTTATCATGGTTTTTATTCTGACTATGATATTCAAATATTAAGTAAGAAAAATCCTTTTAAAGCTATTCTGTGTACCTTGTCCATGGGCTACGTTAAACATTGCTGAAAGAGAAAAAAACATGAATTTTCAGTAATTTTGCCTCAATGACCCTTAACGACCCCCCCTAATTGACCTTAAAATAAAAAATTGACGCCCGCATCCACCCCTACTTTAAGCCCTTCCCCAATAACCCACTTCTGCCATGGTTACCAAGTATTAACAAGAAATGCCGGAAAAAATTTTCTAGAGGCTTTGTTGGAATGTGGCCTGTCCATTATCTCAAGTTAAAAAGATCAGAAAAGAAAAGAAGATATTCTTTGTCTTTTCTAAACAAACTTTATTTAAGAATATTTCACTGTAAGAAGACATGGAAGGCAGTTTTCGGCAATATCTCAAGTCAAAGGTGAACATAAAATTAAATAAGCTTTCTACCGACATTAAAATGACAAGACATGATGAAAAACTGATGTTATTTACAAATGAGCGAATTGAGTGAAATGAAAGTATATCATAAATGCTTTTAAAAGGTGACTATGAATTTCATGAGTGAAAAAACATACATGATACAAACAGAGGAAAGCCCCGGGGCGGGAGGGGGGGGGGGGCGGACCCGATGAACATTTAGATATCTATACTACTAAGATACTTAGAACCGGTTAAATATATATAGTTACATATAAAAGTCATTGAGTTCCCTGATTCATGAGTCATGAAAACCTTCGACATAGAAATCCATCACCGAAGTGGTGATTGCACAAGTACCACACTTAAGGAAAATTCTGACTTTGGGAGGCAGGACATATCAGTGGCAACTCAGGTTGGTTTTGACTGACAAAATGTGGCTTTTCATTCACTGAGGGAAGATTGCTGAGTTGAAAAATATCAGCCTCGGCTAAGCATGCTAAGGCCGCAGGCACCATTGGATTTTGCCTTTTGGAGTGAGGCTTACTCACGGAACTTAGTTTCAAAATGTTTGTTGAGGTTTTTAAAAACCGTTTAAGAATTCGCAAACTGTCCACGACCTATCGCCCAATTTCTGGAACTTATGAGAGGGAGAAATATCTACCCTGCAGCGCCTAGATTTGTAAGGCTATCTCGCAATCATTAACTAGCATTTGTAATCATTGCAAAGAGAAATCGAAGCAGTTTGTTTCTTCCCAGAACCACCTGGCTCTCACAGATCTCAGCATCTTCTTGTGGTACAGCTTTTAACTATCTGATGCTTTCTTTGGAGTATTCTAGAATAATATCATTGAATTGTAACTCAGTTTTTCAAAGTTCAATCACCAGTTGTTTGTGAAGTATTAAGTTCCTGTAATTGTTCACAAATTGTTGCATTTGCCTCAGAAATTGAATTTTGGACTTCTAGACACCTCAAAATTGGCAAAAAGCTATACCATGTATAAATGCATATAAAATAAAAAATACCCGTCTATAAAAATAAAATAAAAATACCCGTTATTTAAGCACTGCACATGTGTATATTCTGACTCAAAATACGAGCTGTATGTTTCGTACAGTTCGGGCATAGAGTTAATTTCACCAGCTTTCAAGTAGCAAAGCCACTTAAATTCCCCGAGGGTCCATATATTCTGACAATGGTGTGTCAGAAATTAAAATGGTAATAATAAAAATCTGATTACATATATTTAGGACTAGTTCAGTTTTGTAACATTGATGGATCCTTCTCATTCGCCGAGTCGGTTTGCGGCACCGCTGCGTAGAATGGGGGTGGGACGTAATGTGCTGTTTGCGTGTCAGTGCTCGGCGCTGTTGGTGCGGCCGTAGTGGGTGCTGTTGGCATGGCAACATTCTGTCCTGCTGTGTTTGGATACTGTTGTGGGTATTGTCCTGCTGGCATGGCAACATTCTGTCCTGCTGCATATGGGTACTGTTGTGGGTATTGTCCTGGGTATTGTCCTGTTGGCATGGCAACATTCTGTCCTGGCGGCATGGCAACTACTACTTGAGCACCTTGAAGTTGAAAGAAAATCATTGTAATGGAAAAAAAATAACGCTTAGTCAAGGCACATGTATTCCAATGTTTTGGATAAATAATGCAAAGCCATGGGCTTTTTGTACCAATCCCCCCTAATATTTGAGTTAATTCTCAGGTCACATGACCTCTCCCCGTTGCCAGCTACAAACATCTCCCATAGGCATGTCACTCCTCCAAACTATCTACCTATCCTTTTGTTTTGTCCCCTACTTCAGATGGAAGCCCACAAGGATTTAACTCCTCTCTAATTTCTCTTTCCCAACTCCACCACTGATCTCCCACCAGGAGTGCATGAACCTGCATATCTCTCTAATTTTACTGTTCCACAGAGGGAGCCACCTTCTTATAACCATTTCCCCACAGGTGGCAGCACCTATCTTCATCTGCTTGCCATCTACAGAATGTCTCAACAATTACTCATGTTCAATAACTTATATTTCAATACGCTTCAACACTCACCCATGCAAGGTTCACTACAACAGCTAAGAGGTCAACAATTAGGACAAAACCAATCCACCCGTTTCATCAATGTGCCCATTGCTGACATTACGCGTATCAGACAGATTCCACATCTGCATCTGCCATTATTGTGTGTCGGGGGGAGGGAGGGTCTTAATCCCCCTAAAAATGTCCCTCAATGGCATTACTAATATCATATATGTAAATACATAAAATATAAATAAATTGCTTCATTTCATAGACACTGATGTTCTCGAGCAACAAATTTAAAGTTAGAGTCTCTTGTATTTGCTCAGCTGCAGTCTTAAATAAAACGTTTTTATAGCAACATTCCAATTATTAGTTACCCTACTAAAAGTTGTTAGTAACCATAGCAACCGTACCTTGAGGATAACCTTGATATTGGACAGGATTGGCATTGTTGTATTGTTGTGGAATCATCGGGTTTGCCTGAAACTGATTCAAATTAACATGATTTTTTGATTAAGAATACATGTGACAAAGATATTGTTGTGGAATCATCGGGTTTGCCTGAAACTGATTCAAATTAACATGACTTTTTGATTAAGGAATACATGTGACAAAGATATTGTTGTGGAATCATCGGGTTTGTCTGAAACTGATTCAAATTAACATGACTTTTTGATTAAGGAATACATGTGACAAAGATATTGTTGTGGAATCATCGGGTTTGTCTGAAACTGATTCAAATTAACATGATTTTTTGATTAAGGAATACATGTGACAAAGATATTGTTGTGGAATCATCGGGTTTGTCTGAAACTGATTCAAATTAACATGACTTTTTGATTAAGGAATACATGTGACAAAGATATTGTTGTGGAATCATCGGGTTTGCCTGAAACTGATTCAAATTAACATGATTTTTTGATTAAGGAATACATGTGACAAAGATATCACGCAATATTATTATTGAAAGATATTGAAGTTATAGAATAGGGAAGGTGTCGTGTTACCTGAACTGTTGTATCCCTTCCCATACTGCAAGGTCTCAAGCAGAAGACGGACTGGGTTATTGCGAATCCTAACTCACCCAAAGCAATGAGCATGAGACTAGCATGTGTGGCAATCTGAGATGGCTGCAATTGGGACGGGAAAACTTTAAAAATAATTTTCAGTATTTTTGACAATAAAATTTCTTATTTATTTTTGAAATTGCAACTTTTTATAAAACTTTTAATGGCAATTTTTCAAATATTAAGGCGAGAATCTCGTCAATGAATTTGTTGCATGAATTACCGACATCTTGGTGCGACACTTAATTACGGCATATTGCTGATTATTGCATCTCTGTCTCTTATTGTGCAGTACTTGTATTTTGTTATGTTAATTTGTCAATTCAAGTCAAAACACTTTTCCTTTATAAGGGTAGACACTCTCAGTACAAAACTGTTTTACATAAGACAATTGTAAATTGATAACACACAAACGCAGTTGTAAAAAAAGATTTTAAAAAGTTAAAAACAATTTTTTAAACCACGTAAGTTAAAAGGAGATGAAACGCTGGTTTGGCTGCCATCTAAAATACATTTAAGCAATTTATTTTTAAAAGGAGCTAGACTAGATGAGTTTTGGATATCACAACGTAGATTTTTCCAGTCTCTGGCACCGGAAAAAGTTAAAGTACGTACGGCATGGTCGTCATCCTGAATGAGGAGTAAACCCATGACAGCTACTATCACACCCGCCAGGCCACAGAAACAGGAGAGGGCCAGAGTGGTCATTATCTGAAATTATAGGAACATATTTGTTAATTGAACTGTTATGTTTGCAGATTAGAAGATTATGGTCAAAACAAAGTTCTGAGGCTTTGTTAACTTATGCCATGTAAAACTATGTCTCACAGGTTAATTACGGTGAAAAAAAAACAACAACTTTGAATTGAATTGGCATGAGAAAAACTGGAGTGTTAAAAAGTTGTTGAATGAATTGGGTTGAGAAATAACTGAGGGGTGAAAAATATTTTATTTAATTGATGTGAGAAGTAACAGATTCGATAAACTGATTCGGATTTAAGTACATTATGACATGAGAAATAATTTTGAATTCAATCTCCATGCGAAATATGAAAAATACTTGAACTGATTTGGCATGAGAGTCAACTAGCGTGAAAAAAAATCTCAATTGAATTTCGCGCAAGAAATAATTGTGCAGTGACTCCAGTTTGAAAATATTAAAATTTTATTGACGTGAGAAGTAATTGCAATGTAAGAATTGAATGGTGATGAGAAATGAGGGAAGTCTGAGAAAAAAAAATTAGTTAAATTGTCATGAGAAATAAATATGGCTTGAATATATTCAAATTTAATAACATGAGAAGTAACTGCAGTGTAAGAATAGGATTGTGATGAGATATTAGGACTGTCTGAGGCAAAAAAATTGAACTGAATTGTCATGAGAAATAATAATTATAGTTTGACTATTTAATTAACATGGGACATAATGAGAAATCTACATCATTCTCTTTCTACATAGTATCATGCAGTGTATATATTTTATAACATATTATTATGAATTGTATGAAAGAAATTAATCAGTCTTACCGTGCAGTTGTTAGTCTTGAATCCTGCAGCTATTCCAAAAGACCCTGCCAGGATTATCTGAACGGAAGAAATGAAATTGATTAATAACTGATTTCCTACGGTTATAAATCCCATGCCTTCTCAGGACCCATTGAAGTATAGGGTTATGACATCACTAATTTACATGATCACTTTAGTATTGTCTTGGCTGTGAACTTTTAATATTCTTAAGTCCAATTTTGTCCATGTTACTTGACGGGCCAGTTGACGCTTATAAGAAATATGTTGAATCTTTACTGAATATTACCAATTTAATCATAAGATAGATGTTAAATCTTTACTGTATATTATCGGTTTTAATTATAAGTTCTAAATATGTTCAAACTAACTTTTTCTATAAAAACACAATTTAGGCCACACATAATTGATCTTTAGCTTCTCAGATCCTCTCAAATCACTTTTCTAGGGTCGGTCGGTAGGACAAAAAAAAGTGAAAAAAATTTTTTTTATAATTTCAAAAATTTTTTTTTTTTCCACCGGCAGCAAATCTACAAAGCTAAGAATCAATTAAGTGTGCCTAACAAAAATGTAAATACGTACAAAAGGTGCAGCCCACAATCCAGTAGCTATGACTGGCATTGAAATGTCGTTATCTGTCACAGCTAGTCCTATGTTTAAGCCGATAAACAGTAGTGCCATTGCAATTTGCATGCCTCCTAAAAATTTAGAGACTGTTTTGGCGTACTTGGAGACCTCCATCTGCAACATGGAAAATTTAAATTTCAGCAAGTTATTAATTATTTCAGAAGTATGACAAATTTTGATGTAACGAAAGATAAAATGAAAACAGAATTAGCGCTCGGAAATCGCATACCTCAGCCTGCCTTTCAAAGTAAGACTCTGACTGAACACAACTTTCTGTTTCATGACATCTTTTATCAATCAATAATAAAGTGATTTATATGGCATTAAAATTTGTTTTTGTAATTAGAATATGTATATAATTATGTTAAAAGGGTGACCATATCAGAGAATCATTTTTTCAATGGGCCGTTGGAGCTTATTATTGATGGCTATGGTAATCAATCAATCAATCAATCGATATAGAACATTAATCAGTTTTTGTAATTTAGAATTTTATATAATTTTTTTTAAACGGTGACCATATCAGAGAAACTGTTTTCAAATGGGCCCATTGGAGCTATGTAAAATGGATATGGCAATTAAAAAATCAGTTTGTCTATCTATCTATCTACCACTTACTGTTCGTCTTTCTATCTGTTTATGACTCTATCCATCTGTCTGTTCTTTTTTCTTTTTTCAAGATTATTTGTCTTTTTTCCTGCAAAGTGTAATAAAGTAAAATGAACTAGCAGCCCAAGAGAGTGTACATTTCTACTGTCTGTTCAGCAATTCTGAATCGTAATTGAATCTAATTAATTACAGGATTCTATTGATTGCCATTGCTTCTTGATTGCCGTTGGTCAGTGTAATCATCATCAAATGCAATTAATGGCTGCTTATCCAATTAATCTTAGCTTCAGATATTTTTTATTTGTCAATAGACATATCAATTTTATAGAAACTATACGATCAGTTGAAGCGCCAGAGTAAAAATGACGTGTATTCAATGACATGTATGCAGCACGGTAGAGGCCTGATTTTAACTTTCTTTTACTGCAGCGTCAAAAAAGCTCCAATATTCATCAAAATTTAATCAGGTATTGTGCAGTACAAATTAACACATTGGCCAAAGAAAATCTAAATCATAGAGTATTCTTTGCAGGAGTCGATTAACTAACACACTAACCCACAAGCAGATATCCCAGAAATTGCCCACCCTCACAATACTCTGCCTTGCAGGCTGAGTAACTAACGTACCTTACATCGTAGTGGTGGGTAATATTGTCCAGGATATGGTCCCATCCCACGATCACCATGTCTGTATGATGAATGAAAAATAATTAGAGAGTAATTTTTAATGGTTGACAGATCAATTTGCTTTTATAAAAAAATCAGGAAGATTTTTTTTCACCTTTTAAGAAATTGTTATTAATATCAGTGAATGTTCTTCACAAAAATTCGATTTGAGAAATAATACAGCTAAAACGGCGCACCTTCCTTTTTTGTTTTTCAATTATCAATTTTGATCCAGATCTTTGGTTATATCGTTAATATTTATTTAATAATTATACTATCCGCCATGCCTCCTCTCTTCGTACCTCTCCCTGCGAAGCATTCGCCGAAGTCTCATCCTGTCACCTATGCCCAGGTCTCCAGTCATCCTTCCTCTGTTTTTCTTCCTTCCTCTGTTTTTCTTCCTTCCTCTTCCTCGTTCCTCTGTTCTATATCCTTCCTCTGCTCTCCTTTCTTCCCCCTCTCCTCTTCCTTCTTATTCCTGTAAGATACGATTTTCTTGTTTTATATCATATACATACATATTGAATGGCAATTTCTCCCCAAGTTGACTGCGCACAGTGTCCGGTCTGGAAAATACATGTGAGATTGGATAAACAAAAGTTTTCCTCAATGTAGAAAAAAATAGATTGTAAAAAAAAAATCCCAACCCTTATAATATTATGTATTGGATGCCCCCTTTTCATGTATATAAAAAAGTGCTCAAAGTGAGAAAAAAAAAGTAAAACATTTTCCAGATTGAAGAGTCCGATGCATGAAGTAAATATCTGAGCAGACAAATACCATTGCGGTAACAAAAACAATTTCAGGAGTTAGGGCATTTTCGCAACGTTGCCACTTTCAGCCTAGCATACGGGGGGGGGGGGGGGGCGATATGAAGCCTCAAGAATTAGTATTTCGGTCCATCATTCTTCTACGGCAAATTATATCTTTTTGGGATTGTTGCATGAAAATATATTGCTGTTTAAAGAAGCTGAGATTTGCATGGACCTGACCCTGACACCATGTGCCTTGTTTGATTCCATTGATCACTCTGGTGTGCTCACTGAGCCTGGTTCTGGTGCATGTCCTATTTATAGCTGACCCAGTTTATCAAAGGCCTATGCAGCTACAGCTGCTGTTGGCTGCTTCACCTGCTCAGTACAGTGACCTCTAAGTAGGTCATGTCTGTTTTGATTGTGTGCATGTCATTAGCTGCTATAGGGCAGTCAAAAATTCCACAGTATTTACTTAGAGCTACTTAGCAAAACAAATAAACAAACAAAAAAAGATAACAGAGGAGAAGACTGGGTTGTCATGAAAGCTAGAAAGGCAGTTAAAGCATTCCAGATCAACAGAATTCTATTCCACACAAATACATTCTATGATCTAGGCCTATATGTGTTTACACAAGATGCTATATGTTACTCCTTGCAGTAAAACACCAAATCCCACCAGTATTGCTTTTATTTTTGTTATATTATTTCATAGTACATTGTATACATACTATAGCTGTCTGTCGAGCAATGGTAGCTGCATTAATTGTGTAGCTGCATTATATTCCTTCCCCTATTTACTGATCTCTGTTTAAAAACTGCTGCTACACAGCCAACACTGCAATGACTGTATGGCAACATCAACCTTACGAGCTACCATTTTCATAACATTATTTACACAATAACAAGTCATGTATCTCTGAATTGAAACCAACCTTTTTAGTGAATCCTAGCTGCACAGCACATGTGTATTTGTCCAAACC